>NSJW01000470.1:600000-1112315 GCA_019955255.1 Castanospermum australe
TTTCTTTTTTATTAAAAAAATACCTAAACTAAAATCTACTAGAGACCAGTAATAAAAGTTGAATAAGCGCTCCAATTGCTCAAATTATAAATATCCCAGTTATTAAAAACAAAAAATACATGCATGCACTACATATATTTTATAGGAGAGCATAAATTTTTTTGTAAATTAAAATCCATGTATCATTCACCTATATTCATCTAAATATACAGACATCCAAATTTAATATTGTATCAAATTAAGTATCATATATAGTAGACCTCTATCCGTAAGAACACGATCGAAAATTAAAAAATTAATTCTTCACTTTTCTAGTGAGGGATAATCTGAGTGTATTTAAAATATATATAAAGCAAATCATTACAAGAAAATCAAAATTTAATTTACTTACCTAAAAAAAAACTTAACATTTTGTAATTTACCTCCCCATTGATATAATCTCAAAATTGTTCAATACTTCCCACAATTATTCTTTTTCCTTTGACTCTCTGTTTCTGATCATTAGAAATCCACCCTGTTGGGACAATCGTACGTACCCACCTCTCCAAGTTGTATACAGCAGCCTTATCCACTGAAAGAAAAAGTTTTTAATTAGTTGTTGTCTATTTTAAATTTTTAAATATTAATTTTATTTAATAATTAACATATTTTATTAATATTTTAAAAAATACGTATATTTAGAATATAATTCCTCAAATTTTATTTATATTAATTTTTAAATAAATTATCTAAAATAAATAATATCTGCTTAACAATTTCTCACTTAGCCATATGAGACTTGGCGAACGGGGAATCGGTGACTTACCAGCGCACCAAGTTAATTGGCTACCCAACAGTCTATTCCATGCGTGCCATTCAAATCACATGAATCTCTTCCCTCTGCAGCTCTATAAAATAAATTACAATCTTTCCCATTTCCTCCATCAAATCTCGTTACATACACACACCGTTAGCACTATTATCATCTCCACCCCCAATCTAGTCTAGTCTAGTCTCAGCTACCAGAGAGGTAAAATGGGTTCTGATTCTCTTGTGCATGTCTTGCTGGTCTCCTTCCCGGGCCAAGGCCATGTGAACCCTCTTCTCAGGCTCGGCAAGCGCTTGGCCTCAAAGGGTTTGCTTGTCACGTTTTGCACCCCCGTGAGCTGGGCCAAACAGATGAGAAAAGCCAGCAACATCTCCGACGAGCCAGCCCCCGTCGGCGACGGCTTCATCAGGTTCGAATCCTTCGAAGACGGGTGGGACAAGGACGATCCAAGGCGCCCGGACTTGCATCAATATCTGCCCCAACTTGAGCTCGCTGGGAAGCAACTCCTCCCTCGCATGATCGAGAGGCATGCCCAGCAAGGCCACCCTGTGTCGTGCCTCATCAACAATCCTTTCATTCCTTGGATCCCCGACGTAGCTGAAACTCTGGGCCTCCCTTGCGCCGTGCTCCGGGTTCAATCTTGTGCTTCCTTCTCTGCGTACTACCATTACAACCACAAATTAGTGCCTTTTCCATCGGAAGCTGACCCTGAAATTGATGTCCAGCTGCCGTGATTGCCCTTGTTGAGATACGATGAAGTTCCCGGCCCCTTGAATCCAACCCCTCCCAACCAACTGTTGACAAGGGCTATCTTGGGACAGCACATGAACTTTTTCAGGAACTTGGAAAAGCCGTTTTGTGTTCTGATGGACAGTTTCTAGGGGCTGGAGCACGAGAACTTTGAGTACGTGTCCATGATGTGCCCCATTAAGACCGTTGGGCCTCTGTTCCAGAACCCCAAGGCGCCAAACAGCACCGTGCGCGGTGACTTACTGAAGGCTGATGACTGCATCGAGTGGCTTAACTCAAAGCCACCCTCTTCTGTGTGTACATCTGCTTTGGCAGCGTGGTGTACTTGAAACAAGAGCAAGCGGTTGAAATCGCTTATGGCCTTGTGGATTCTGGAGTTTCTTTCCTTTGGGTCATAAAGCCGCTTCCTCATACAGATCCTGGGCGTGAGCTTCTCGTACTTCCAGATGGGTTCTTAAAGTAGGGGACAAAGGTCAAGTGGTGCAATGGAGTCCACAGGAGCAAGTTCTAGCTCACCCATCGGTGGCTTGTTTTGTCACTCACTGTGGCTGGAACTCGTCGTTGGAGGCAATCAGCTCTGGAATGCCACTTGTGGCTTTCCCACAGTGGGTTGACCAAGTCACCAATGCGAAGTACCTGGTGGATGTGTTCAAGTGGCTGTGAGAATGTGCAGGGGTGAAGCTGCAAACGAATTTGATCAAAGGGATGAGGTTAAGCGGTGTTTGTTGGAGGCAACCATTGGCCCCAAGGAGGCGGAGATGAAGCAGAACGTGTTGAAGTTGAAGGCGGCAGCCGAGGCCTCGGTGGCAGACGGTGGTTCTTCTGACCGAAATATCTGAGCATTTGTGGACGAAGTAAGGAAGAGAAGCATAGAAATTACGAACAAGTCAACAACTGCCATTGCAGGTTCTGTCCACTGTTCTGTGAACCGACGTTCAATCGGTCGGACCGGAAACCGGTCTTCTCACCGGTTCGGGCGACCTCCCAGAACCGGTGAGACAAAAACCGTGAATCGGTTCCAAACCGATTGAACCGGTCAACCCGGTACCCGGTCCGTACGGTTGCGGTTCTTAGCTTTTTTTTTTTCGAACGGCTTAATTGAAACGACGCCGTTTTGTTCATATTTTACAAAAAAAGAACATTCGACGATGTCGTACTGGAGCGGTTGAAGAAAAACCCTCAGCAGCAACAGCTTCCGCCCCCTCCTCGTCGAAATTCGAAACCCAGGCCTCAGCAGCAGCTTCCGTCTCGCACCGTAGCCTCAGCACCGTAGCCTCCATTCTCGCGTCGCATACTACAGCCAGCCAGCACCGTCAGCTCCGTCTCCATACCGCAACTCTGGCGTAGCCCAGCCAGCAGCGCCAGTGTCCGCCTCCGCACCGCAGCTCCCGCGTCGTTCTAGGTAGAGACTTTAATTACTTTATTAATTATTGCATCAGTTTTGTATTTAATCTAAAACTACTTTCACGCGATGTATTGTTGTATTACACAGTTTCTGGTTGTATTTTCGTTTTTTTAATTTTTGGGTATTTGTTATATGTTGTTTAAGTGTTCGTACGTAATTGTGTGGTGACTGTAGTCTAGGATTCGTCTTTTATAGTCGATCATGATTATCTGTTATGCTGAATGTAATTCTGGAGGGCACAAATGTCCTTATTGTCTCCAAGTAAACCCCACTGTGCATATTTACAGAATACCATATGACCATAGAACTTGCCTTGCTGTGCTTCTATGTGTTTCCCCTTCTGGTGTAGGCCACATACACCTTCCTTATGTATCATCTCATGTTGCAACAGGAGGGTTTTCCCTGATTTTGCAACTTATCCCACATACAGGTCATTTGTCGCAGAGATTGGTATGTGCAGTGTAGTAATCTCAATGCACCCAAATTGACAAAACTTTAAACTGTGCACATACTCTATTGGTCTTGAACTGTTGTTGAACTGCTCTACCAAAATGTTTCAACTATCAGAAAATTTGTCTGAAAACAAATGTCAAATGACTTCACCTAAACGTATAAATAAAGCTGACCACATGAAAACTGATTTTATACCATAAAAATTATTAGCACAAACATTAATACTCTATAGCCTTTGATTTTAATTTTACTTTTTTTAGATTGGATATTGAATTTGAATTCTGAAGCAATATGCAACTTTTATTGATGATGATCATGATGGTGGAGATGACAAGAAGATGATTTTTGATGAAGATATTCAACGAATTAATACTGTTATGATGATCCTGTATAATTTGTGAATTTTTTTTATGACTACTTTTGATGAAACAGTTAAACTTGTGTTGTTTATATTAATGTCATATTTTTTTACTTTATGACATTATTTTGTTGTGTTTCTTAAATGTAAACATTGTTTTGATTTATGATATTATTTTTTTATGTTTAATAATTTTATTATTAATTTATATTATATTTATAATTTATTTATTATTAGTATATAAATAATTATATATATTTAATTATATTTCGGTTCGACTACGGTTCAACTACGGTTCGACCATTGACTCTTAAATCAGTACCTCGACCGGCTCAGTGACTGGTCCGATTTTCAGAACCTTAGTTCTGTCAACAAGCCAGCATCCTTTCCGATAAATTCTTAGGTAGTGGCGTAGTGCATTAATAAAAAAGAACTCACAGATGTGGAATGTTGATTTAAGTCAGTTTATATAAGGTTGCAGATTTGCTTGGGGCCAAGTCTAACGGCAAGGAGCAAGTGCCTTGAGCTTTAATAAATGGAATGCCTTGGTTTCCAAAGAAAAGAAAAACAACTGGAATGCCTTTAATTTCTTCTACATTAATCCTGTTTGGGCTATTAATTATATTATAACTGGTTGTTGCAGTTTCTCTTCTACGTAAGAGTGCTATATATTGTAAAACTTGCCCTTGTCTTGTGTATCTGAAGCTTCTTTATCGATCTTGGTTTCTTCAGTCAATTCTTACATGTTATTACTGTTATTTATTAGTATTATTATCTTAATACGAAAACTGGAAAATTTGATAAGTAGAAGATAGAGGTCCTCCAATGTTCTAATCCCATCATAGGAATTCGAACAGGTGTTGTTGGGATTAATGGGAGATGTGCTGCTCCTTGCGTAGCCTCCAGTAAAACAAAATAGGATCAACAAACCATCAAGTGCTTCCGAAGCTGCAATTCCTTAAATTTTTTGACGCACTTCATCATTCAAAGTGAATTTTTGGGCTTCAAAGTTTTATTAATGTATGTGCAACTTTGTTGCCATCCCAAGGAATATATACACAGTGAGACGTTCATGAGGGTAAAGGATAGCTAGCATGTTAGATTTATATTAATGAATTAGTTATCAATCTATTATGGTTTGTTAGATACGGTTAGAGTCTGATATCATAAGGTCCCGTTTGTTATATCGTATAAAAGATGAATATACTATAATTAATATTATTTATATTTAAGTAAAATATTAAATAATGATTTTATCTATCTTTAAATATGTAAGGTTATATAAAATAAAATAATTTAAATATTATATATTATAAAATTAAAATTAAATAAAATTATTTTGACTAAATATTATGTTATTTAATATCTTGTCTAAATATTATATAAATATAGATAATATTAATTATATTATATTACTTATCATTTATACAATATAAGAAATGGGTCTTATAAAAGTATCACGGCTGCATACGAGAGAAAATGAAGAAATTCTTTGATACACTTCATGTCAGATAACACTTACATTGTACTATTGAAAGCATGACACGTAAATTATGTATATCACATTAATCTGTCACTATAACTATTTTTATGCCTGAGATCCCAATCATCTCTTGACCTATCCTTTCTTTATTTTATCTTCCATGGGCTATAATTGCATAACTGTTATCACATGGATACTGTCAGATTTAATTTAATAATTATGTTATTTCTATACTTCAATTTTATTTTTAAATTTTCTCTGTACATATACTTTTTATAATAAAAAGAAAGAAAAAAATAAAAAAAATTGAATTTCTCTCTCTTCTTTCTTATCATTCAGGATAAGTATATAAGAAAAATAAAGAATTAAAATATAAAAATGACATTTTTATTAATTTAGCCATGAGATTGAAAGAAATATACTCAAGTATTCTGCATACTCTCCACAGTTTATATATGTATATATAGGCCGTAACAAGGCCCATAACGTGATCTGTATAGTGGGCTTATCTTTGGACATTCAAGCCCACCAGTTGTGATGGTTCTGCTTTAGAGCCCATCATGCCGTTCTCATTATTTTTGATTTTCAAGTGCTGCTATTGATGTTGACCAAAAAAAGTGTCGTTATTGATGTAGACCAAAAAAAAAGTGTCGTTATTGATATTTTAATCTAATGCCCTCCATTGGAAAATTACAAATTGGATGTTACTATTACTTTACCCAGAATCACTTACTATATGTTAATCTTGTATTAGATTCGAGTTAAATACATGGCGTTTGATCCTCCTGCGGTTTTTTTATTTCTTTTTTCTTTCTTTTGGAAGCAAACATTGCTCCTTTAGCAGGAATTAGAGTAAACATAGAGCTAAAACTCAACTTGTTGACAATAAATATCCTCTAAACTACGCTTCTGGAGTAGAGTTTTAAGATATTTGTCAATTGGATGCAATAAAGTATGAAGAATTAGGGACATGGTCACTTTTATTTTTTTCACGGAAAAAGAAAATATGTATACGAGAGAACTCGCCCAACATACCGTAGGTTTGATTCAAGCTCATGTTACATGAAGTCCTATATATACTTTGACTCTATCTTTTGCTTTTTCTTTACAGGGTTAACATTTGCTAGTGAAAGACCAAATTAATTACCATATAAATTATTATTCAATTAAATTTAGCTTGTCTAAAATGAAAGAAGTAAAAAGCAAAAAGTTATAATTATTGAGATAAAAATTAAAAAAATAAATTTTAATTTTATAATTTATTATATATATACATATATTTTATTATGATCAATAATTTATTTTTTTATTAATGATTGTAACTCTTCACTTTTTTCTCTAAAATAAACTTTTTACATTTAAGGAGTCAAATCCTATCCAATTAACACTCAATCTAAAGATTAAATCTATCAGTCACAAAGCTTTAAAAAACCTATACATCTTCTCTTAAAAGAAAGCATGCACATCTAATAAATTGACCATCTTTCAAGATTAATGCATGCATATATGTAAGAATTCAAGAGCAAAGGGTGAAACTTTCTAAAAATTGTCAGTTTGATTGATTATGCATGAAGCCTTCCTAGTTGATTTTAATAAAATATTTGACTTTTTTTATAATTATTTTTAAAATTAGATTGGTGGCTGGAGCATAAAGGAACCAGACGGAGTTCGTGTCATGAAAACTAGCGCCAAACAAACCAAAAAATGGGTTCACTAGGATGAACCTTTTTTTTTTTTAATTGCGATAGTTCCTACATGTCGACTTTAAAATAAGAATTCAAAAATTATTTTAAAAAAATTAATTGGATGCAATAAAAAGGAATTGTTGAGAGGTAAAGCAGGACAGTGATGGATTCGATGGAACAGATGAAGTGGAAAGAGGCATTGAGGAAATTGTTGGAAGGGCTAAGCAAAGGGAGATTAAATGTTAGGATGAGGGGTCAGGTCGAAAAAATAGGAAAGAGAGGTGTTTATAGTAAGTTTTTTTTATTTAAAAATTTTATTAAAAAATAAAGATTTTTAAATAATTTTTTATTTTTTATTAATTTTAATAAATATTTTAAAATTTCTTTAAATTAAAGAAAATTTTAAAAAATTAAAATATTCAAATAAAAAATATATTAATTAACTTTCTATTTTTTTTAAAATTTTTTTCTTTCAATCTTTCTAAACTCCCAAATATAATGTTGAAAAAATGCAGGAGAGCAGGAACGGGCTGCAAGGGAGGCGGTGGCTGACGGTAACTCTTCGGACGGGAAAACACAATCATTTATGAATGAAATTCTTTGCAATAGATGATGGAAAGTGGACGTGGTACATAGGACCATTTTTGAACCTTATCTTGTCTATATTGAACATTGAAATTATGGCCTCGGAGTTTCCTGATATATCACATCAAACAAGAGAAATTAGCTTGTGTAAATTGTAGTTCACAAATAAAGAAAAGAAATTAGGACTAACTATATTCAAAGGCATGACATGATATCAATTTTTTTATGGCTTTGAATATAATAATTGACTCTTTTATTATTTAGTACACATTGTATAAATTTTTTTATGTTATTAAATTTCATTAACTTACGTTTATATAATTCAATTTTACTAATATTTATATTTTTTATTAATATTCAAGTACAGATATTACACTTTTTTTTGGGTTAAATTTACTCTTGTATTTTTTTTTTTGGTTAGAGAACTGATATATTTGATGAATTATTAAATATTTGTTGTTAATTAGTTCTCAAAATAAATACTTAAAATGTAGACAATCTAATTATTAATTAATAAATACTTGATACATAATCAGGACACTTGTACATTAAAAAAAGATATGGGTACTAGAGTGATTTCTAACTTATGTATTACAATGTTGATATTAACAAGAGTAACCATAGAAATTTTTTTTATTAAACTAATTTTGTAGGTATAATTAAACTCATATAAATTCAATTTATATGTAATATTCTTTAAATAAAATATACACAACTATCTTCATCATTTGATCATACTTGAAGGAGATTGATTCCGTTTGATGTCTGAAAGATTCTGTCATATAACTATATATTAATAGTAAATAATCACTTAGTTATAGAAATTTTGATATTAAATTATAAATTAATATTTTAAAAACTTAAATTGTTAAATAAAAATATATAAATAATTTTATATTTTTAACACTTTTTAAATATTCATCTCCAGTCCACCAATTATACTTTGTTTCTCTCACAATAGTGGGTCTGGAGTTTTAGCAATTAGCGCAGAGTTCAATCTTTAAATGAATTGGACACGAAAAGATTTATATTTTTCTTCCATAAATTATCAAACGGTGACTACAACGGTGACTAATTAAGATAATGTTTGGGCTTTGATGAATGATGTGGAAGTTTATCAATGGAAGATATATTTTAGGAAAGTGAACGGTTAGGATTGGAGAACTGCACTTCTTGTAGTTTCATTGAAACTCAAGAAAATCCGAATCCACTTAAAAAGAGACTAGTTATTTTTACTATACTATGCATAAGATTATATATATTTTAAATGAATTAATCTCAATTCATACTGGATGATAGATTCAAAATGACAAATATTATTAATATCAATTAATTAAATTTCATATAGTTATCATAATATCAAAATCATGATGTAAATTTTGAATTAGATTAATGATCATCAATAACATTTATTGCAATCAAATTAATTTTATTATATGTATATTAATGATTGTAATTCCTCCATAAAACTATTATCTCTCATTAAGAACTAGTGGCCATAAAAGTTCTGGTAATCTAAGAGCCATCAATTTAAGAAAATGAACGTTTGTCCTTAAATTTTTGAAAGATTTCACTTAGATGTTATAAAATGACATCTTTGTTTTTTTCGTTATGGAGGTATTCTACTATGCTCTATTGTCCATGAATTTTATAAAATGAGAATAATAAGGGTTTGAATGTAATATTCATTTCTAATTTTGTCTCTAAATTCTCATTCTTTCCATTCCATGTTCCTTATTTCCACCCTGCAGCTTCCCATCTAGTTTCCGTTCTCCACCTCTCTTCTCTCTCTTTCTCTCACTTTCCATCTTCCACTGGTTTGCTAATTGCTCCCAGTTCAAAGATTTGTGGTCTAGTTTTGCTTTCTGTGATCGCTGAGATTTTTGTTCTCCTGTCCTTTTCTTTCGTTAGCAAAAAGAATGTAAAGTTGTGATTTTTTTCATAGAGGGTTTTTCATAAGGGTTTTGGAATCTGGGGTTTCATGGGTTTGATTTGGGTTTTTAGGTTTATGTATTTTCCTTTTCTAATTGCAGTGCGAATTGGTATGGAACCGCAGAAAATTGTGTACTGCCTTGAGCATGTAAATGTAACTAATTACTAGTAAGATTACTCGTCAAATGCATCGGAAAATTTAAAAAAAAAAATATGAGAATAATAACTATAAAAAATTAAAAAGATTAAAAAACAGGAAAAAAAATAATATTAAAAAAGAAGAAGAAAAAAATTTAGAACATCAATTCAAAGATTTATTTCATGAACTTCCTCTCATTAAGAATTTAAAATTATAATTAATCAATTATATGAGATAATAAATATATTACAACATTTAAAATTTACATCAATATTACTTATTATATAACTATTATTTATTAAAAGTCAAACATCAAATTATTTTTTCATGTGGCAACAGCATATTTCACATTTTAAATTTAAATCACATTTCTCCTTTTAAATATTATAATAATAATAAATTAATTTAATGATGAATGAGTAAACAGTGAACAGAAGGAAGGAAAAGAAACAATGCAATCTCTAGTCTCCAAATTTGGGTTTATGTCATACATCTTGTTGATGTTGATTTATGTTTTGATAAGTATTTATATAAACAGAAATAATATTTCATACGATACGAAACCATTCAAGAACGCCTTACTTCTTTTTTTTTTTCTCAGTCACGAAACAAATATAAAAAAAAATAAACCATTTGATAAAACGACATCAAAATAGTATA
Source organism: Castanospermum australe (assembly GCA_019955255.1). Lineage (NCBI taxonomy): Eukaryota > Viridiplantae > Streptophyta > Magnoliopsida > Fabales > Fabaceae > Castanospermum > Castanospermum australe. The sequence continues at coordinate 610,259 of NSJW01000470.1, forward strand.
AATGTTATCAATTCGTATATATGTCATTTCACGAAATTAGTTTCGTAACAAATAATATTTTTCTCACGTGAAAAGAAAATTCAGTTTTTTCAACAAGTGATGTCACATCTGCACTAAGTCAGCCCTCAATGATTCCATTCGACCAAATTATCCGACGTTTGATGAAAACTTTTTTGAATGTTTGGTTTCTGGTAAGTCCTCCATAAAATTATTATCCCTTGTTGTAAATAAGTGGTTGTTGTTGAGGTTATGGTTGTGGAGTACACAGTTATTAAATTTTAACCATGGCATATATTTAAGATGACAAAAACAATTTTTTTGTTGCCATGGGTGCAAAGTGCGCATTAAAATGCCAAACTCTTGATCTTTCTTTTTGTATTAAAAAAAACACCTAAAATAAGATCTTCTACAGACTATTAATAAAGTTGAATAAGATCTACAATTATTAGCTGTAACCTGTGTAATCCATAATTACCTAGCTTTGGATTGGACTGTGAAAATTTCAGTCTTTTTGTGTTTTTTTTGGTCTTCAAAAATTTCACATGGTCATAGAGAAGCAAACTAGTATGCTGACTTCTTGGATAAGATACGGTCTCATGGTGAAGGACCATTACTAATTAATCTCGACAAGGCTACCGAATGATATCAGCAAGCTCTTGCTTGCAGATGAAATGGGTGTCTCAAGAGGTACTTGTTTTCTTTGTTTTCTAATGTACCAAAAAAAAAAAAAACCTCTACAATTGTTAGAGATAAATATCCCGGCACTTTAAAAAAAATAGTTATAGATTTGATTTCTGTTAAAATCCTTTATTTGGTAAATGATTTGTATGTATTACTCTAAATCATCAAAATAAAACTTATGACATGTCTTGATTTCGAATAAAGTAACTTCTTCCTTTTCCTAAACTTTCTAAAAAAAATATACATGCATGCGCTACATATTTTATAAAAGAACATAATTCTTTTTGTAAATTAATATCCATGTCTCATTCTAGTATATTCATATGTGTATACATTCAAATTCAATATTCCATCAAATTAAAGTATCATATAGATAAAACAAATTTACACACACACACTCACACACATATATATCACATTACTTTAAATTCAAAATTTATACTAGTTACCTAAAAAAGAAATTAACATTTTGTAATTTACTTCCTCATTGATGTATATAATCTTTAAAACTTTCAATACTTCCCACAATTATTCTTTTTCATTTAAGTCTGTTTCTGATAATGATTCTATCTACGCTGTTGGGCCGTTGGGAAAACCTGAGTGTAACGTGGGATAATGCATCCTAAACCATACGAGACTTGTTGAATAACCAGTACACCCAGTTAATTTGCTGCCGAACATTCTCTTCCATACTTGCTATTCAAAACCGCAACTCTATATATAAACTACGTTCTCTCCTATTTCCTCCATCAAAGTAAACCTCATTTCATTAGCTTGTACAATATAGTTTGGGTTGCTCAGCATAGCACTATTATTTTCTTCACCCCCCATTCCACCTAAAGGTCGTCCACCCTCAATTTTTCTCTCCGGCTACCCAACCTACAGAGCGGTAAAATGAGTTCTGATTCTCTTGTGCATGTCTTGCTGGTCTCCTTCCCAGGCCAAGGCCACGTGAACCCTCTTCTCAGGCTGGGCAAGCGCTTGGCCTCAAAGGGTTTGCTTGTCACGTTTTGCACCCCCGAGAGCTGGGGCAAACAGATGAGAAAAGCCAGTAACATCTCCGACGAGCCAGCCCCCGTCGGCGACGGCTTCATCAGGTTCGAATCATTCGAAGACGGGTGGGGCGAGGACGATCCCCGGCGCCAGGACTTGGATCAATATCTGCCCCAACTTGAGCGCGCTGGGAAGCAACTCCTCCCTCGCATGATCGAGAAGCATGCCCGGCAAGGCCAACCCGTCTCGTGCCTCATCAACAACCCTTTCATTCCTTGGGTCTCCGACGTAGCTGAAACGCTTGGCCTCCCTAGCGCCATGCTTTGGGTTCAATCTTGTGCTTCCTTCTCTGCGTACTACCATTACTACCACAAATTAGCGCCTTTCCCATCTGATGCTGAGCCCGAAATTGATGTTCAGCTGCCGTGTATGCCCTTGTTGAGATACTATGAAATCCCCAGCTTCTTGCATCCGTTAACTCCCGAACCGTTCTTGAGAAGGGCTATCTTGGGACAGTACAGGAACTTGGAAAAGCCGTTTTGTATTCTGATGGACAGCTTCCAGGAGCTGGAGCACGAGAACGTTGAGTACGTGTCCAAGATTTGCCCTATTAAGACCGTTGGGCCTTTGTTCAAGAACCCCAAGGCTCCAAACAGCACCGTGCGCGGTGACTTGTTGAAGGCTGATGACTGTATCGAGTGGCTCAACTCAAAGCCACCCTCTTCTGTGGTGTACGTCTCCTTTGGCAGTGTGGTGTACTTGAAACAAGAGCAAGTGGATGAAATCGCTTATGGCCTTCTGGATTCTGGTGTTTCTTTCATTTGGGTCATGAAGCCGCCTCATAAAGATTCTGGGCGTCAGCTTCTCGTACTTCCAGATGGGCTCTTGGAGAAAACAGGGGACAAAGGTAAAGTGGTGCAATGGAGTCCCCAAGAGCAAGTTCTAGCTCACCCATCAGTGGCTTGCTTTGTTACTCACTGTGGCTGGAACTCATCGATGGAGGCGATCGCCTCTGGAATGCCACTTGTGGCTTTCCCACAGTGGGGTGACCAAGTCACCAATGCGAAGTACCTGGTGGATGTGTTCAAAGTGGCTGTGAGAATGTGCAGGGGTGAAGCTGCAAACGAATTGATCAAAAGGGATGAGGTTAAGCGGTGTTTGTTGGAGGCAACCGTTGGCCCCAAGGCGGCGGAGATAAAGCAGAACGTGTTGAAGTTGAAGGCGGCAGCAGAGGCGGCGGTGGCAGAAGGTGGTTCCTCTGACCGGAATATCCAAGCATTTGTGGACGAAGTAAGAAAGACAAGCATAGAAATTACGAACAAGTCAACAACTGCCACTGCGGGTTCTGTCAACAAGCCAGCATCCATTAAAGGGGTTGCAGATTTGCTTGGGGCCAAGTCTAACGGCAAGGGCCAAGTGGCTTGAGGGGTAACGGATGAGCAAGAAAATATATATCCGTTAATTAATAATAATATTTTCTTGCTCTGTTGTTAAGGTTTAATTGGGAACACAGGATTAGAAACGGTGAACATTCAGCTCTATGAAATCAAATGCTTGGTTCCCAAAGAAAAGAAAAATAACTGGAATGCTCTGTGGTGTATTATTTCCGTGCTTAATTTTCCTTAGCTTCATTTTTAATCAGCATCGGCTAGAATAATATGCATTCTTAATCGATCCTGTTTGGGCTCTTGCTTATATTATATATGGTGGTTGTAGTTTCTGTTCTACATAAAAGAGCTATATCTTGTAAAACTTGCTCTTGTGATTGTCTATCTGAGGCTTCTGCATCGATATCGGTTTCGTTCAGTCAATTAATTCTTAGATGTTATTATTGTTATTTATTAGTACTATTATCTTAATACGAAAACTGGAAATTTTGATAAGTAGAAGATAGGTTCTCCTTCGTTCTAATCCCATCATAGGAACAGGTGGAGTTGGGATTAATAGGAGATGTGCTGCTCCTTGCGTAGCTTCCAATGAAACAAAATAGGATCAACTAACAATCAAGTGCTTCCCAAGCTGCAATTTCTTAAATTTTTTGAGGCGCTTCATCATTCAAAGTGAAATTTTAGGTTTCAAAGTTTTATTAATAGAAAATTTTGTTATTCCTACATTTACTTTTTATATTAAATTTTTATACTTACTTTTTTGCTTCTTTAAAAAAAATATATTTCTTAAAGTTTAAATATACTTTTTAATACTTATTTTTTCTTTTATTTTTGTAATAAAAAAATATCAATTTGATGTAAAAAAATAGATATAAGAATAACAAAAATTCATTACCGTATGTGCAGTTGTTGCCATCCCAAGGAATAAATACTCAGACCCCACGTTACGTTGTATTATTGAGAGCATGACACATCAATTATGCACGCCACCACCTATCTTTCGCTATAATTACCTTTTGTCTGTTGAGAAAATTGATTATCAGAATATGTTACTTCAGTAAAACCGATAAAGGTGCCATGGCATGCTTGCAATGTCATGAGCAATCCTTTCTTTATTTTATTAAAAAAAATATTCTTACATTCAGTTTTTACATTTCTTTTTTTACACTTAATTTTTATGGTTAAAAAAAGAGAGAAATTTATTTTTTTCTCTTTCTTTTTTTTCTTATAAAAGATAGGTATAAGGGAGAAATGTATGAAAAATTGTATATAAATAAATTATTCTTATTTTATCTTCGCTATAGTTGCATAGCTTTTATCACATGGATACTGTCAGATTTAATTTAGCCATGAGATTGGGAGAAATACTTAAGTATTATGAATACTCTCCACAGTTTACATTATCTCTATGTTGGGCCATAACAAGGCCCATAACGTCTGCTATACTGGGCTTATTTTTGGGTCATTTCATGCCCACCAGCTGTGATGGTTCTGCGCTCCAAATCCCACCACGCAAAGCTCATCACATCGTTCTCATTATTGTTGATTTTCAAGTGTTGTTATTCATATTAATTAATATTCAATCTAATTGCCCCACATTGGAAAATTACAAATTGAATGTTACTATTATTTATTTTACCCAGAATCACTTGCTATATGTTATAATCTAGTATTAGACTCAAGTTAAATACATGACATTTGATCCTCCTGCGGTATTTTTAATTCTTTTTTTCTTTCTTTTGGAAGCAAACATTGCTCCTTTGGCAGGAATTGGAGTAAACTTTCAGCTAAAACTCAACTTGTTGACAAATAATCCTCTAAACCACGCTTTCATTTGGAGTAGAGTTTTAAGATATTTGTCAATGGATGCAATAAAGAATGAAGAATTTGGTACATGATCACTTTTATTTTTTCACGGAAAAAGAAAATATGTATACGAGAGAACTCGCCTTTGATTCAGGCTCATGTTACGCATGCATATATGTAAGAATTCAAGAGGAAAGGATGAAACTTTCTAAAAATAATCACTTCGATTGATTATGCTTGAAGCCTTCCTACAGTTGATTTTAATCAAATATTTGACTCTTTTTTAATGATTTTTATTTTTATTTTTAATTAGATTTGAGGCTGGAGCATAAAGTACCCAAATGGAGTTAGTAAAGAGCAAAAACTAGCGTCAAACAAAAAAAGTTCAGTCAAACAAAAAAAAAGAGTTCACACCAGTGAACCCATTTTTGGTTCACTAGTATGAACATTTTTTTGTGCGATAGTTCCTACATGCTGACTTTAATAATAAAATTAAAAAAATAAAATGGATTTGATGTAATAAAAATATGAATTATTGAGAGATAAAAGAGACTAAATCTGAAAGATACAAATATCCTTAAAAGATGTTATCTCTTGCACAAAACATAAAATAAAGCTGATCATGCTCCTTACGCAAATTAAGAAAATAACTCATATCTTTTACCCCAAAAAAAGAAACGATCAAATCACAATAAATAAATCATAGGCATTTTCCTAAACCAAAATATACAAAAACAAAAGTCAAAAGTCGAAACAAATCCCTAAACCTACTCTTAAGCATACTCAAGACATGTCGGCATGAATTAAGTCGTCTAACATAAGGTTTGATGATCGTGCGAAGAAAGAGAGCAAAACCAAGTGCATATTACTAGGAAAATGCTGGAACAAAGGGCAAAAGCATGCAATTCTAAAATTAGAAATAATAAAATATTGCAGATCAGAGGTATACTACTAATTAATAATCACTGATCTCTCCAACCCGACATTATTCTTCACATTATTTGTCTTAATCTATTTTGGATCCACCAAAAGAAGTAACGAAACAACATTAGAATGACGTTTACGAAAGGTTTTGGGATTACCACCAATGAGGATGCTTCCTCTAGGAAATGAAACCAGGATTCAGGTATGGAATAACGTCAGAGAGAGGGCTTTTAACACGCAACCGCTACTATAAGAAAGTCAAAGTGACAGATGATTTAAATTTCTCTCTTTCTTGCACAAAATAGTCTAAGGTAGTATTTATTTTATGGTATTTATAGATAGAGAAGTTTGAAAAAATAAAATAAAAAGAATATAAAATATTTATAAAAATAAAAAATAAAAGATAAAAAAGTTACTTGATGATCTTTTTATCTTATACTTTTATTTTAAAAAATTTTTAAATAAAAAATTATTTTAATTAAAATAAAAAAATATTTTTTTTCTCTAAATTCCTCCGTCTAAACATACTTAGTTAGCCTTTTGTAAAATAGTGGCAAAAAGATTATCCCATATGCAGGATTTACAAGCCATCAAGAAGGAATATGATTAAAGGATGAAAAAGAGATAAGACAAGCCATGTGAATAGAAGAACACAGTGCAAGAAATGCTCAAAAATAAGAAGCTACATGCATAATCTATTTATAATAACAATAATAATATTATTTATGTACTAATTTTATTATATTTTTATAATATTATTAATATATTATTTTTTATAAAATAAAACAATATATATTTCAACATATATATTTTTTTTATTTTTTTAAACAAAAAGATGTAAGCAGTAATATCTTTTTGTTTAAGAAATAATAAGAAGACGTGCAAGAAAAATTTCTCTATAACAAATTAACACTAGCAGGTAAGTCATTGCATATATTATACTGTACAATGACACCAAAATACTATAAGATGTGGACTAGGTATAACTACTAGGATCACTGATAATAACATTGTTAGACTTTGTGCAAGTTTAAGAACCTAAATTATATAATCAATTTATTTTTTTATCAACTAAATTCACAACTCATTATAAAAAAACAAAACATCATTTCGTCCTTGCAGTGACGAGACAATACAGAGGCTAATGTCATAGACTCGTAGTTATCCTCAAAGTCTTTTGCTTCTCAAACAGTCGCTATAACTTGTGGGGAAACAAGTTGTGCTGAAAGCTTCACAATTCACAAATTGACACCCACGCTAACTACATATTCCTAGAAGTTTTCAAACGCTTCAAATATTTGCGGGCCAGGACATACTAGAAGCACTTTTCAATTTGTTTTTTTTTTTTGGTTGACTGGAGAAGGACTTTTCAAATTTACGTTATTTGCGGAGCAAGACTTTCTCCAAGTAAGACAAGGACGTTTCAAATCTCCGTTCGAGTAAAATCACACATAAGTATATAAATATTAGAAAGATACATGGAATTCGGAGACAATGAGGTACTTTTACTTATGTTTGAAAGAAATTGTTTTTACTATTGAAATATGTGACTACTGCATTATTGTTGCGTTAAAATTCACTTTTTATACATATATAAATATTTAAAAATAAAAATTGTTTTTTTGTGTAAATTTAAAATTATATAATAGTTTTAACAATTTTTATGCGCTATGTAATAGTTGGGTGCACTAATAGTCGGATGGAAAAGTTGTTGATCCACCACTGAGGAGCGGGGGGCGCCAGTCCCATGTTCTGCCAGATGGGTTCTTCACTTCTTTGAGTAAAAAAGTGAGAAAGGCAAAGTGGTGGAATGGAGTACACAACAGTAACTAGTGGCTCATCCTTCAGTTGCATCAGGCTCCCTGAGTCACTGTGGCCGGAACTCGTTTCTGGAAGCACTCATTTCAGGAGTTCAAATGTTGACATTTCAAGCGTGTGGTGACCAAGTCATCACAAAATTTGTGGAATCTTGGTGCATCTGTGGAAGAAGATATTGAGGGTGTGTTTGAGTGGTGTCTGCATTATTTAAAAGAGCTTTTGAAAGTTTAAAAGAATTTTTATTTATTTTTATTTTATTTATTTTAATATTAATTTATATTATTTTTTAAACGTAATTTTAGTTTAAAAAAATTAATTTCAAGCATTTAATTCTTGTTTTTAAGTTTAATTTAAATTTTTTCAAACATAAATTAAACCTAATTTTAATCAAAATAAAACTAGATTTATAAAACCAAATTGATAAAATCTAATTTAGATACACACTAAAAAATGTTGCTATTAACATCAAGACCCCTCCCTAAACACCCGTATGTTCCATAAATTAAAATGGAAGGAAAGCCACCGCAAGTGGAGATAGTGGCAATAATTTTTAAGAAGTTACAAATTCAAACTTATGTATGTCAATGTAAAGAAAAATTGCAGGTAGGGACACGTGACAGATACATGTATGCACGAGCAAAAAAAACCTTCCAATCAAGAATAGCCTGTCTCTTTTCTGAAGCAAAAAATCTAGAGAAAGGCGTGTTCTGATCTGCATACAATTATGCATTATGGACAAATTGGTAATCAGCCCTTACAATAAATACGTAATGCTGGGTTGTTGAGATGTCCATAGACTCAATACCAAAACACCGTACCACAACATCGGCCTCTATAATAAATACCAAAACATAGGCTTGTACGATGCGTTTGTCGCGGAGCTTTGGAGAATTTTAATTGGTTTGGAAGTTGCTTGGCTTTTGGGATTCAGGCTTCTTCTGATCGGAGTGGACTCGTCTTCTATTGTTAATTTCTTTAACAATAATTTACAGATGAATTATTCCTACAATCGTTTGGTTTCTAAAGTTCAACATGTGTTGGATAAGAATTAGTGTATATAGTTCAGGCATACTCTTCGTGAAGGGAACCGTTGTATAGATTAGTTGGCAAACTGGAGCTTATACGAGAGTTATGGAATTCAACAGCTGATCACACCTCCTTTAAATCTCGGTATTTTATTGTTTGACGACTTGTCTGGGGCTTCCTGACCTGTGTTACTGTAATTAGTTTGTTTGTTTTTGTTTCTTGCCCGTTTGGCCGCTTACTTCACCGAAAAAAAACACCGTACCACATTTTGTAAGATTTGACGAAAATTTTTTCAAATAGATATATGTTTATCTAAGCATTTTATTTAATATTTAATATATATATAATTTTATAAATTATATTATAAATATATGTCATTTTTTGAAGTATTGATAACACATGTCACCGTTAAATAAAGTACCTGAGTAGACACGTGCCTTTTTTCATATATGATGTATGAGTGATTTATTTTATATATAAAAAGAATTAAGTGATTTAATTATGTTATGTGTAATTTTGATCATGTCATTTGATATTATTCTTTTAATATTTGATTATAATAAATAATATTTAGGTATGATATAAATTTTGAATGTTGTAATATATTTATTGTGATAGTTAATTTTAAAAAAATTTATAAGTCAAATCTTTTTAAAAAATTTTTTTATCTTTTTTTTTATTATTTTATTTATTTTTATTTAATAATAATTTTTTCTCACTTTTTTATGAATTAAATTTAAAATTTCAATTTTTTTATCAGTCTGAATTAATCAATAACTATTATTAATTTTTTGAATAAAGAAAAATACTAAATATTAAAAATATTAAGAAATATTAAAATAAATTTAAAATAAATAATAAATATATAATTTTAAATTATGTAAAAAAAATAATTTCTTAAATATCTCTTTTAAAATTATTATAATTAATTTTTTATTTTTAATTAAATATTTATATTATAATTTTTAAATAATATATCATTATTTTTAAATTTTATTTTTTTGAAATTTTTTTCACATATCACACGAGTCGTATGCTAGTTGTTTAAATTTTTAGAATTAAACTCAAGTGGGCCCTACAAGGGAGGTGGGAGGTGGGAGCCCCCCAAGTGAGCCCCATTATTTTCTCTTTTCGTGCTCAAGCTGGACTACCCCCTTCTGATTCTCAACTCTACAGTGAAACTCGATTACGTTTGGTCATATATATATTGCTAGAATGTAGGACCTTCCGTCGCTAACATGCCACATTCCTGAGAAGGTTCTACGCTTCTAGCGATCTGATGAAATCACTAAACATAATCAAATCATAACAGACGCACATGGGTCACAATTTATTTCATACTAGACCAAGTTATTTGCAAATCATTTCTCTTTACACTTCTTTCTTTGGCCATACAACTATTTTTGTTAAATATTATATTATAAATTAATTACTGTACAAGTTTAGATCATTAAATTAAGATATATGAATAATTTTATATCTATAATAATATTTATTACAGTGATGTTAAATTTTTGTAAATATTAAAAATGGTGTTCAAATTATAAGGAAAAAAAAACCATGTTTTACTTGCTAATCCGCGTCACATGCGTTACTAGCATGATACAATTCGTAAAGAGAAGAGCAAGACGAGTGGAGGTATATATAAAAGAAACATGTCCGCTACCTTCTCATGGGACCAGCTTTCTTGTCTTGCTGCGCAAATGGTCAAAAGCAGTTTTTGAAGATGTCAGAAAAAAAACAATGAATGGCCCAGGGAACGCTATAATGAACGATTCAACCAGGATTTGCCAATCGGCTAGTGGAAACCCAGTTGATCACATTTGGTAATCTATGCACCTCGCGGAGAGACAAGTTTTGCCGAGAGCCTCACGATTCACAAATACCATGTATGTTCAGTTCAAAACTACAAATAGCAATTTCTTTATTCAGCTAGACCTGGAGATCCTCCAGGAATTGTATAACAAATATTCGGCGGAGCATCAAAGTCCAACAAGAAAATAAAACAAAATTGAGTTTGAGATCAGTACGTAATTATATAGGAGACAAAAGGGTATAGTTCTACACGTCCAAGTAACCGCAGGTGATAGGTAACTTAATTTGATAGGAGACAAATATATATCATATTGCAGGGTCCACCAATGTGGAGATGCTGACAGTCTGATCTGCGAAGCTGACAAACGTTTCAATGCCATTATTTTGCGGACAAGGAATTACCACAAGGCCTTCTCAATCAATCGTAACATTACATATAAACATATAAATATTGAAAATGACTGCTAGAAAGAATGGCCAAATTTGATTTGTCAAATGAAGTGGCAAGCCATTTTTTAATGAATAAAAAATTAATTTCTTGTATTATTATCAAGTATTGAAGTGATAGTTTTTTTTATAAGTATTTATTATATGTAAAATAAAATTTCTATTATTAAAGTTGATTATTAAAAAAATTTGAATTCTTTTTATTTAAATTAATATTTATTAGTATAATATGACACGCCATTTAAGTAAGACATACGTCATATTGTGAGTAATTAGTATTTTTTTAAAAAAATTTAAAAAGTTAACCAAAAATGTATGTAGTAACAAAATTAGCGGTGATACTGTTGCCATGTAAGGATCATTCCCTTTTTTTTTTTTAACTTGAATCATTCACCTTTTTCTCTGAGCTCCGTTAGAATATGTGCAGATAGAAGAGAGTTTATGAGAAAAAAAATGTTAATTTTTTATTTGTATATTGAAAATTTATAAAATATTAATAAAAATAAGAAACAGATAATATAAAGGTTGTTTGATAATATCTTGTTTTACTCTTTAAATTTAAAAAATTATTAAATAAATAGAAATTTTAATTAAACTTATAATTTTATCCCCTAATCCTTTTTCTCCAACTCCTCCATCCAATTATACTCTTAGATAATTTGACTGTTTTCACGAATTTCATTCCTCCCACCATTTATTCAATGTAACATTGGCCCCTTGAAACAACAATTTGGTGTTGTATAATTTTCTCACTCTGTTCAAATCTCGGGTTCCACTCCACTGAAACCATAGCCAAAGAAAGACCCAAAACACCATGGTTGTATGAGCTCAAAGGAAAATTTCATCATTACTATAAGTTTTCACCAAATTGAAATGAAGATGAATTTGAGATGATAATAAGAACACTTATTATTTCCACATAAATGAATTAAAATTTAATTTCCAAGCTTTAAATCAGACAATACACAAAGCCTAAAAAATTTGTAGAATTATAGTAAATATTAAATTAGTCTTGAAAATGCTTTGATACTATAGTCCATCTTAAAACTTAAACTGACAGACATGAAGTTGAAAAACTTAAGCAATCTAATTGGGTTCAAATATAAGCTTGCGTTTCAATCATTTTTACAAACAACTCATGGACATTACTACAACCTTGACAATCTATAAACCATGTGGTATTGTTAAATTGAGTACATTGTGTATTGCTATCATATCGCCCGTATTGCCTAATTGATTTCTAATGCTTTAATTCTTCCAATAGGTCTAAAGCTGCAGGTTAGGGCGTGAGGAGAGCAAAACCATTTATTTCATCTGCTTCTAACTTTTCTCTTTCTTTTTCTTTCCCAATCAAGCAAGGAGGTATCACTGATTTAGAGTTTCTTAATCAATAAAAACTATGACTTCCGGGCTCAACCATAATTAATTTGGGCCCACTTGGGGAGAGTAAAAAAAAGAAAGTCAAAAAAGAGAAAAAAATGATGACATGTATTCCACCCCAAATGTCAAGTAATTCGGCTTTAGAGAATTTAGAAAGTTTTATGGCTGAAGAGTATTTTTTATTAAAAGTACGGTTTATCATTATGGAATATGTGCAAGTTTAACAAAATTTAATTTTTAAATTTTTTTATTAAAATTATTTAAATATAAAATAAATTAATTTAAACATACACGTTATATTAAAAAAAATATATAACTTTATTTTTTAAAAAAATTATTTTATATAATGACTATAAAACTGTTGCTCTAAAATTCATCTTTTACATATATAAATATAAATATTTAAAAAAATTAGGTTTTTTTTGTGTATTATAAAGTCAGAAATCTAAAATAATTTAAATAATAATATATAATAATTATATTATTAAAAGTTGTGTCCACTAACTATTTCTTTTTGTTTATGCAAAAGTTGTCTCTATAACTTGTCCGTTTGATCGTGATATATAATTACGACACCTTCACTATCTGACTATATTATATAAAACACCCTAAAATATAATACAGTCAGACGGTGAAGCTGTCGTGGTTATATATCACAATCAAACGGACGGGTTATGGAGACAACTGTTGCATAAACAAAAAGAAAATAAAATCGCCAGCCATTATTCAATCTTTGAGTGCTACCCAGAAACAGCACTGAAGGAAAAAGAAAATGGGGTCTGAAGCTGCCATTCACGTCCTCCTGGTGTCGCTTCCAGCACAAGGACACATAAACCCTCTGCTTAGACTAGGCAAGTGCCTTGCAGCAAAGGGTTTGTTTGTCACCTTCTCCACCACAGAGAACATTGGTAAAGATATGCGAACTGCTAACAACATCACTGACAAATTGGTTACTCCAGTTGGTGACGGTTTTCTCAAGTTCGAGTTCTTCGATGATGGTTTGGCAGATGATGATCCCACGAGGAAGAGTCTCAGTGACTTCACAGCACAGCTTGAGCTTGTTGGGAAGCAGTTTGTTGCCGAAATGATCAAGAAGCATGCTGAGTCAAACCGGCCAATTTCTTGCATCATAAACAACCCCTTTGTTCCATGGGTTTGTGATGTAGCCGCTGAACATGGGATTTCTTCTGCTCTGCTTTGGATTCAATCTAGTGCTGTCTTCACCGCTTATTATCATTACCTGCACAAATTGGTACCTTTCCCTTCAGATGCAGAGCCTTATATTGATGTTCAGTTGCCTTCTATACTCCTCAAATACAATGAAATTCCTGACTTTCTGCATCCTTTTAGTCCCTATCCATTTCTCGGGACACTCATCTTGGAACAATTTAAGAACTTGTCCAAACCATTCTGCGTATTGGTGGACACCTTTGAGGAGCTGGAGCATGATTACATTAACTATCTGTCAGAGTTTTTCCTCATCAGGTCTGTTGGTCCTTTGTTCAAGAACCCAAAAGCACTGGGCACAAGCAATATCCGTGGTGACTGCATGAAAACCGATGACTGCATCGAGTGGCTAAACTCAAGGACCCCAGCATCAGTGGTGTACATCTCCTTCGGCAGTATTGTGTTCCTGCCTCAAGAACAAGTGGATGAAATTGCTCATGGCCTCGTGAACTCTCAAGTCTCATTTCTGTGGGTATTAAAGCCACCCTCGAGAGAGCTGGGGTTCCAGTCCCATGTTCTGCCAGATGGGTTCTTCGAGGAAACCAGGGACAAAGGCAAAGTGGTGCAATGGAGTCCACAAGAAGAAGTACTGGCTCATCCTTCAGTGGCATGCTTCGTGACGCACTGTGGTTGGAACTCATCCATGGAAGCACTCACTTCAGGAGTACCAATGTTGACATTTCCAGCATGGGGTGACCAGGTCACAAACGCAAAGTTCTTAGTAGATGTATTTGGAGTAGGGGTTAGAATGGGTTACAGCCAGGCTGAGAAAAAAATGATAACCAGAGATGAGGTAAAGAAGTGCTTACTGGAAGCAACAGTGGGGCCGAAGGCAGAGGAGTTGAAGCAAACAGCATTAGAGTGGAAGAAGGCAGCAGAGGCCGCAGTGGCCGATGGTGGCTCCTCCGTCCGGAATCTTGATGCATTTGTGGAAGATATTAAGAATGTTGCTGCTAACACCAAGAAGACCCCTCAGTAGGCACCCGTATGTGCCATTTGTTTGTCATGGGGTTAGTGATGTCTGCAATAATTGGTAAACAGTAGTAAATTCAAATTTATGTCGTAATTCAAAAAGATGCAGGTAGGGACACGTGACAGATAAATGGACGCAGATAGCCCTTGTAATAAATGCTTCATGGTCGATTGTTGAGACGTCAATACCAGAAGTCCACATTAGGAAATCTTCGATGTATGTGTAGTTGCTAAATATTCAGAATGCGGGATGTCGGCGACGCTTCCAACAATCTGATAAAATCACCAAACATAATCAGATCAGGATCGGGATATCCGTGCGCCCGTCATCATTATTTCATACTGCATAAATTTACTTGCAAATCACTTCTGTTTAGGCTTCTTCACTCGGTGATAGAACTATTTTACATTATGTTAATGTGAAATTTTTATAATCATAAAAAATGGTGTTCAAATAAATAAAACCTGTTTTACTTATTAATCAGCGTAATATGCGTTACTAGCATAACACAATGCTTAAAGAGAAGAGCAAAAGAAGCGTAAATAGAGGGATGGAAGTCACATATCCACTCACATTTTCTACTTCACGGAGCAGTTTATCCCCCCTACAGCTACATGGCGGGGCTTCGCATGAATTTTGAGTAAGTTAACCACTACTTTCTCAGCGGAGTAGCTTTTTTGTCTTCCTGCGTAAATGGCCAAAAGCAGTTCGATGATTTTACCCAAAGTTGTTTTTTTTTGGGTAATCACCAAAAGTAGTTTGAAGATGTGATGAAGAAATGAATCGGCTGCAGGGAAACCCAGAGGGTAAAAACAATAGTAAGGGATGCTTTACAGATCACAGAAATATGGCCTTGCACCACGATCAAATCTTTCTCGGTAATCATATTTACAGACAGAAGATCACGAGGGACCCCACAGTAAATGTAATGTTATTTTACAGAAAGGGGAACAGTCCATGAACCATTATATTGCATCCATCATAATTGAAGGAAGCAAACTTTAAATACTACTGTACTTTCCTAATGACCTAAAAAAATTAATCATATGGTCAAAAATATCTTGTTTTGCTTTCAAGCTTAAAATGAAGTCCACATGACCATAGTCTTCGAGATAAACCAGCTCCGGTGTGGATGGCAATTCCCTGAGAGTGTGATTGAAATCAGTGGTATCTCCCAAAGCATCATTTCCCCCATAAGCCATCCACAGAGGCAATGATTTCGGTATGCGACTAAGATCGAACTTTGGTGGTTTGAACTTGCCATACACTTTCAGATTTTTTAGCTTTCCATAATCATAGTGGGAAAAGGTACCTTTGCGGATCACTGGTGAACAAATGAGGTCATCAGAGACAGAAACATTAAGGAGTAATAATATAACATGAATATACTCATTTCTTAACCTCCATACAAAAAGAAAAAGCCCAAACTTGCAATGTACTTTCAGCAATTTCTGAATGAAGTTCAAAAGAGATGCTCTTGGCAATAATAATATATTTGAGTATTTGATAAATGAAATAATTTCAATCCACCATCTGCTTCACCACCAGTCAGAGGAAGTGATGGCAGTTGCTAACTAATCATTGTACAGATGTGGTCTTTGGCAAGATAAAGCATGTCATTCACTTTACACCGCATACAAACAACATAAGCCTATTCCATGCTGGTAGCAGAATATGTACCAAAAACTATAACAGAATATGCTTAACTAATCCACTTGCAAGTTTCTACTTAATAATGGCACATAAGAGGAAATCATCAAATTCGCCCTACATTCAAAAACATTCATCTGTAATAACTAATAAGCATTACTTTGATGCATGCTGCTATGTGTGATCATTATGAGACGTGATTAAATGAAAATGTTTCAAGATAATAACAAGTAGTAATATTCATATGAAGGGAGAGCAACAATATTAAATTACGACTGGTAGTTTTACTGCTGCTTAAAAACAGCAGCCACACATATTTCATATTTGGGACTGTCACAGCACAATTGTCAAAGGTTACCAAATGAAGAGAATGGAGCATACTCTGGAAAAGGTGGCGCAAGTTTTTGGAGGATGATGGGTGAGGTTCATTTTGAAGATAGAAAGCCACACGTGACTCATTGAAGCAAGAATTCTTCCCTGTAATTTCATTGAAGTGCCTTCTTGAGTAGAAGCATTTATAAAAAACAAAGAAAGAAACAAGGAAACATAACATAATTATCAAAACATGTAAAATGAGCCAGAAGAGCAACTTCCCAACTAATTGCTCGAAATGAGTTACTGCAATAGTTAATCAGTTAGCAGACTACTTCTAGTAGCTCTTAAAGAGAGAGAGAATATACTTTGAATTACGTCAAGGCCTTCAATGTCAACTACATCTCAACAGTTTGATTTCCACAATATGTTTCAGCTAAAGCTAGTAAACTAATTGCAATGACAGGAATTAATTTTCAGGGAAGGGGGAATTTATTGCTTTTGTTTATTTATTTTCCATACTTCGTATCATTTCTCTCTCTTTCATAAGCACCTATAAACAAGAGGAATGCCAAGTTCTGATCTCATGCATCAAGCAGTTCCATTCCATTAAACCATGAAATTCTACTCCACAAATATAACAAACGCCATAATTTTGTTGCGTTTCACAAGAATAAGAAACAGCTGACCATTTATAATTCCACAATATCCACACCATAAACGCCACTCTGTTTCTTGTCTTTCAAGTATTTCCTAAACTATATTCAAGGAATAACTTTATTTCCACCATGGAACAAGCTGCAAGGCTAGGGCTGAAGCAACAATACACTGAAGACACACATGGAGCATCTTAATAACAGAGATAATGCACAAAAGGATTCCACAGAAAATCCAAATGCAATACACTGAAGTGAAAATTCAATCCAACGAAAGAAATAAGTGGATGGCAATTATCAAATGATTTCAAGTTTTAATTTGCATACTGAAAATTAGTGATTAGGAAAAATCAGATACAGTTGTAAATTTGCACACTTCTGATTTATGGGCAGAACATGTCTGCTTGCCATACAATTTTTTTACCAAAGTAAAAAGATCAACTGCCAAATCCGAGAGGGCTCCCCCCTCCACACACTACAAGACACAGACTTCACATAGCAACCAACTCACTGATACATCTATTTAAATCGGCTGGGGAGACAAAGTTTATAAATTGAGAAATCTGCATTCTTTCGTTTGGACCAAGATGAATTCATTTACAAACTAAGTCATGTTTTAAGTTATTAATGCCCGCCACTTATCTAACAGGAAGTATCTGATAGTCACCCACATATTACCAAGGTGTATACTAGGAAAAGGTGGAGGGGTAGTAAGGAAATAAGAGCAGAGAAGGAGGGCAAAGTGGGAATACACCCACTTGGGGATCTGCACATGTAACTAACTGCCTACATGGCAGTGGAGGGAAGTGTGTATGCATGCATGGGCTGTGTGAGAATGCATAGGTTGGGTAGCATGTTAAGGAGAAGCATAAATAGGGGGAAGCTCTCAGACAAGGGGATAAGAAAATTTTGTAAGGAGGTGAATTTGGAGGAAGGAGGACCCTCTAAGAGCCTGTTGGATTCTTTCTTTTACTGTTAATACATACCATTTTCATCGTATTTTCTCTGTTATGAATCAGTTTCTATCAGTATCATGGTTTCTTAAAAAGCTACTGAGTACTGACACTCACTGGGGATGGGGAATGGGAGGAAAAAACTGAGAAAGCCTCTCTTGCAAACAGAGAGAACTATTCTCCACATATTATGTGTATTCACCTATATCTATGGCCATATCAGCTAAAGAAATAAGATGCCTCACTCATGGGTAAGTGGCCAAGCTTACAACTGCGGATCCAACAGAGAACAAAGAAATTAATCCACTGTCACTTAATCCCGCCACAGAGACTGGCAATAGAAAACTCCATTACATGGAGAATATTATTTGGATAGGGAAGTTTAGCACTATCACAAACACAACAGATTGGAGAAGATAATAGCAGTCTCAACAAATGGATCAACCTGCAAGAACATTCAAAACTACATTCACAGCCTAGCATGTGCACTCAAAGTCAAAACCTTATAAACAGAGACACACAGACAAAGCCAGAGTGAGACATGAACCTGTTATGGATGCTAGCATGTCATTGCAACTTAGAATGGGTATCACACATGGAAACCAAGAGACTGGTTCCCCAATCACTGAAAATGAGGTCAAGAAAAATACAGAAAGTGAACATTTGCTAAACTATAAGTACCTTGAAGACATTATGCTAAAGGAAAAGAGAAAAACAGGACAGAAGGACAGAAGGAAAGCTTGAAAGATAAAACCTTTTGAAGTCAAGTTGATGAATGCCCATGGCAAGAATCATCTGAACAAAAGCGGCAATCATTTTTCATCACAAAGATCCACTTCTATAGTGAAACCTAATATAACAAAATAAGAAATACCTGATCAATGTGCATCTTAACCATTCTAAGTACAAAAGGTGCACTGGTATGATCCAAGAATGATATTGGAGATAGAAGAGCTGCAGCTTCAACCTTTTTTACTATCTCTGGTTGAGTGAAGGCAGCAAAAGACATAATTGTCCCCTGTGAAGGAAGAGAAATATATACAATACATGCTATAGTAACCACCAAATAGAAGATGTAAAGGATGATGTATAAGAATCATGATCATAAATACCTGTGAATGCCCAACTACAAATAGCTTTGAGTTTGTTACTGAATTAATGTAATTGATCATTTCTGCAAGATCATACAGGGCTAATTCCTGCCAAGTCCAATCCCAAAAATGCTACAAAAGGACCAAAGCTCAATTAGTCACATTAAAGACAAGGTGAAATGTATTACAAACTCTGACTCTGAACATTCCACCAAAGATACCTAGGCACTAACGGAATGAATATATTAGAATATTGAAAATACAATACAAAAAAGACTGGGCATCAAAGTCTCTCGGACAAAGCATTGCTTCTTCGCCATCTTCTTCTCCCTTCCGCTGATCATCATTAACACTTCCTAATCTAGGGGCCTGTTTGAAAACTCAAATTGGTGCTAAAAATGAGAAGTTTCAGCATTGAAAATAATTTCACGGTGCTTATTTAATACCTACCAAATTAATTTAAGTGAAAAGGTGCTGAAAACATTCAGCAGCAACCCTTTCTTTATTTACTTATTAAGTGACAAGAGTGTTCTTTAGTATAAAGTCATTTATTTTATTATGCCAATAGTGTCCTTTAGTAAAACCTCATTTATTTTATTATGCCAATAGTTTCCCTTTATACACATTCAACACTTATATTATAAATCTTCTAAAACATTACAAAATACAAATGTAGTGCTTAATTTTTCATTACTAGAAATTTCAGGACTGAATTTTCAATGCTAAATTTTTCAGTTTTATCAAAAACACCCTTAGCGACTATATAGGGAAAAGAAGAGTAGTCTTCCCATTTAATTCAATCTTTCTTCAATGTTTCACAACAAAAAACAGTCACCAGCTTCATTCATTAAAAATAATAATATGATAAAGACTATCACATGCAGTTGACAGACTCTCAATGTACTTTATAACATGAAGAATAAAGCAAGCCACACACCTTATCCTTCTCTGATAAAGATATATGCCCATGGCTCCAACGTGTTCCACGCACATTTCCTACTCCAAACATCAAAACCATGATCTGGAAGGATGAAGCCCAATGATTGTTCTGGAGTATTTAGAAACCATGCATCACCTGCCTGATCATATCTCAAAACCGAGATCAATAAATAAAAGTTGAGACTCAAATGGTTTAAAAAAAGGAATTTCACACTAAAAGAATTAAAGAACCCTCCTTCTCCTAAAATTTTAAAAAAATAAAAAAAAAAATTGGACTGAGTTACAACATTTTGAAACTTCCTACACTCAAATACCTAGACATCAAATATAATCACAACATAAACCTTGATTGATGCATTACTATATCATTTGGATAAATATGTTTTATTCACCAGTGAAAGAGAAATAGTGGCAACATGTCAACAGACAATATTGTCACCAAGAGATTCAAAAATCTGTCAGCCAACCATGTGAGATAGAAAACAGAATGCTGATATTTCAAACAAAATATTGCACCTTCAAACTCGCAATATCTCAAAATTCTGATCATTCCTAGTTCAGTTCATAAATGTGGCATTCTGAAATTCTTATGGTTTCCTAGAGATAATACATTTTAATCAAGTTAGGCATAAGCTAAAGACACTAATATTAACCTTCTGCCAACTCATAGAAAACAATATTATACCTGCAGAAGATAGAATTTGTACATGCAAAGGACATTAGTACAAGGATTTCCAATAATAGTGAGTTGAAGAAGTAAACCCTTCCCCATCATAAAGCCCCTAATTAGATCCTTCCATAAATCCTGTTCCTTCATACCGTGAAGTGAAAAGGACAACCTGTTCCACCCAATCTATCACCCAGATATGCACAAGCACCCATTTCTTATTTGTATGGTATATGTGCCATTAATCTTCCAAAAGAAGATATTACAAGCCCTTAAATATCTATAATTCTAAGGATTGGCTTTTCATCCCCCTACAAGGAGCCTGGTCCTGGAGCCCTTCCCTCTTCCAATAATTCAGGTTGTGCCATCCTTCTTATGACACTACAGCATGTTTTTCTTCACCAGCACATTGAGTAACTGGTTTCCACTTCTTTCTGGCCTAGCAAACTACAATAGGTCACTGCGAGTGTGAATAAATGTTCTTTACAACTATTACGAGGCTATTTTAAGTTTAAACATAAGTATATAATGAGTATGTGAGCATGTCATAATTTCAATATCCCATTCCACAATACACATGTATCCATGCATCTATAGCATATCAAAGGTAATCTTTTATTGTGTTTGCATTAGGAGGAGTAAATTGAGAGTAGAAAATGTGAAGGGTCACCATGAATAGCCCATGCAGAAGCAGAACTGGAGGGCCTCGTTCTCCTGCATACCCAAGACGAGAAGAAGAAGAGACGCGTTGAAGACCTAACAAGAAACCATCCTTCGTTTGAATCTGAAAGCAACAAGAGAAAGGAGCATTTGAACTACAGAGCAAGCAAAACTATCCTGAAGGATCGAAGAAAGCAAAAACTTTTTCAGTCAGCGATTAAAAATTTTGCATTTTCTACGACAGAATCAGAACGCAAAAATGATATCAAAACACCAAAGGCTTCTATTCCCGCAAAGAAAATTTAGGATCAAATATTAAGAAACCTCCAATTTCTACTCTTAAAAGAAAAAAAAATAATAAATGAGCTAGTTGACTTTGATTTGTTGTATTCTCCAGTGGATCAAAAATCCGAACGTTCACTCTCGATTCGATTTTCGAGCGTAATTACTCTTTCCGTTTGTAAATGTGGCGCAGTTTCGTTGCTACCAAACAGGTGGCGTATATAAAGTGAGGGAAGTACCGTATACTCGGAGCATGGGTAACCGGCGGGCAGAATGAGCTCCTCACACAAACTCTCTTGCCGTTTAGGGTGGCTGCCGCCGTCGAATGCCGTCGACGGAGTCTCCGAAGAGTAGGGAGACAATGGTGGCAGTAGCTGCCACTGCCGCCAACAACCTCGCCATCTCAACTGAACTCTGAAGGAATGCTCCCAATCGTTGGGGCTGTGATCCTCTGAACCCCGAAGTAGGGAGACGGATAAATGGTTGCGGGGTTGGACATGTAACCCACGCGCAATTGAAAGCGCGTGAGGATAGAATTGCCAAAAAGACGACGACACCGTTGCGCACAATCAAATTATTGAGTGAGTCTCTCACTCGCTGTGGTTACCGTTAGTCTGCCTAGCTCCCGCACTCACTGTTGCTTTTTAGTGTAATCATGCGGATTTCAACTTTCAATTATCCAATTTCTTTGTTCAATTAAAATATACATTTATAATTAGTTGGATTTTTTTAAAAATAGAAAGTAGAAAGTTATGAAAAAAATATCAAAAACACATCAAATTTATCCTTAGAAAAATATCAAAAAAATCTCATTATTGAACCTTTTAAACTCTTCCCATTTTCTTAAATCGTGATTCTCTCATTTTATTCAAGAAAATGTTTTTTTTCACATGTGATATAGACTCAAATTGCTTTTATATAAAATTAGTGAATCTCTGTAAAAGTGATGATATTTGCTTTCACAATAAATTTGTTTATTTCTCTTTTTTTTAAGATTTTAACAGAACTTTTACCTGTTTTTAAGTAATAAGAGATTATTCAAATTTATTTTTTTAATATTTTGTATCATAAAGAGTTGTATTCTACGAAAGCACCATTTTTGCTTTCAACAATAATTCACTATAGTAAGTGCAATCAAAGTAAATTACGTTTTTAGACATAAAAATTACAGTTCGACTTTTGAGAGTTGTATTTCATAAAAAAAAAATATTATTATTACTCTTAACCAAATCCTATGAAAATACTCTTATTTATATCAAACAAAAAAAATCACACATCACATATTTTCTTCTATACTAATTAAATTCAATAGAGTTATTGTAACCTTTAAATACATGTTTAAGAATAAAATATTTCTTTAAAAAACTTTCTTATTAAAATTTTAATTATAAATTATTTTAATTATAAAATAATTTTAATTATAAAATTTTCAAAAGCTTTCTCTTGTGTATTTAAATTAACATTTTTTGAATCAAAATATCTTCTAATTAAAATTTTACTAAAAGAAATTAAAAAAATAATTTTTTATAAATATAATATATTTCCAAATATTCACTATGATCTTCAATGTGTTTTATTTCCTAGTATAATATGATACTATTACGTACTCACCATTTTTTTATTTTTAATTTAAGGTAATTTTATAAAAATTAATAAAATCATTAAATAATTTTAATTATATAAAAAATACATTTGACTGGATTATTTTTATCAAAATACTTAAAATATTAATATGACTCCATTTATCTCTCCTTATCTCATAAATATCAAATAAAAAATTAATAAATATTTAATATTTAATTGATTCTCTAAAATTACTGATAAAATAAAATAAATTTATTTTTTTAAAACTATTTCTTCTGTCTGTTTTTTTATTATATAAAAAAAATTTATTTAAAAATATTTGTTATTTAATAATACTAAAAAAATATTAAATATTTTTTTTAAATTTATCCTTATCTTTTAATAAAAAAAATTAATAAAGTAAATAAAATTAGATAAAAAAATATTAATAAAATAAAAAAAAATAATTTAGTCATATTTAAAAATAATTTAATTTTAAAAAAATTATTTTTTTAAAAAAATTAAAAATAATTTTAATTATAAATTATTTTGATAACAAAATAAAATCACCTAAATATACACGTAATTTTTTTAATTTTTATATAAAAACTTTAAGTACAGATTAAAATAGACAAAAGAAATACATTTAAAAGGATATGATATTATTAACCATACAATGTTATGACTTAATTGACTTAATTTGTTGTGTAGTCGATTGGATCAAATAACGTAACTTCGGATCTTGGAGGGTCTTCAATTCATTTATTCATTCATTGTTTCCGCTTGTCCTTCGGTTGCCATTTTCGCAGCACTTTCGTTGCTACCAACCGGGAAGTTTCTTCGGAACAAGGGATCGAAGTGAGGTTAGGGATGGGAAGCACCGTATACTCGGATTGGAGTGTGGCGGTATCCGTCGAAGCTTTTGGCGGAGTCTCCCCGCCAACAACCGCAGGGAGCAGTGACAGATAATCCAAGCGCAGTTGAGAGCGCGTGAACGACTGCACGTGAAATTTTATGAGTTTCTCAGCATCCAGTTCCAGCCATCCACTTACTGACGCATCTATTATTACCTGCCCCTCCCTCACTCACACCATCACAGCGTCAACCTTTTTTTTTTTTAAAGGTGTCGCTTGTTCTTACAACTTTGAGATGCCACAATCTTTTTTATTTATGTTTTACGCCATGTTTAGAAATTAATTATATTTAAAGAAGAAAATTTTTAAAAAAAAACATTTTTAATATAATTTTAATTATAAATTATTTTAAATATAAAATAAAATAAATTAATTAAAAAACATGCACTTCTTGGGTCATAAAAATTTAGAGGCAACTGTCCCCTCCATCTCTCTTTACTATTGTTGATATGTTATTAAAAATGTTAAAATATAAAATTTTTAAATATAATATATAATTAAATAATTATATAAAAAATTTTATATTAATAAATTTAAATTAAATTAAAAAATCAAACCAAGTTAAATTAATGAATAGTATAGAATAAACTAACAATTCATTATAAAATATTGTATATCAAGTAACAAATAAGAATGAACATCGCCAAAAACAAAAAAAAAGTTCACATGCTTGCCCTTAATGAAGCTGATTAGCCTCTAATTTTTTTTTTTAAGATTTGGAATCCAGTAAAATGTAACTTTTACTTTAGAATGTAAAGTATAAGGTTTATTAGTCATTAATTAAAAAATTAATAAGAATTTGATAAAATATAAATATATAATAACAAATTATAAAATTATTAAAATTAATTTTTCATTAACAATTATTCACTTATACTTTTATTCTTTAAAATACACCGTTCACTTTTGAAAATATAAAATTATAAATTTAAAAAAATCAAGTGTCAAGTAAATATGTTCCCACTGTTTTTTTTTTTTTTCTTTTCAAGCGAGGCTTCTTCCATGTCATTACATAATTAAACATTTGGATATACCAATTAAAAATTTAGGCTTCCTTCTCATCAGTGGCATTTTCTGGGGTGATGTTTATATATATATTGGCGAATTTAATATTTTGGCACGAGAGTCTTAAACTCTTATTTCAAGTAATATTAATTTTAAAAAAAATACTTGATTTCAAGTTTAAATTTCAACCCGTATGTTTTACCTTCATTTTATCCTATCTTTTCCTTTTCATACAAAAAGTAATTAGATGTTACTTTTTAATAACAAAAAATTCAATATTTTGAAAGATATAATTTCAAGATGTATATGATATTATCTGGTCAAGTATGAAAGGAATATGATTTGATTTCCACTCTTCAAAGTTTAGCACATTTGGATAGCGAGCATGAAGCATTTGGATAGGGGCAACAATGGTGCTAATTGTCTACCAACCCTGTGTCTAGCTCAAGATCAACTCCATTAGTGCTTGGATCACCCCATCTTTCCTCAAACATCGTAAGAGTAAATATTTTTTTAGTACTTTGAATATATAAATGTCATATTTTAGTTATTCAAAAAATTTTAACATTAATTTAATTCTTAAATTATAAAAAATACATATTGATATCAATTTAATTTCTTAATCATTAAAATAATGATACATAATTAACATTAATTTAGTTCCTCAATCATATCAATTATATCAATTTAGTCCCTATCCGTGTATAGAAGGATGATTTTGATGTTACTTTCATAAATTATGAGTTAAACTGATATCAAAATTTTTTAAAAAACTAAATTAGTGTCAGAATTTTTAAAAAAGGCAAAAAAAATCCTTAAACTTTACTAAATGTGCAAAACATCCCCTTAACTTTACTAAATAGGCAAATAATCTCATTGTCAAATATATTCTAATTCAATAACTAGAAATATTATGTGCTTATCATGTACTGACTCATAATGATAAGTTAAAATACAAAAATCTCATCAAAATTTTGATTTATGTGCAATTTATCCTCATGAGTTATGAAAATGATCAAAAAATATGTGATGTGCTTTCGCATGTTTTGATTATTTTTTAAAAGTCAGATATTAAATCATACATAAATTACGGTTTGAAGAAATGTTTGCCAATTTTTCTTACTTATTTTAAGTGAGTATGTGATGGGTATATAACATTTGTCATTAGTAGATTGGAGTATCTTTGTTAGGGGATTCTTGCACATTTTTTTATATAATGGCAGTACTGTGGTTTGAATTTATAATCTCCTATAAATTATTTAAATTACACATTATTAGCCCACTTTTAGTAGCTTAAGGCTATGTTTGGATAGGGAAAGTAAAGAGGAAAAATGACATAAGAAAAAGATTTATTATAAGCTTATTTCTTATTTAAAAGTATTATAAAATGATGAGAAGAAAATGAAAATTTTTAAATAATTTTTTAAAACTCTAACTTATTAATTTTTGTGAACATTTTAAAGTTTTTTTAATTTTAAGGATTAGAAACATCTAAAACAAAGGAAGGGAAACTTATTAGCCTTTCGTTCTCCTCTTTTTTCTTTTCTTTCATTTTCTTTATTTATATGTTTGAGAGTTTGAAAGGAATGAAAAAAAAAAAAAAATAATTTAAAGAAAATGAAAGAGAAGAAAAGGAAAGGAGAATGGAGAGTTAAATAATAATTTTTTCTTTCATTATTTGAATATTTTAAATTTTTTAAAATCTTTTAAATTACATAAATTTTAAATGTTCATAAAAAATTAGAAAATAAAAATTTTGGATAATTACTTAAAATTTTTTATTTTTTATTTTATTTTATAAAACTTTCCAAATGATGAAGATACTTATAATAAACCTTCTCTTTTTCTCATTTTCTATTCATAACCCTCCATTCAAACATGACATAAATTTTTTCTGTTTCTATCAATTATAAACTTCTAAACATAACTGAAATGGTTGAAGATGAAAAGAAAAAGAGATTAAGTGGGATGTTTTTACACATTTTGAAACATTTATTAAAATTTAAAGATTTTTTGTAAATCACATATGGGGAAAGTTGAAGGTTTTTTCTTTTTGGAAAAAAAATGTATATAGGCACTCTTAACTTTAAATTGTTTGTAAATAATCATAATAAATTATAAAATATTTTTATTAAGTCTATAAACTTAATGATTTATTATAATAAATCCTTCAATTCAATTTTAGTCAAATTTCTTAATGATATTATCTTTTATGTGTCTAGCATGTATTTTTTAATTTAAATTAATAATTTTATAATCATGTTTCATTTTTTAATTTTTAATTTTAAATATTTTAATAAAATTAAAATTTATGTCTAAAAAATAAAAAAAATAATTTTAAATTTATTAATTTAAGTTTTATAGATATGTGTTAATAAGAGATTGTATTATTAAAAACTTAATTATATTAGATGAAAAGATTTATTATAATAAATTATTGAATTTAAGAATTTAATAAAAAAAATTTATAATTTGATTATTTGTAATTTACTGAAAATTGAAGAAGTTTATATGTATTTTTTTTTAATCCTATTTATATCTTTCAGTCTGTCTTACAGATACATTCTCACTTTTTTCTCAACCAACCCCAAATCTCTTATATTCCAAAGATAGCATTGACGGCAGGCAGATAATATGAATGATAGATTCGTGGCCTAAAAACTTTCCACCACTGGTTAATCAAAATTCTGACCAGGTTCATTGCACTTCCATTTTTATTTTCTTTTCTACCTTTTGTCAAATCCATCCTTTATAGCTGTACCCTCTCTTAGAGAAGCACTACAAAAATTCCATTCTCGAGCACCAACCATGGCTCCGCTCCTTCCTTAAAAGTTAAAACCCTGCCACCACCGTCACTACCGCAGCTCATCAACCCCGCGATCCACGGTGACCGTCGCCGACCGTGATGGCTTTCTCGGAGTTCCGCCCGTTGGATGAGAAGTCGCTGATCGAATACATAAAGGCCGTCCCTGCCCTCTCCTCGAAGATCGGCAACAAGTTCGATGACTTAACTGTCAAAGAAGTCGGAGACGGCAACATCAACTTTGTCTACATTGTCGTCAACTCCGCCGGTTCTTTTGTCATCAAACAGGTACGAGTTTCACTGAGCATCAGCCACTGATCGAAATTTTTGATGCCAAAAAGTAAAAAATTGTGGGAGTGACACATACCGTTTCCTTTTTTTTTCGCTTCTGGGTTGTAATTTTTTGGATATGGAATTCTTTATTTCCTTCTGAATGTTCAAATCCCCCCCTCCCCCCAATATATGCTTGGATTGCTTTCATGAAGCGAGCTGAAGGGTTTGGTGACACTTGTAGGCTCTCCCGTACGTTCGTTGCATAGGCGAATCATGGCCAATGACGAAGGAGAGAGCATATTTTGAGTCGCTGGCGCTGATGGAAGAGGGACGCTTAAGCCCTGAGCATGTCCCAGAAGTTTATCACTTTGACCGTACTATGTCTTTGATCGGTATGCGTTACCTGGAGCCTCCACACATAATCCTCAGAAAGGGGTTGATTGCTGGGGTTGAGTACCCATTACTTGCAGAGCACATGGCGGATTTCATGGCAAAGACACTCTTCTTTACGTCTCTCCTTTTCCGTTCCACTACTGAGCACAAACGGGACGGTATGACCTGAACCTCGTCACTTTTGCCTTTGGTTATTGCTTCAATCTATTTAACTGTAATTCAGAGTTTGCTACTCTTAGAAGTTTATTTATCTTCTGCACTTATTGACAGTATAATCTTTTTGAATCTGATACATTATCGGAAAGTTGATTGAGCTGAGAGGGGTTATTCAAGTTAGGAAGTTAAGTCTTATATTGGGAAAAAAGGTTCCCCATTTGGTTGATTGTGCATTGATTATTTGTCCTTTCAAAAATTTTTCTCTTTATTAAGCTCTGCATTTGCAAATGGATGGAATAAATTATATTTTATTCTTTTTGTGACTATAAGAAAGGTTCTTACACCTGTTATCGGTAATGCAATTTATCTATATATGTTACCTGAAGAGTTAAGACCTCTCGCCATAAGCCTGAATGCATACTGGCTTCATGCAGTTGCCGAATTTTGTGGGAATGTGGAGTTATGCAGGCTCACTGAGCAAGTTGTTTTCTCTGACCCTTATAAAGTTTCTCAATATAATCGTTGGACTGCTCCTTATCTTGATAATGATGCTGAGGCTGTTCGGGAAGACAATCTACTGAAGCTTGAAGTTGCTGAGCTGAAATCTAAGTATTATGACTCACATTTTTCCCCTTTGTATGCAGCATTTCTGTTACCAGTGTTTTTCTCTATAAGAATTTATATTCCTGTAGGTTCATTGAGAGGGCCCAGGCACTAATACATGGTGATCTACACACTGGTTCTGTGATGGTTACTCGTGAATCGACTCAAGTTATTGATCCAGAATTTGCGTTTTATGGACCAATGGGTTTTGACATAGGAGCATTCTTGGGAAACTTGATTTTGGCTTTCTATGCTCAAGATGGACATGCTGATCAAGCGAATGATAGAAAAGTAGGTCCTGTTTTTTACTTGTCATCTATGGCCCATATTTATATTATTCTTTGTATTCTGTAGTTATTATTGTCCTTAAATTTCTATAAAAAATACTTATACCCCATAATCTAACTTCTCTCACGCAATTCAATTCTCTTTTTCATTTTTTTTTTGTTGCAATTTATAATTCACTTTGGTTTATCGGCTGAGGCCAAATAGCCTTAAGTAGTCCTACATATCTATAGAGATATCAAGGCATTTTCACCAGCAATTAAGTTTCCTATGTTTGCTACTGCTTTTGTGCTTAATTATACTTTTGAGTTACCTTGGATTGTTCTGTTTGTTGTCCGTGTACTGTCAGTAACTGGTGCGTTGTTATCCAATGTATCTCTTGTATTAAGTATTATAATCAAGAGAAGGAGCTCTTGGTGTGCATATTGAGGAGGTAACAAAACTATACCATGTGAAATCTGAGAAGTCTTGGAGATAGTTTCAGAGAAGTATGAGCAGACTTAGCCTAGCACCAGTAACAAGAAAAGACTTGGTTGGAGCTTACTCTGCTATCAACTTTAACTAGCATTATAGTGCTTATCTATTGTTGTATCTTCACCTTCATTTGACAGGGCTTTTCCTTTTAGTCAAGTTATTGCTTTGCATCACAGGATGAATAACATAATGGTATTTGGCATTTA
Source organism: Castanospermum australe (assembly GCA_019955255.1). Taxonomy (NCBI): domain Eukaryota; kingdom Viridiplantae; phylum Streptophyta; class Magnoliopsida; order Fabales; family Fabaceae; genus Castanospermum; species Castanospermum australe. The sequence goes on from NSJW01000470.1 coordinate 640,622, forward strand.
AATTGTGATAATTCTTATTAATTGCTCGAGATTATTGATTACAGGGAAAGAGCGTTATTCCTTGTCTAAAACATACTATGTAATGCAGGCATATAAGGAGTGGATTCTTAAGACAATTGAAGACACTTGGAATCTTTTCCACAATAAATTCATTGCACTTTGGGATGAGCATAGAAATGGCGCTGGTGAGGCATATCTTCCAGAAATTTTTAACAATCCTGAGGTTCAGCTGCTTGTACAGAAGAGATACATGACAGATTTGTTTCATGACAGTCTTGGATTTGGTGCTGCCAAAATGATAAGGTGAGACTTTTCCTCTCTAAAAAAATTTCTTCTTTTATTAAAAAAAAGGATTGGTGAGACTGCAGCTCATCATTTTTACTGGAATCATATATAATTTCTATGTGTTTATGATTTCTGAGATTTCTTTTGTTTGGTTCCATTGCAATATTATTTAGCAATAAGCAATGATTGTTTAATTTTCCAATCTTTAGGCAAGAGGTTTTAAGCATTGAACATAATGCTTTTATAAATAAATATTCATTATATTATAAAATTATTAAAATATTCTAGAAAAATTTTGGTGATCTGTATAGTGGCTTTATTCATCAATTAAACCTTGTATATTCTCCCATGTTTTCATCACTCAGAGTTCCATTTCAATATCTCACTGTTGCACTGCATCTTTTCAAAATTAGAACGACTATATCTATGTTTGGAGTTTATCTTCATAGAAAGTTTTGCTGACCTCTTTTGTGACTAATATAACAAGGCTTAATCTCAAAGATTTATGGTCCATGAATTTTCAGTTGGAACTAATTGGACTTTAACCTTTTCTCCTTTTAAGTTTGAGCATTTTTATTACGATAAAATTATTTTTTTAAAAAAAAAAAGTTTCTCTTGCATGAGAACTTTTGAATTCCTAAGTGTTACATGTCAAGAGTCATATCTGAATTCTGAGATAATTTTCACTCATGTTCAGTTGATGCTACCTCTACCTTAGAGCCATCTTCACCTCCTTAACCCATATATCTTTGTAATGCGACATATCCACCTTAACCTCCTTGTATTGCTGTGCATTCTTTTATTGGACCATGACTTTTAAAAGCGGGCCATTGTGCACTTATGAGAAGCATGATGTGATATTCACTAAGAGCTATATTAGTTGAAAGGAAGATGTTACGTTAATATCTTTGAAGCTTGCAGAAGAAGTTAAATAGATTCAACATTGTAATGGTTAAAAAACTTGTTAATTTCGAGTCCGGACTAGCTTTTTTGCCTGATCTTAGTTGAGGCAACCTGACTTTGACTTTCATATGAGAAGATTTGTATTACCCTTGTTCATAAAAGAACGTGAAAATCCTCTAGGTGGCATGGCTAACACTTCCAGTTAATTTATTTGATTGACAGGAGAATTGTTGGTGTGGCACATGTTGAGGATTTTGAATCCATTACTGATGCCGGTAAACGGGCTACCTGTGAACGGCGGGCACTTAATTTAGCTAAAACACTTCTCAAAGAAAGAAGAAAATTTGAAGGCATTACTGAAATTATTTCAGCAATTTGGCAATTCTCGTCATGAGTCATGACAAGATTTTACCATATCAATACTTCCATCATGTATCGTGTTTTCCAATAATAGTTCTCCTAAAGATTTTGTTTGTGTGTACTATTATATAACTGTTTCACTGTCAACATTATGTATAAGACTGAAGTATTCACAGGGTGTTATCTAATAATATAGTCTCTCATTAGTTTACATGCCCCCGTTATTTCTTCCCCGACTTGTAGTCAAAGTTACTCAATAATTGATGTGTTATCTGTGTGTGTTATTTTGAGATGCATCAGTTAGCAAGCTTGTCACCGGTTTGGTGGAATATCACCATAATTGAGGGCTGTCCTTGTGGAAACTGAGAGCATGGGGTTCATAGTCAGTTAGCTTAGGATGGATGGTGTGTGGAATTAGGACAGTCTATTGAGAGCTAACTTCTCCCTAGGAGGCTATACTGGGATGTACTTTTAGGAGTCCATATGGAAAAAATTAAATCGGAGTGAAGAGTAAGTACCGAAGAATGAAGTGCTCCAAAACACTACATCTTGAGAATGTTTACTCCGTAATGTAACGCTAGCATGTACGTGATATAAGAACAGATTAAATTACATTTCACAAGTTTAGTAAGACAAACCTGGGAGGCAAAATGTTGAAGACAACAATTTAGAATTTTAAGAACAAAGCATATATCTCAGTTTATTTGACCTCGGTATCCAGACTTCAGAGCAACAAATTGTTGTTCTCTGCTACCTGTTCCAGAGTATCAAGTGACTACGTAAGTGACACAAATTGACGAATCTTCTCAAGCTAAAATCAGATCAATTAGACTCGTGGATACCCTACTTGGGTTTTTCAGTTCTAAAAGAAAATATGCTGCTTAACACTAGTTGATAGGTGAATCGGAGAAATAGTAAAACATACAAACCCAAATATGTTCCACTGCAACTTCTTAAGCAGTCAGCTGGGACATTTATTAAACACAACTTTCTTCAGTTATTACAGATACACCGTCTTCTCTCCACAAACTAACAATTCCTTAGTTGGTAACATAAATGGCCTTGTAGTCAGTCCACATCTGAGTAACTGGCTTCCCTAGCAGCTCACTAAAGTAACCCTCACTATAGCTGGTCTTCATCTTCTTTGTTCAACTCGGCCACAAGCCCCTTTTTGATACGATCACAGTAGTCTAAAAATTGAGCAGTGACATCGTATCCTTGGTACCAATCATCCCCCATCCCCGGCAAAACCCACTGGTCTGCTGCATACCTAGCCTTCAACCTCACAAAGTCAGCTATGCCTTCGATGAGTCCTGAAGGAGCCTGGCCTATTCCGTCCCACTTCAATACGCCGGCCATTTCCTGATAGAGCACCCCAGTAGTCTCCTTTTTGATATCTTCAGGGAACCTTTCGATGTAGCTTGCACTAACATAACATGAATGTCGTTGTTGCTAGCATATGCAACCCCATCAATGTCTTCAACCATCGTGTTAACTTTTTTGACATCTTTTCTGTCAGCATCAGTGTTCTGCTGAAAGAGCCTCTGTATGAAGTCCGTGGCAGAGCTCAGTGTTCGCTTGGCATATTCTGCACCTATTTCTTTGTCAAAGCACGCACCACCAATGCTGGCTACAGCATTGTTGGACACAGCATAGTCCATTGCCTTGCTGCCCTAAGCAGCTGTTAGAGTTAGTACTATGCATAGGACATGCTTAAGGTATTGAGCCATTGTTGTTTTAGTTGGATTTTGCACAAGAAGTGTGTGGGGCATTTCCACAGCTTTTGTAGGAGGAGTTCGGAGTTAAAACAGCGGGTAGTAAGGAGATGCTGGGCGCATGACATGGATCAGATTCAAGTTTGGAAAAGATAGTTGGGCTGAAAATGATACAATAACAGTTATTTTATTTTTCTCTATTTTCTTTTGAAAACTGCAAGACCAAAACCACTTGGATCTCATCCACTCACCTCACAGAAAGAGAAATGCTAGTACATTGTAGCGGTTATTCTCGTTGTTTACTTGGCAAGGCATGCTGCCTTGATGTTCCGCACCAACGGTTCGATTCTGGACGAGGGACATTCCTAACCCTTTCTCCTACCCCGGACAAAAAAAAAATAATAGTACATTGTAAAAATCCTCATTTTCACGCCTCTAAAAGTGGGGAACAGTGCTTAGTTTTTGAATCATCTCATGTATGTGAGTGAGTACTCTTAGTCGTAGTAGACTAGAAGAAGAGGACAAACAATTTGAAAATGGCCACTTGAGTTAATACTTTATTCTGCCCTGATAATCATAAATTAAAAGGAATGGTTCTTCTCTTTCCAAAATAACAGTGAAGATCTTTTATGATGAACACTTGTAAACATCTCCATTATTTTTTTTTCTCTTTTTTCTTTGTTTTTTTTTTAGTAATAGATTAGACAATATATGCTGCGAAGTTTATATTTATGCTTAAATAATAAAACAGGTGAACCACCACATATTCCATTATAACTGGTATGCAGTCATCTGTAGACATTTCTTTAGACAACTGATTCAATGAACTAGAATGCAATATGTATTATCTTTTTCTTTGAATTTGCAAGCCCTTAGCTAAGAGGCTGGTCCCTAATTTCCATGTTTGGCCTTATAGTCTTTCCACAGATGATCAACAGTCTTCCTACGGAGCTGAAGAAAGAATTGGCTGCTATAATTAGCCCTCATCTTCTTGTTCAGTTCTGCCATAAACCCAGTTATTGAGACTGTTACAATAGTTCCAGAAAATAACCAGTAATATCATAACCCTGGTCCCTGCCCTGCCCTGGTTTTACCCAATGCCTTGGGTGCATACCCTGCTTCAAGCCTCACAAAATCTGCTCTATGCCTTCATTTACTCTACAATTCTTCTTAATTAATTGTTTTTACGGTTTTAGCATTGGTTAATATGTACAATTTTTATATTGGTTTATCTTTTACATAAAAATAAATGTGGCATTTTAATCCTTTTTTTTTAAATACAATTATTAAACGACTCGATGAATAAGAAGTATTTGTACAGTAATATCATATTTATTGACAAAGTAATTATACTAAAAAAGGTGATGAAAATATAACTATTTTAAAGTAAAACATTTTCATAAATAATGAAATGTTTTTGTATTAACAAATTAATTAATGATATTTTGTATTGTTGCTTCCAAATATGTATTATGTATTATATATGATCATTTTAAATGAATTAGATGGAATGAAAGAAAATATTGATTTTTCAAAAGAACAACCTACGTTGAAAACAAAAGTAACATAATCGTCAGTCACATATATATGGTTTGACATTTACTAAAAAAGGATTGAAAAAAGACTTAATTTAAGGAGAAAAAAAATAAAAAATATTTACTTAATATTTAAGGAGAAAAAAAAATAATTACATTGACAAGAATCTAAAAAATAAAAGTTCGAGAAGACTTAGACCTGTCATAATGATGGATACCGGACAGATGATCGATTGAGAGGCTATGCTGCAGTTTGCAGAAGCCCAGTTTTGTCTGCCGATTAGCGCCCAATTCTCACCATTGCATGATATAGACTCAAGACAAAATAAGAGGCCCAACAAATAACATTCACTCCCATAAATTAGCCCATCATTTTCAACATGCCTATACATCTACATTCAATTTTGACATTTTTAATGTTTTTGGTCGACTGTTCTGAAAAAACAAAGGCCAGAGGCTAACAAGACAGAGACCAATGGCCCACCAAGACAATACAGCAAATCACAAGATTACAAAATAACTCAGTTTGCTTGTCTGCTACAAGGAGATGGTCTATAAGGCATCCTTCTGCAAGGCTTTGCGCAGAATGCTTGGAGGAGATCTCCACCGCTCGTGAGAAAGATTGTCTTCGATTCCCAAACTAGCTACTAGATCCGTCGCTTCGTTCAACTGCCTTGGAGTCCAAAGGAAACCAATTCTTGACTTTTTACGTCTTAATTTTATATTTTTCTATACTTAGTTTTTATGATAAAAAAATAAAAATTAATTAATTTTTTTTCTTTTTTATTATCATTGAAAGTAAATATATGAAAAAAGGTGTGAGATTAAAATATAAAAATAATATTTTTGCATCAAGTATGCAAAGAAAATCAAATTTGCCTCTCTCACTTTAGAAAGTAAAATGATAGGTATTAATTATTAATAAAAAAAAAATTAATTTGCAGATTTTAGTCATCCCAATTCCTACATGAATGAGGCAAATCTCAATGAGTGGCCCTGGACAATTCAATTAAAAATTCTTAGCAGATGTACCCAAAAAAAAAAAGAAAATTCTTTTAACAGGTATGGTCTTTGTAGATGGAAGTGCTCTTCATACAGTTTCCATGAAAAAAGATTTGAGTTTAATTTTAATTTATTTTAAAATATTTTATATTATTTCTTAATTATATATTAATAAATATTAATATAATTTTTATACCGAAAAATATTAATATAATTTAAAATTTTTAATAATTTTTGTCATAATTAATTTTATTAATAATATAAAAATATATAATTAAATGATAATATAAAAATTTAATAAATTAATATTAATTCAATAAATTTTTTAATGATTTTTTTATAGGATATTTCATAATCTTCCTGAGAATAAAGGCAACTATCGATGAGAATTGATAATTAATGCAATTGGTCCTTTCACTTGACCTGAAGGAAAGTTCTATTTCTCATTTATTGTCTCTATGAAAGGGAAACAATGCTGCATTTCATATTCATAATTCGCTTAGCCTAGTGGCCCATGCAATAGAACTAAAAAAAAAAAAGAATTATTAAATGACCGGTAAATTATCTGACGAGTGCGTTACGGATAATCTGGAGTAAACTAATACCTGTTACTTTTTTTTTTTCTATATATTTGAAGAAAATTTTGAAACAGTCAGTAGTTTAAGCAATAATTTCAGTAAAATAGCTCATATCCTCTAAACGTTTCTTTACTTTACATGTCCTCATTGGCCAACAAAAACGTTGACCAAAATAAAAAACAGAAAAGTAAACCAATACAATTTTTTAAAATAAGTTTTACATTAGTCGAGTTGAAAGAGGAGGACAAATAAACCAACATAATTTTTTCCATTCCACCATAGGTATGAGCTTATGAAGCTGTCATCAACTGCTGAAATTTATTTAGACAACATACTAATGCAAAGAGAATGCGTTATTGTTACACATTAATCATCTTATTCTTTTATTACATTAACAAGCTCTTTAGGGTATATTGCCATACTTGGCCTTGTAGTCATTCCACAGCTGATCAACTGTCTTCCCCAGTAGCTGAACAAAGAATTGGTCGCTGTAACCACTCCTCGTCAGCTTGTTCAGTTCAGCCACGAACCCATTTCTGAGACTATCACAGTAGTCAAGAAAACGAGCTGTAACATCGTAACCCTGGTCCCATCTCTGCCCCTGCCCTGGTTTTACCCAGTGGCTGGGTGCATAGTTTGCCTTGAGCCTCACATAGTCTGCTATGCCTTCAATTAATCCACCAGGGGTCTGGCCATTGCCATTCCACTGCCACACGTGGGTCATTTCATGATAGAGCACCCCAGTAATCTCTGTTTTCACATCCCCAGAATAGCTTCCAACGTATCTTGCACTGACGTGAATCTCGTTGTTGCTCGTGTATGCGACCCCGTCCATGTCGTCCACAAATAAGCTGACCTTCTGCACGTTTTTTCTGTCAGCGGGGCTGTTTTGCTGGAAGACCCCCCATATGAATTGCGTGGCAGAGTCCAGCGTTTGCTTGGCGTAGTCTGCGCCTATTTTATCACGGAAGATCGCACCGCCAGGAGTTGAGAGGGCGTTGTTGGTGACAGTGTATTCAACGGCCAGTGTTCCTCGCATTCCAGCTAGGAATACTAAGAAACAGAGGGCGCGCACGATCATGGTTGCTTTTTGAGCCTTTCTGGTGTTTCTCTGGGAGATGCAGATGTAGTTGGTTGCTGCATAATAATTGTGATGGGTGCTTTATATAGAAAACACAGGCAAGCAAGTGGGCACTTCACGCAATTAATGTTTTTAACGGATGCGGATGCGATTTTCAATCAACTATGGTGTAGTGGCCTAGCATTTTAATTTGAATCTTCCACGAAATTTGGGTGTCGTCAGTCAGATGGACTAGTCAAATCTTCCAGACAAAGATGCCAAGGGAAGAGGCCGACTCACAAGTCACAGTTGGGGTGCCGACAACTTGGTCAATAAATTATTTTCTTTTGTTGCTAATAGAGACAACTTTATTTGCCTAATTTATTTTGGTAGCACAGTTTGGCTCCAGGTGTTCTCACTAAATGGAAAGTATCACAAGTCAATGGTAAGATAATCGCAGTGACGGTCATATGAGGTTATTTGAAATGTTGGAATGTTCAAAGACCTTAGTAAGATACATGTGCGTTATATCTTCAGACTTTGAGGTTCATAATAAAGCACGCAGAGACAGCCAGGCTCAAGAGTCAAGAGACCATGTTGAGATGCAGAGTTGGGTTGTGTACTACAGGTCAACCAGATGTCTGCGATTCTCCCTGCTGCTATTGACACTTGCACCAAAAACTCCTCTACCCAACAGCTTTGGACCATTCTCACAATTGGGTATTGATGGAGGAATTTGAAGAGATTAATCACACAGAAACTCCCTTTAGAACGGGAAGATCAACTAGAATGGCATTTAGTTTCTTGAAAAATAAGAATCTCAGATTCACTCAATCTTTCGACCGCCAAAAACTTGTCCATAGCAGTTTAACCCTGCTGAAATCCGTCCTAAGCTATATTCCTCTTGTGCCTTCAAGCTTCCTAAACATGTTATTCATTCTCTTCAACAAATTTTCAATAGCTTCCTCTGGACCAATACAATTTCTGGGTAAAGAATCCTTGTTGCTTGGAAACATACATATATATTGTTAAACCTTTTGAGAAAGGAATATTGGGTTTCAACATATTGATTTACAAAACAATGGTGCAATATATAATTAAATTGATCTTAAAAATTTTAAAGCGAAACATATTTTTAGTTTCTGAAAAATATGTTATTTATCAATTTAGTCACTTAAAAATTAATTTTATCGATTTAGTTCTTTTAGTAGATTAAATTAATAAAATTAAAATGAATAAAATGCTAAAATTTATGAATAACTTAAAATTTAAAAAATTAAATTGATAAAATTAAATTTTAAAGGATAAAATTGATAAATTATGTATTTTTTAAAGATTAAAAGAAAATTTTACTCAAAGTTTTAATATTGATCCGAATCGCCGAATGATATATGAGTTAAATGTATGACCCAAAATATTCAACAGGAAGAGCTATTTTTTTATTGTTAAAATTTCAGGAGGAGAATCCTTATCGTGGAAACAGATAATTGCAACGAAAATTATTCAAGCGGGGTTTAGTTGGCTTGTGGGAAATGGTAAAAAATAGATTTCTGGACAGATAATTGGCGTGGAAGTTCCACTTAAATCCTCATTCTAGAGTGAGACATTATTTACATCACTTGGCTCCCTGGAGAAAAGCCTTGGGATCTTGAACTTACAAATATTGTCGCCCCCGAGGGATTAGTTAATCGAATTCAAGCTATCCCTTTACCTTTATATGAGAAAGAGGATTCTATCATATGGAAGGATTCAGAGTACGCTAATCTATCAATGAGTTGTTTATAATTTCCTGTATGCATCATGTAGAAAGAAAAATAGAAAGAAAGAAAAGTAATAATTCTGACCCAAAAACAAAATAGAAGTTTTGATAGACGATTACTTAGCATTACTCTTTACGTCAATCTTATTCCTTGCTCTCCGGTTGCGTACAATACTCACAAAATTGGCAAGCCAAATCGTGCCTCTATTATGATATTTTGTTTTGGTTGTCCATTGTTTTGTATGTTTGTTGAATTAAATGAACATTCTCATTTCCATGTTTATTTTTAGGGTTCACTTAGTAGTGTTACTAAAAAAAAATATGTACCGTGCGTTGTTACACTAGTTTTTAATAAAATTATAATATTTTGAAATAATATTACAACACGAAGTATTTTAATAGTTTTAAACTTTTTAAGTAATTTTATTTTAAAATGTAAATTTATAATGTACCAAAAAAAATTATAACTTTATTCAAAATATTTATAATTTTATTAAAGATTAACTTAACTTCACGTGGCGTGTTATTTTTTGAACCACGCATCTGAGTGGTTTTTTTATTTCATTTTCATTCTCATTTTATCAAAAATCATTTCATTCAACTAAACATGGATCATGGTATGCTGGAGCAGTGGAAGGCATGTACTCTGAGATACAAGACACTCAAAGGTAGCAGCCGGCACTAGTCATTCGTTTCATTCAGTGCCGATGGAAGAATTGTTTAGTCTTTCCGTGCAGTACTAGTAGTTTGTGGTGAGGATTGGCTTCACAACAATTAAGGCGTGAAGAAAAAAAAAATTATCCAGTGGTACATCTTGAATTAATTAGGGCGTGATTGTTATTTTCCTATTGAATTAATTTATGAAAGTGCAGAAAGAACAAATGTTTATATTTTAGAGCAAATTTTCAATTTCTCATGTTTCATTGGTCGGAGGAGATCCCACAAATGGATATTACATTACCCAATTGATGGTGGATTGCTGGACTTTCCAATTGCACTAAAATGATGAAATTTGCGTCATCTTTTGTTTTCTATTTGGAAAATTTGCCCTGTTGGACAAGTTTTATTAATGCTAAGCGAATGCGATATGCATCATCTTATTCTTTTATTACATTAACAAGCTTTTTAGGGTATATTGCCCTACTTGGCCTTGTAGTCTTTCCACAGCTGATCAACTGTCTTCCCCAGTAGCTGAACAAAAAATTGGTCGCTATAACCACTCCTCATCAGCTTGTTCAGTTCAGCCACAAACCCATTTCTGAGACTATCACAGTAGTCCAGAAAACGAGCTGTAACATCATAACCCTGGTTCCATCTCTGACTTTGCCCTGGTTTTGCCCAGTGGCTGGGTGAATAGTTTGCCTTGAGCCTCACAAAGTCTGCTATGCCTTCAATTAACCAACCAGGAGCCTGGCCATTCCCATTCCACTGCCATACGTGGGCCATTTCATGATAGAGCACCCCAGTAATCTCTGTTTTCACATCGCCAGAATAGCTTCCAACATAGTTTGCACTGACATGAATCTCATTGTTCCTAGTATATGCGACCCCATTCACGTTGTCCACAAATAAGCTGACCTTTGGCAGATTTTTTCTGTCAGCACGGTTGTATTGCCGGAAGACCCCCCATATGAAACGGGTGGCGGAGACCAGTGTTTGCTTGGTGTGTAGTATGCGCCTATTTCATCACGGAAGCGCACACCGCCGGCAGTTGTGAGGGCGTTGTTGGTGACACTGTATTGAACTGCCTGTGTTCCTTGCATTCCAGCTAGGAATACCAAGAAACAGAGGGCATGCATGATCATGTCTGCGTTTACAGCCATTTGGTTTCTTTTGGAGAGAAAGCAGTTGTCGTTGGATACTGCGTTAGAATTGTGTTGGGTGCTTTATATAGAAAACAAAGGTAGGCAAGGGGCCATTACCCGCACGCTATTTCATTGATCTTCCACACTTCTTACACATGATATCTCTTTTATTTGATAAATTTAATCTCTTTTACTTTGTTATTTATAAAATAAATTAGTGAAGGAATTATACACAAAATAAGAAAGGTAAATGTAATTTATTAAATAAAAAAGAATGTCAAATATAAAAATAATATATAAAATAAAAAATATATGTGTAATTTTTTAAATAAAAGAAATATTAAATATAATAAATACTAATCTTAAAGGAGGTTAACACAAGAGATACTTCAGGTAAAAAGAAAAAAGAAAAAAAATAAGGGATGCTTGTTTCAAATTTCAATCAAGCATGGAGCAGTAACCCCATTTTGAATCTTCCAGCCAATTGGGGTGTCAGATGATGATCTAGTCAAATAAATGCGACTGGAAGAGGACACACAACTATGCGGTACCAACAAAGATGTAGATCTAAAAATACAAATCAAATATGTATAGAAATTGATTAAATGATTCTTTAGAAATTATGAAAATAAATTCACTTTCTGGTTCCGAATTTATTTATTGTATTTTATTCTTAATCCACTAAAAAAAAGCATTGAATTGCAGCGATTTTTTCGGAGGTTCACAAAAGCATGCTAACTAAAGCATAATTAAGGTTATATTACTCATTTAGTTGTTATAATTTTACTCCTAATTCAATTTAGGGCTTATAGTTAAAAATCATTTCATAAGATTGCTATAATTTTAATTAAATAATACAAAATTATGGACAAGTTTTATTTTATATTTGCTTTTCTATGGTGGTGGATGATTAGATATTAGACAAGTAGACAGCAATACTTTATGCTCATAAACCAAATTATATGCTTGCGGTTATGTTACCGATGTTTGTGTCATATATATATCTTCTTAAAATTTTGAGTGTGATATGTGGGATAGCTAAAAATTATGCTTCTGGTGTGATATGAGGATGTTGATTGAGCTATGAAATGCTAGGATGCTTGCTTGGTTTAGGAATGTAACTTTGTAATTTTATTTTATTTTTTTGGTTACAAACTTTATGACATGTTTTAAACACGTAGGTTTTAGGCTAGACATGCATGTATTAGGCTACTTTTGCCTTGGCATGTTAGGCCTAGTAACTTGTTGGCCTGAATAGGCTAATAGGCCAAAATAAATAAATTGGTTTTTAATAAACAAACAAGACTAAACCTAAATTTTATGCATGTAAATTAACCACTACGCATGCTTAATTTACATTCGTTTTAAGTTGACTAGTTGCCGTGAGGTCGACTTGCACCCAGTCTCCCACTTGATTATGGAATAAGTCGCCCTGAATTACTCAAATGCAATTATCACACGTGGCCGGCACGAGTCATATTGGCATACTAGGTCTTGTACACGAAAAATTATTATATATTCTTGAAATGTTATTAAAATTATTGTTTTACTTAATTATATTTTAATATTTTAATATTAAATAATTAAAAAAATATATTTATTAATATAACATTAATTATTTCTACGCCATCAGAGCGACAACGTCAACGGGCTCATAGCCACTGCTCACTTGCACCTCTGATATTAATTATTACCATATCTCTCTCTAACCATGCAGGGAGGCCTTGCAAATTGTGTTACCTAAATTATTAAGAAGGCTGTGGGAATATTTATTATACAAAAAGATCCTCGTTTAATATCTGAGACATTATATCGCCTTTATTAGAGGCAGTGATTGCAATCAGAGCAACAAGTCACTGGTGACATCCACACTGCACCCGTTGATCAACCAGTCCCTGTTTCGAATTCGGAAATTCCTCCATCAAAACGAAATTGTGAATGGTCTAAACCTGTTTGGTTTCGCAGATTGGAAGAGAAACACGTATGAGGAGGAATTTTTGGTGCAAGTGTCCAGTGTCGTGTCATGTCAGTGGAAGAGTAACTGAGAGAGAAGATGGGAAAGGGGAGGTGGTTCGGGTGACCAGTACATGCACATGCACAACCCTCCACTGCAGCTCACCATGATCTCTTGACTCTTGAGCCTTAAGCAGCCTTGCTCTCTCTGCGTGCTTCGTTGTCAGCCTCAAAGTCTGAAGATAACACATATCTCATTAAGGTCTTCGAACATTCCTCCACTTGGAGTCGAAGTAACTTCTTATGACCGCCGCACTGCGGTTGACTACTCTTGACTCTAAAATCGGTGACACTGGCAACACCTGAAACCAAACTGTGCTACCAAAATAAATAATTCATATCAAAACCCCCTCTAAATGAGTTGGTTTGATATTTTTTTTAAAAAAATTATTATTAATTATTTGTTAAATAATCTATAATATCAATAAGACGACGTATATTACTATTACTACTACTACTATTATTATTATTATAACTTTTTAACTATACTTGTCAACAAAATTTAGTATAAAAGTTTACTTCATTGATTGCACAAGATCTTCACTCCGCAACTACTTGTGATTTACAATGTCTATAAAGTTATTATTTTGGAGAATTTCAATATGCAACTGCTTCTTGTGTTATTAGCTTGGGTTGATTCTGTTTTTTTTTTTTCCGTCAAGTTTCTTGATTTAGTTGCGAAGTTAATTTGGTGAATTTTGGATAAACTTCGATTAACCATTATTGTTGACTTTGGGATTACTTATTGGCTTCTATGTGTTTTTAATACAAATTAATAATTCAGTGTTTGGTTATGTACTTAACCATTATTTTTAAACAATTAATGGTGCCTTAAAAATATTAAAATTTATGTTTTTCAAACATTAAATTTTATTTATGGAATACAATAAAATGCCATAGAATTTTTTCTTTGGTTATTGTATCTTTCTAATGTTAGCTTTTAAAATGTAGCTTTGGAAAAGTACTATGCAATAGGTAAACGATTTCTTTTCTCTTTTTTTTTCCCCAATCATCTTTTCTTGTGGTGGCGAGCATAATAAGTTTAGATTGAAAATTTACGATTTGACTTCTGTTAAATTTTTAATTAAATTAAACTATGAAGCTGTCTTGTCAAAATTTGATTGGGCATGTTAACGGTGAGAGGTGGAAACTTTCTAAAACAGCGCCACCAAAACAACTTACAATTTGCTACCCTGGGATTTGACGGCGAACTTAAAAAGCCACCTAGAGACGCTTCACAGTCCAGGCACAACGACGCTATTATCAGGGGCGCGGACATCACCCATTTTCCACCTATAAGCAAAGTATGTATACCCATACACCACCCCCATTACCCCAATAAAGGTTGGGGGATTTAAAGAAACGGGTTCATGATGAACAGTTTAAGCCCATGGATCCAATCTATCAGAAATTGGACAATTGGGGGCCCGCTACCGAACATCTGTTGCATATATTGGACCTAACATAGTGACCCAATCTGCATCAATCACTTATTGACTGAACCCGTAGCGGTTCAAGTCTGAGATTAGTGACAACTAGATTGCCTTGATAGTCACTATATCCGTATTCGACTCCCATATATCCCCCTCTTGGACCAAAAAAAAATTGCGCATGTACGATTTTTTCATCAATTTATATTTACTGATTTTCTTTTTATCTTTTTAAGGTGTTAGCATTTGGTGGATACGAAAGTGAAGATTTGAACCCAATACTTCACCATTAGCCTATGTTTAGGATTAAAGAGAATGAAAAAGAAAAATTTTAAAAGAAAATTAAGAAAAAAGAAAGGAAGGAGAATGAAAAGTTTATTAATAAATTTTGTTCTTTTATTTGAATGTTTTAAATTTTTTAAATTGAAAAAACTTTAAAATGTTCACAAAAATTAGTTTATGAAGGTCTTGAAAGATTATATAAAAATTCTTATTTCCTTTCTCTTCTTTTATAAAATTTCTAAATAAAGAAAAAGCTTATGATAAATATATCTCTTCTCTCATTTTCCTCCCTAATTCTCCATTCAAACATAACATTAATGAAAAATTAATTAATAGGCTAATAGCCCAAGTGTAAGTTATAATTACAATACTCACAAAGTTGGCAAGCCAAATGATATTTGATTCCCTAATAAGAATTTCTCTCTATTTTTTTTTATCACTTGTCTTTGTGTTTTTTGGGAAATGAATATTATATTTTATTTTATTCTCACTCTCATTTCTACTTTTATTTTTATCAAAAATCATTTCATTCACCTAGAAATAACTTTATGATATGTTTGGAAATTTAGAGAGAATAGGAAGGAAAATGATTTTAAAAAAAAATGAAGGAAAAAAAAATGAAAAGCTTACTAATAAATTTTTCTTTCTTTATTTGGATATTTTAAATCTTTCAAATTGGATAACTTTAAAATGTTCACCAAAATAATTTATGAGAATTTTAGAAAATTACTTAAAAATATCTATTTCTTTTCTTTTTTTTTTATAAAATTTTTAAATAAAGGAGAGGCTTTGATATGAACATACTAGAAGGAATGACCTCATTTTAGAAAATCTTTCTCTAGCCTTTACGTTTCTCTCCAAAATGAATTAATAATACAATTCATTTTATTCTTTTCCTATTTATATATGTAGTTACTACTAACTAACTAACTAAATTAAACTAACTATTCCTATCGATATCTATCTTATTAAAAACAACCTTGTCCTCAAGGTTGAAATTTAAAAAGTTGGCTTTTAAAAACAAAACACTAAATTTGTAATAAGACTTTCACTGTACAATAAGTCATTATATCTACAAAGGTCTTTGACATGTGATGTTGAGTCAAATCTATTAAAAGGTTGAATGACAAATATGCGTGCCTTAAACAAATTAGCATCACCTTCTCCTCTGTTAATGTGCGTTCCCATTTTCTTGTGGCAGCAAGCAATATTTTTTTTTATTTTGAACTGTAGCTTCACAACACTTGCGAATTCTTTGCTGCATATATCATAACTAAAAAGAAAAACACTAGGAGGCTTCAGGCTTTGAGCAGTGCCAGTGATTATACATCCAATTCGTAGTGGTGTCCATTTGTCTACCATAACCTTGTAATTATAGAAGATAATTCTATACTATTCCTTCTCTACCTCTCCAAGGTTTGGAGGAAACTCCTTATCAAGAAGTTCTTCTGTAGTAGATTTCATTTATGTTTGTGATAATAGAGCAAACCATCTAAGGCCTTCCATTGCTGCACTCTCCATAACAACCCCTAAGTCCACTATTCCCCCATAATCATCACGCATGTCCTTGGCATGGGTCTTGAGGTTCTCAATCAAAATCTGATAGCACATGGTAAGTATCTGGTTTCGATCAAACTTCACCTCGTTGGTCATGAATATTCGACTAGCAGCTACAATTCCATAGAACAAGTAATGAGAACCTTAGCTTGTGGGCTTCTCACCCAGTCACCATCTTTACCATATGCGACCTTAAACGATAGTTCTAGTTTGTGGGTAACTCTTCAAAGTTTTGCACATGGCTTCTCTGGTTGAGATTCAGAACTGAGCGAAAGGACTCTGATAACTTAGGATCTTTAGTCAATTTGACCTCAATCTTCATTCCTTATAGATGAACTAAGCCTCTAAAACTGCCACTTAGTGGTGAATTTTGGTTCAAGTTCTCTAAATTCTTAGCAATCTCGGGATTTTCCTTCGCCGTTTGTAAATGCAATCATCATCAAAATTGCTTTTTTTTCTAACTCATGACTAAAAATTTCCCTTAGATGTATGCTCTGTTTTAGGTATTTGTGGCATGTTCTTGACTTCAGCAGAGGAATTCATGGTAATGGTAATGAATACCCAATCTGCAGTAACAAAATCATTAAAAATTTCTAACGATTATTGTGCCTCAACTTTCATTTCAGAAGATGGGTCTGCATCAATCTTGGCCTCCTGAACTTTAGAATTTTCCTCCATCACTATTTCATCCATTTTCAGTTCAAGATTCTCAACAATATCACCACGAATTTTAGAATAATCTTTAAGCTTTAAAACATGTGGTTGTACCACAGAGCTATCTTCCCTTCCGTCATAGCTAGAAATTCCAATTTCTTGAGTAACAACTTCAATTGAACCTTGTATTTTTTGAACCTAAATATCATTTTTGGCAGAATCTCCATTAACCTCGAAACCTTGCATTTTCGATGTAGCTGCAAAATGATCATCACCCTTCAAATCTTGTATTTTCGGTGCAAGAAGATCAATCACTTGAGTACCAACAATATATTTTCCTTGATTCCTCAATCTTCTAATCTCTCGCATATCTTCTTCAATATTTTCTCTATTTTTGTCAACCGAGTATTCATGAAATCTGTTAACTCCTCCATTCGATCTAGTCATGCCTTATCCTTCATTGATGAATTTTTAAAAAATAAAGCACCAATTGATATGAACACACTAAAAGGAATAGTCTAACTTTAGAAAATCTTTATCTAGCCTTTACAATTATTTCTAAAATGAACTAATGATACAATTCTTTTCATCTTCTTCCTATTTATATATGTAGTTACTACTAACTAACTAACTAAACTAAACTAACTATTCCTATCAATACAATACAAACATCCAGAGATAGCATTAGTATCCTTGAAGCAGTGGAAGACACTTATTTGAGATACAAGACATTTAGTGTCGATGGAAGAATTATTGATCCTCTCCGTGCAGTATTATTCAATGGCGAGGATTGGCTTCGCAACAATTAGGGTGTGAAGGACAAAAAAGGAAAAAAAAAGGCATATTGGGATTGTTTGGAACTACAGAAGTTTGGCTTTGTTGAGTCTCTACTAGTCCACAAAGGAAAAGTATATCGTTGAAATTTTAGCAGTTTGGCCTTCCTCTACCCACCTGCTTCTGGGAACTTCCCACCAAAATGTCATCAAAGTCACAGCTGCTACTTATTTTGTCTCCTCATTATTCTAACAGCAGGGGGAATGAAGATTGACTCATCCTGCTAAAAAAAGAAACCAAATTAACTTGGATCAATTTATTCAACTTTAATTTGACATCCACATAAAATTAAATATTTGTGAATTCTTTTATATCGCCCTCTAAATTAACCTGTACCTTCGTATCAGGCTATTGTTAACATTGTATTTATCTTTGTCAAAAGCCATTGTAGTGTGACTGTGTAATACATCCACAAAGCCCAGCGTTAGTGCTGGTAGATTCAATTGCAGATCACATGGCGCCCCACTCAATTTTTGTACTGACCTCGTGGTTGGTAGGGTTCGAGCTCCCATTTTATCACTTTCCCTTTTCGAGGTCCTTGTCGTTATGGGTCCAAAAAACAGAAAAGGACTACGGGTTTATTGAAAGAAAATCTCATAATATATGAATGTAAAATGAATAAAGCTTGGATATTATAATTTTATAGCATTTACGTCCCGATGAAAATTTTTACGTATTTACTCTAAGAGATATACTTTTTCATACATTCGGTACACAATAATAAGTTTTATAAGTCAAAATTTAAATTTTAAATTTTAAATTTTATATATATATATATATATATATATATATATATATATATATATATATATATTATATTGGTTAACGTAAAGTATAAATGAGTCAAAATGTATAGGTATTGCAAATATTTTTGAACAAAATACTTTTGTGGAGATGGTAATAGAGTGAGTACGCTATTTTAATCGCATTCGAATCACAATCTAGTCAATTGTGAATTTGTGATCAACATTGTCACAGCACATGATCTTGCCACGGTCACTGTCACCATCCATGATTTTTTTTTTAAAATCTTCCACGATCCTTGATATAAGAGGGTATTTGCGAAACTCAAATAACCAGATAATTATATGATGTGGAGCTGGTTTTCAAATTTTAAATATTTGATAAACACTAAAATTAAAAAACTAGTTCTTATCTAATTTGATTTTAAGTTAAAACTAGTTCAAAATAAAATCAATGTAAAATTGATTTTAATGTGTTCCATTTTTTTTTTATAACTCCTATTTTTTCTCTTAAATTTTTTTTATTATCTCTTTACTTTTTCTTAATATTTAAATTAAAATTTTTTTATCATATTTTTTTATTTTATATCTAAAATTTTATATAATTAACTTATTTTAAATAATTTTAAATAAGTTTTGAATATTGTCAAGCTGCCTCTAAAACAATTTAGATGAACAGAGTAGGCCCGTTGATCTTATCTGTCAAAAATTGGATACTTGGGGGTCTTTACCAAGTCTTCTATGGGCTCACTAGAGCTCTAGGTTTATTTTTTCATATGCTTAGCTAGTTTTGGGCCCATCAGGATGACCCAATCTGCGTCAATAACTAGTCAACTTCAGTTTTTCTTTAACCTATCAAATTATTGATTATCTAGGCCTTCGATACCCTTTCTCTCGCCCATAACTTGGATTTGCTTAGAGCTCCCCAAATGAGCTTTTGTCTCGGCCTAGTTCATTTGAATCTGCATATGAGGTGAGCTTCGCACAATGTTCACAAAGTTGGCAAGCCAAATCATGTCATTCGATTTTCTTTCAAACATCTTATTTATATATTATTTATATATTATTTTAATAAAACAAGAGAAATACATATTTTAATATACTTTTTTTTATTTTTTTTTAAACAAAAAGGTATAAGAGAATGGTGTAAAAAAATGATGTGTAATTAATATTTTTTTTTTGGGAATCGCTTGTCTTTGTATGTTTGTTGGGTTGCTGCTCCTGGGACGAAGCAGAAAATGAACAACATAACATATATATCTTCTGACCCTTCCTGTGAACCTATTCGTTTGGACCATGCACTTGGCTCTGCTGCTTACGGCTTTACCAACAAATCATAGATAAAAACGACAACGAGGGCACAAAGCTGTTGCTCTATACCCGCCAATTTTCGCTTTTGGTCTTCATTCTCCATGTGTATGTACAATCTATGTATCCATTCTCATTGAGCTTCTATATATAAAACTTAAATAAGTACACGTCCATTTCCTGTCATCCAAACTTGAACCAAGTGTTTGACGAAATGTCTCCCATTTATCTGATCTTGGGTCTTTTCCTAGTAATCATAGCCACTGGTTCTTCCAATTCAAGCCGTTCAATACCAAGTCATTGACAACGCCACAGGCACACCAGGGGGCACTCGATTTGAGGACGAGATAGACATCCCTTACACCCAGCAAACGCTGCAGGCTTGCCTCGGAGTTCATTTGGCGAAGCTTCAGTGTGACAGTGGCAAGCCTTGCTGGGGCGCCTGCCCAAACCCAAAACAACAACATTTTTGTTAACTCAGATTATATCCAAAGTTTCAGTGGTGATGTCAGGATAGAGGTTATTGGGATCTTGTACCACGAAGCCACGCATGTTTGGCAGTGGTCTGGGAATGGTGGCACCCCGAGGGGCCTCATTGAAGGCATTGCTGATTATATTAGGCTGAAGGCTGGGTATGCATCGTCTCGTTGGGTTCCAAGGGGTGGGGGTGATAGATGGGACCATGGATATGCTGTTACTGCTTCTTTTTCTGGAGTACTGTAATGGGCTTAGGGATGGGTTTGTGGCTGAGCTCAATGCTATGATGAAGGATAATTACAGTGATGATTTCTTTGAACAGTTGTTGGGAAAAAGTGTTGACCAACTTTAGGAATGACTATAAATCACAGTTCGGAAACTAGATTTAATCACTTTTTTGTGTTCATACAAGCAGCAGGATATATATATATGAAGTACGAACATATTTGACATGTTACTATGAATCAAGAGTTAAAAGAAACTTGTTGATAAAATGTTTTCCTTATGAAACAAAGGTGTAATGTTTACTTTTCTTTGCTTGTTTCACATACAATTCCTTTCACAAATTATTTTTTGGGGGTATGAACTCTGGAAGTATGTATATATCTTCAAGTGTTTGCGGTTTGATGCGGTTGGAGGTTGGAGCTGAATTTGGTTTTTTATTAAATCGTAGTCATTACTCATTAGCATCTTCTGGCAATGGAAGTATATATATATATATATATATATATATATATATATGCATGTAACATGCATATCAATAACGTTCCTAAAAGGTATGAGTTGATTTAGTTGGTGAAGTCTCTTATAGTACATGCAGGGACTTATATATATATGTGTGTGATCAAATCGCACATTGAACACAGAGGAGAGGGTTCAGAAATGAGACGAAGTTAATTACCCCATGTTCACTCGTACTGATAGAGATAGATAAAGAGAAGAGTTCCTTTCACGCTTCGTGGTTTTTAAACTCAGAAAAACAAAAGCACAGGTTGATTCAGTACTGTTTCATTGACCTCGTAGAACCATTTTTCATTTTACATATATCACAGTGAAGGACTGAAGGGGAACGTTTTTGTTCCAAGAGAAAAGTATTTAAAAATTATAAGGTTTAATTGTAGTTTTTGTCCTTCTATTTTAATAAAAGTAAATAATTTGATTCTTTTATTTTAAAAATAAATTATTTGATCATTATATTTAAAAAAAAATTAGTAGTTTTAGTCCTTTCGTTAGCGTATCTTTAAAAATTTAATAAAAAAATACTGATATTATATTAAAAAATTAATTTTAATTATTAAATAAGTCATTTTAAATGCGTGTAACATATACATAACTCTTTAGATATTTAAATTAATCTTAATAAAAATAAGATTAATAAAAAAATTAATTTTAATATTTAGAAAGTCATATGCATGTCAAATGCACTTAATTACTTGATTGGAGTTAAAAAAAATTAATTTTTAATATTATATTAATATTTTTTATCAAATTTTTAACAGTATCCAAACGTATGAACTTAAACTGTTCATTTTGTAAAAATAAAGGAGTTAAATAGTTTATTTTTAAAATAGAAAAACTAAATCATTTATTTTACTAAAATATAATGACTAAAACTGCTAAAATATAAATTACATTGTATAAAGTGTAGATCAATTCGATCTGCTACATTGACCAAAAACAAGCAATATTCCCTCTTTAGTTAAAAGGGTTGCGACATGTTAGACCTATTATTATCACATGATTCTTCCAAGTATTGTTTTTCTATATATATATATATATATATCCCGAAACCCTTTATCCTGCTCCTTTGCTTAAGCATTAAAGAGAGTTGTCAATGACCGCGTCCTCTTTGGCTTGGCCCAGAATAAGCCCTGTTGATTATTAAACTTATGACGGATGGAGCAGATTGATCTTTGAGAGCTCTCATGCCCTCAACATTCATGGAGTAGGAAAGCAAAAGGAAGAAGATGATGACAGAGATGGTATTAAATGCCACTGCAAATGAGTAACCCTTCATTTCCTCTCTCTCTCTTGTAGCCGCTAACTAGCTGCTTGGGACTTGAAGATGTTGGGATAGTAAGCACCAAAACAAGGAATATTGTGAAATGGCTTGGTTTGGAGCGAGAGAGGAATGTTATATATATAGTGTGTGTGTGGGGGGATTAATTAAAGATTGGAGAAAAAGGCATATTTTGTTCTTTGATTTTGGTTATTCTGGCTCAGGTGGCGGAGTTTGAAGGTTATGTTCATTCCACTTCCCGTGCTTTGAATTTGAAGTTTGAATGAGAGCAACTTGGTTAAAAGTATGCAAAAATAAAAGGAGGAAAATGGTTTTTTTCAAGAAACGTAAAGCACACGGTTGATTGACTATTGAAGCTTTCATGCCTTGCAGGAGAAGAGACATTAGGATTTAGGAATAAGTCAATTTTTGTGAGATAGAATATGACACTGCATGGAATTATATAAGTTGGCAAACGTGGGCTTTGAATTTGATTAATTAATTAATTTTACTTTTGAAACTAGTAAGCAACCAAATTCCTTCTTTGACATTACCCTTCCGTTAATTTAATTTATTTATTATTAGTCCCAATATCATTATTAAAAAATTATATTTAATGACCAAAAAAATTCATAATATCAATAAAATTTGTGACAAAATTTATTTCATCGCAAAAGAGATATTACTGAATTGTGAGTGATATATTTTAAATCTAAAACTTTGTTTTATATATATATATATATATATATATATATATATATTAATGACAAATTGTAGAAGAACAGCACTTACTCAGATTCACTGTTTATATTTCATGTTGGATAATGTTATTTTCTCTTAATACTTAGTAAAAAAAGTATATAAATTAATGGCAAATATTTATAGAAGAATGGCACCTACTCAAATTCTCTGTTTATGTTTCATATTGAGCAATGTTTTAATTTTTAAAACTTTCACCTAATATTTAATAAAGTAAGTATTAAATAAAAAAATAAAATATTTAATATCTTAAAAATATAAAAAGAATTTAATATTAACTTTGTTTAATAATTAAGAAATATTAAAAAAATGAGTTAAGAAAATATTAAATTATTATTTGATATTGCTGCTCGGTTGTCACATGAGTCTAATAAATTTCATAGTACCTCATAAATTAAAGGACAGATGTTCATATTAATTGTAGGCTAAAGTGTCTCCGTTTTTGAACTCAGCCTATTACTAAATGCTCAACTTCCTTTTCCCATTAGAATACTCATTTTGGTCAATATCTCGCCTTAAAGCATTGCCCAGTATGCAAGTTAGCAATATCAATTATCAAGCACAAATTGATTACTTTTCTCCATCTCTCATCCCATCAACTTTCCGACTTCGAGTTCTGTATTTGCTGGCAAGGAGCGTCACAAATGTTTGGTGTCATTTTAACTTTTCATATTGCAAGGCTGCCAACTAGCCAAACATAATTAATCGACCCATCTACACAATATTAGGAAAGTGCTAATTTTTACGAAAGAGTATATCTAGACAATTGAAAATTAATGGAGTTATTATTTGTATATAGATTTGTCTAAACAAAATATTGATGCAACTTGGACACAATTTCAAAGATGAATAAGTGAGTTTTTATAGAAAGAAATGTTGCACGACTAGACTTACCTGTTTGAAAATATAATTCATTGTTAGAATTGATTTAGTCGTATTTGTTTAATACATATCAAAAGTAAAACTCAGTAGTTACTTCGCTCAACTTACACCGCTTTCATGCTTATGGAACTTTTATAGGTGATATTCTTGCCCTCAAACAGCGTCATTGGCAGTGCACTATCTCTCACACTCTTCGGGAAGCTAACTCTTGTGCAGATTTTCTTGCTAAGCTAGGTGCTCATGGTGTTGACAGATTGACAGTTTAGAATGTTCCTCCTCCTGTATTGGGTCCTTTTATTCTTGCTAATAGTATAAGGGTGCTTGCTCCACCTGCGTAGTTAATTTTTTTCTTCTCTTTCCAGTGTACCCCCCAAAATAAAAAAGTAAAACTAAGTAACTGTGTAACTGACTGATAAGCAAGATCAGTCTTATTTTAAGACTATTATCAATTATTTGAAAAAAAAAAGGCTTAACAAAATAAGTAATTTTGTCCTCTTTGTCTGCATGCTGTAAAAAATTTGACAAAGAATACTTAGGTAGTATTAAAAAATAATTTTTTATTTTAAGTAATTTAATTTAAATACATTTAACATTCACATCATTCCCTAAATATTTAAATTAAGTTTAATAACAAAATTAATATTTTAATAACTTTATTTAGAGAGTCACGTACATATCATATGTATTGAAAATGACTTATTTAAAAATAAAAAGTAATATTTTTAATGTCACATTAATATATTTTTTTTTAAGTTTTTAATAATACAATGATAGAAAAACCAAAATTGTTAATTTTTTTAAAATATATGAATCAAATAGTTTATTTTTAAAATAAAAAAATTAAATAATTTTTTTATTAAAATAGAGAGATCAAAATTACAACTAAATAAAAAAAATTATTGTACCTTATTAAATAGCCACTCATGAAATCAAATATTATAATTCTTTCCATGTCCCTTCCGTATGTGATTTTTCCCCTTCCACTACCCTTATTAATTCTTATTGAAATATAGTTTATGCGGGTATGGTAAATTTAATTTATGAAACTTTTTTTTGCTTATTTGAAGCTACATACATTGGATGTAAGAAAAATCTTCCCTTCTCCTGTCCCTCAGCCTAAAAGAAAAGGACGAGATATGAAGAAAGCTAAATATTGCTAAAAATCATCCAGCAAAATTTTTTTTTTCTTGTTAATAGAAAGAAAAGTTCCATGCGGAAACAAAGCATGGCAACTCAAGCATTCAAGGCCTGGGTAGCTAAGATAGCCCTGTCACGAGATGTTCATTCAAAAGGACTCTTTAAGTCTTAAAGTCTTAACTAATGCTGGAAGAGACTGGGAACTGAGTTTGAATTGGTCTATTTTTAGCATTTTAATGGAGTCATAAAATCTTTACAGGTGGTGATAAGGCTGCTTGATATTTTTTTCTTTTCCGAGGCATCAAGAATTGTCAAGCTTGTGTTAATTATTAATTTTTATGACATATTTAAAATTTATAAAGTAAAATCAATGAGGGGTATTTGGCAACTTTTAAAAAGCATATGGGTAGGTGCTGTGGGGTTAAATTTTAAATATAATGCATTTGATTATCATTAAAATTTTAAAAACTAATTTTTATTTAATTAGAATTTGAGGCAAAATTAGTTTTTAAAAAGTCTAACTCAAAGTTGACTTTTTTTAATTCAATTTTTTCTTGACTCTCTCTCCTCCTCTATTTATCATTTTCTCTCTCTTATTATGTTACAACAAACTAACAATTCAATATAATATAATTAAAGTTATTTTTATATTATTTTATATTTAATTATATTATTTGTATTTTGTAAGATAAAAGTAAATTAAAATTAATTTTTAATTTGAACCAAACTAAATTTAATTTTAAACAAGTTTATTTTTATATGAGCTTATATAATTAATTTTACTTTATATTATTTTAATCGGTTTTTAAATTCCCAAACACCCCCTAGGGTGTTGCTATGATATCTTAAATTTTTTCTTTTTGGTAAGATATGAATTTGATTTGTCAAACATTATTAGTTGTTACTTCATCTTTCTTTCTATTTGTTGTTTAAAGTATTTACACACTAATTAAGAAAGTTATTTAATAATATCATTTATAAGAAAAAAATAATTTTATTTAACTAAAATTTCATTTCATTAAAATTCTCAAAATACAATTATTCATTCAACTAACTCTTATTTCATTAATATCAAGGATAAAATTAAAAAAAATAATTAAGACATCTTAGATTTTCTGAAGAGATTAATTTTGATCCATTGTCACTATAAAATTTTTTATACTATCATCTAATTATAAGTTATTGAATTATTAAAAAAATTAATTAAAATAATAAATAAGTAAACAGTTGAATCATTAAAAAAAATTGACAAATAAAATAAAACAAATTTTTTTTTCTAAAGCAACAGATAAAAGAAATAAAGGAGTATTTTTTTACAATAAATATTTGAAGTTTAAAAAGTAAAATCATTAGTCAATAAATATTTGATAACTAATAAAAATATTAATATATTAAAAAAAATAAAAACTAAAATAATCTTTAAAGTAATAATCAATAAATATTTTAACAACTAATCAAAATATCAATATCGTGAAAAAAGAAATGGGCATGAGTTATCCTCATCGTTTCATATCACTTTCTGTTTCAGCCCCCCCCCCCCCCAAAAAAAAAGAAACAAACAAACTTGTTTCATCTGTGTCACCAGCGGTCTAAGCCAAACTCGGAAGTCTGTTTAGGCTTGTCATTCATTCCATGGGGCCCTTGTTCACAAGTCAACCATCTCTCAACGGTCCTAAAATTGAAACCAGGTCTTGAAGCAGAAGACATTTAAGCCAATTCACATCTACCACCAATAAATTGGCCTAAAAAGAGTAAGACCAAGCCAAACTGAATCAGCTGCTCAATTGTTGGGTCAAATTTCTTCGCTTCGCGATGCTTCCAACCTGATGCAAGATACAGATGGGAGCGGAGACCGTTGCAAATTACTACAACAGATATTGACAAGAAAGCCACTCTCTCTCTCTTAGAATGAGATTTGGTTTTAATGCCTAGTGGTTGTGACCTCACATTTGACTAAAATATGTTGGTTACTCACTTTCAGAAAATTTATTAATCTTCTTCTTCTTTTTTTTATCAACAGTGCATAAATTAATCTTCTGCCTTCTGAACGACTGATTCCATCAAATTCAATTCAAAATCCACTCAAGAATTGCAGTCCTTACATGCAATTCATTGTGATAAAACCTCTCAGTGATCTTCAAAGATATGTAATTTTTTCATTGTCCTTGTTATGAATGTGTCTAATATTATGTATTTAAGCTCCGTTTGATATTTCATATAAATAATGCATAATATAATATAATTAATACTATATATATTTAGATAAAATATTGTATGATAATTTATTTAATCAAAATAATTTTATTTAGTCTTACTTGTATAAGATCGTATAATATAAAATAATTTAATTTATATCTGTTATAAAATTAAAATTAAATAAAATTATTTTGACTAAATATTATAATACTCAATATCCTATCTAAATATTATTATATAAAAATATATATATTAATTATAGTATATTATATATCACTTATACAGTATACGAAACAAAATCTACCTATCATTGTCTTCTAACGTGTTCGTACAAAATAGGATACAACAGGAAGGTTTCATATATAACATGTATCCTTGTTGCATGACCAAGACCATGTCATACAAAATATTTCTCACTTATCTCCTATCCAGTGATTGAAGGTTTCAATATAAACAAAATTTGTGTCCTTTATATTATGGTTCATCACACTAGAACACAATTAGAATCTTAGGAATTCATGATTTTTCACATACATTAAAATCAAATCAATAAATGGTACTAACCTTTATCCATAATGCGGAATAAATTTCAGATCTGAAAGCCTTCTTAATTGTTGAATCTTTATCGGTCCCTTCCCCTCTCTTGCTTACGCTTTCCACTTTCTGATGAAAAATAAACTGTTGCGTATCCTTATGGGTAGAGACTGAATATATGGGGGTTTAATTTGAAATTCAAAACCATCAGATAGCACTATCAGTTATCGGTTTCTTTCGAATTTCAAAACCATCAGTTTATCACTAGGATAACATCCCACAATCATAAGATAATTGCTCCCATCAAGCAATTACTTAATTAATCCTTTTCATAACCTCCCTTAATTTACAACTAATTAACCTTTTAGCCCTTTAATATGTTTTAATTAAATCATGCTTAATTCCCATTAAACATGAGACACATTTCTAACATTCTCCCACTTGGCTCATGTGGTAAATGTCATTCCATGATTTAATAAAATATTCAACTTTAATGCGCATAAATTCGGCTAAAGGTTTCATACATTAGTTGCATCATAATTCATAATTAGGAGTAAAACTAATAAGAATCATGGTGGTTCTACACTATCAAATCGGCATAGTTCCTTCCATGCACCACTATATTATCTCTTCTCACTAATATGATACTTTAATGGAAGTATACATTATGTCCCATAACAAACAATAATGTCTTCATTAGAGACAAATCTTGTATTTCAACATCATCATTCATACATGCATGTATACATAAATTTTGAAAAACAGGAAAATTTCAGAAACTTATATATTAATGAGCTCAGAGTGTCAATAATCAATAATTATAATAATGATCAACAGTCATTAGCTGACATAATGCCCATACTATACAAATGACCAGTAAATGTCTTGGCGGTAATCCCTTCGTCAAGGGATCAGTTATTATAAGATCGATGCTAACATGCTCTATAGACACTCTACGTTTCTGAACCTCTTTTTTAACGGCAAAGTATTTCAACTTCATATGCTTAGCACCTTTGGAATACTTATTGTTTTTAGAAAAGAAGACTGCTGCGGAATTATCACAATAAATTTTCAGCGTCCTATCAATACTGTCGACCAATCCAAGCCCTGAAATAAAGTTCCGTAGCCATTTAGCCTGAACCATGGCCTCAAAGCATGCCACAAAAATTCAGCTTCTATAGTGGATGCAGCAATTACAGACTGCTTCGCACTTTTCCATGATATAACTCCTTCAGCTAAAAGATACAAATAGCCAAAAATGGATTTTCTTGTGTTCTACACATCCGGCAAAGTCTGAATCTGAATATCCAATGACCTCAAGATTGTTGGATTTCCTATAAGTAAGCATGTGATTCTTTGTTCCTTGCAAATATCTCAGAACTTTCTTTGCAGTTTTTCAATGATCCATACCAGGATTACTCTGATATCTTCCTAACATTCCAACTGCAAAACTGATATCTGGTCTCGTACAAGTCTGAGCATATATTAAGCTCCCAACAAGCGATGCATATGGAATTGCTTCCATTTCTTTCCATTACAAATCATTCTTAGGACATTGCATGAGACTAAATTTATCTCCTTTTTGAATTGGAACCAGATATGATGAGCACTTTACCATTCCAAATATCTCTAAAACTTTATTAATATATGTTTTCTGAGACAAGCCTAACAATCCTTGTGATCTGTTACAGAATATCTCTATTCCAATCACATAGGTTGCCTCACCTATATCTTTCATTTCAAAGTTACTAGAGAGAAATATCTTAATCTCACTCATAAGACTAAGATTATTATTTGCAAGCAAGATGTTATCAACATACAGAATCAAAAATATAAACTTGATCCCACTGACCTTTAGATATATACACCGATCGATAGTGTTTTATTTAAATCTAAAGGAAATAACGGTATTGTTAAACTTAAGGTACCATTGTCGTGAAACTTGTTTAAATTCGTATATTGATTTCTTAAGTTTGCACACCATGTGCTCTTTTCCTTTTTTTTATGAACCCCATTGGCTGGTCCATGTACACATATTCCTCTAAACTCTCATTTAGAAAGACAGTTTTTACATCCATTTGGTGTAACTCTAAATCATAATGATTCACCAATGCCATAATGATTCTTAAAGAATCTTTCTTAGATACCGGTGAAAAGGTCTCCTTATAGTTGATGCCATCTTTCTGAGTGAATCCTTTTGCAACTAGTCTGACCTTGTAACGTTCTAAGTTACCATGAGAGTCACGTTTGGTCTTAAAGACCCATTTACATCCAACTCTCTTACAACCTTCTAGTAACTCAACAAGGTCCCAAACGTCATTCTGTTCCATATATTTCAATTCTTCTTTCATGGCATCTAACCATCTTTCACCATTATTACTATTCATGGCTTGTGAAAAGGTAACCGTATCATCTTCCATTCCTAAGTCAAATTCAGACTCTTGTAGATATACCACATAGTTATTAGAAATAGCGAATCTCCTTTCTCTTTGAGATCTTCTTAATGCTATTTATTGTGGTTTTTCTACTATGGGCTCATTCGGTTCATTTACTATAATTTCATTGTGAGTAGTGGGATCACTTATTTGTTGTTCTTCATTATTATTAATCAGTACAACAACTTTATTAGAGACACAAGTCAAGGGAACTTGTATTCTCAATTCTTGAATCTCCACTTTACGTGGTGTTTCACTCTCACTAACTTCACCATTCTTAATGAACTTAGCATTTCCACTTTCAATAATCCTTGTAATATGATTAGGACAATAAAATCTATACCCTTTCAATTTTTCTGGATAACCAATGAAATATTCACTGATTGTTCTTGCATCCAGTTTCTTTTCTTGTGGATTATAGTATCTAACTTCTGCCTGGTAACCCCAAACATGCAGGTGCCTTAGACTAGGTTTCCTTCTAGTCCACTGTTCAAAAGGAGTCTTTGGAACTGCCTTAGTAGGAACCCTATTCAACAGATACAGGCAGTTTTAAGAGCATAAGTCCACAACGAAATGGGTAAAGATGAATTACTTAACATACTCCTAACCATATCTAACAAGGTCCTATTACGCCTTTCTGACACACTATTTTGTTGTGGTGTACCTGGCATTATGTATTGAGCACATATGCCTCTCTTTTCAAGGAATTTAGCAAATGAACCTGGATGTTGTCCGTTTTCATCATACCTTCCATAATACTCTCCACCCCTATCAGATCTGACAATTTTCACCTTCTGTCTAATTGCCTTTCAACTTCATCAATGTAAATCTCCAAAGCATTTACAGCCTGAGATTTATCATGTAGCAAATAGACATAACCATAACGTGAATAATCATCAATGAAGGTGATAAAGTATCTTTCTTTATTGAAAGCGTTAACATCAAAAGGCCCACATACATCAGTGTGTATAATTTCAAGAAGCTGAGTGCTTCTTGTGGCTCCTTTCTTTGTGTGTTTTGTTTGTTTACCTTTAATACAATCCACACATACATTTAGATCAATAAAATCTAAATCCGGAAGGATTTCATTCTTTACTAATCTTTCCATTCTTTCTTTGGAAATATATCCTAAACGTTTATGCCACAAGTAAGCAGAACATTCATTTATTAAGGCACGTTTAGTGCCAACGTTATGATGCAAAGTCATAAGTGTTTCAGCATATAGATTATCAAGACATAATTTATATAATCCATCACATAAGGGACCATTGCCAATCAAATGATTGTGCTTGTACAAACTGAAACAACCACTACCAAATCTAAAGGAATATCCAGTCTTATAAAGTTTAGAAATTGAAACTAAATTCCTAGTTATACTAGGTACATACAAAGTTTCCAATAAATCTAAATGATATCCAGTGTCAAGGATAAAACGATAAGTCCCGACAGCTTCTACTGAAGCTTTCATTCCATTGCCCATAAAGACAAACTTTTCATTTGGCTTTTGTGGCCTGGGTTGTAAGGAATCTCTGCAACATATTAGAAACATGAGTAGTACATCCAGAATCAATCCACCAAGTGTTATAAGGAACTTCAGCTAGGTTTGATTCATAACATACATAAGCACTAGGCTTATCTTTCTTTTCGAACCAAGCCTTACATTTTGGGCAATCCTTTTGGAAGTGCCTAGCATTCTTACAGAAATGACATTTGTTTCCATTATGTTCCTTCTTGTGAATTTTAGAAGAAGAAGCCTCATTAACCTTCAGAGGTCCTCCTCCCTTCTTCTCATGTTTCTTGAAACTTTTATTTTCAGCTCCTTGACCTTTCACATAATTGATGGAATGAATTTCCTGGTTCTTGAGTCTGGTCTCTTCCTGAACCAACATACTGTGCAATTCATGCACATTCCATTTATCCTTCATGGTATTATAGTTCATCTGGAAAGGACCATACTCAACCGGTAATGAGTTCAAGATAAACTGTACCAGAAATTTTCATGCACATCAATCCCCAATGACTTCAGTCTTACTGTAATATTCGTCATCTCAATAACATGCTCATGCATTGTACGATAACCATCAAATTTCATGGTGGTCAATGTACTCATTAGTGTCCCAGCAAGAGACTTATCAGCAGTTTGGGAGCGCTCTTCCACAAGCTTCATCATTTCTTTGGCACTTTCAGTTTGTGGAAGAGCTAACTTGATGTTGCTGGCAATGCTTATTTGTATATACATTAGACTCAACCTATTGGATCTTTCCCAGTTTTTATAATGGACCCTTTCCTCTTCAGTGCTTGTAACAGTAATAGCACTAGGTTTCTCTTCCCTAAGAGCTAAATCCAAATCCATTACCCCAAGGTAAAATTGGATTTACTCACTCCATTCAGAGAAGTTGAGTCCATTAAAAACTGCAACAGTTGAGAACAGTGAATGTGTGTAGCAACTGGTACTGCAAGGAATAATTTAAAAATATTAATACTTTGAGTTATACAGACATACACATCAACATGCTTCACAGATTCAGATACATTTCATACAATGCATATTGATGTTCACCTTTGGGCAATCCATCAATACACAACATTCAACATAATGATGCTAATAGAAATTTCACATAATTTAGGAATGATGTATATACTAACTAAAAATATTTATTATCTTTGGATATATAAATATAAACTAATAGTATATTCACATTATCAACATTCATGTTCATTTTTTTAAAAGACAAGCAATCAACCTTTGGGTTGATCCTTAATTACCTTTATAATAATGAACTTCAATTTACCCATAATAAAAACAATAATTTTTTCATGTTATTTATAGCATCAAAAATTATGGGTAATTGAAATACAATCATAATGTTCAGAATTAAAATAATTCATAAGGATTTGGCCACTTTGGTGACTAACAAATTCACTATACTTAATTTCAAACAAAATATTTTTCTAAATAATTATGGGATTAAAATTTCACATTTAATTTTTTTTTTAATCCCATCAGCACCAGCATCCGAACCACCATCTCCGGAGGTGAATCGTCATCTCCGGTCAATCCTTTCGACGGCGCCAAAACCATCACAGTCCGGTCGTCATCTTCGGTCGTCACCTCCTGTCATCACTGTGGAGGAAGAGGACACTGAGGCAGACAAGCCAATCTGTTCTGCGGGGCTTGCAGGGGGTTCCAAAACAGGCCACATACACGCCGAGAATCCGGGGTCGCAGCACCCAATTCCCCATCTTCCCAGGTGCATTCCCTTCGAGCCAGGCTACCACCACCGGCCAGGACCGAAACGGAACCCCTCGCAACACAGATCCCCACTCCTAGCCGGAACCCCAGCCCTAGAAGCTGCGTCAGATTCGATTTCTTCTCGGGCAGTAGTAACGCCTCCGGATCACCGCACCTCAGCCGGCTCGACGAGAAAGCTTTCACCCCAAACCCGACGACTTTAGAAACATGGGGCTCGCTGTGGACTTACTCCTCCTCAACGAGCTCCCTCCGCCTCCGCCGCCGTACCTCATGCTGGGCTCCGACAATGGGAAGAACCCCTTCTTTCGCAGTACAGGCCGTCCTTCAACTGATCCTTCTGGTTTCGGCCAGATCTCATTTTCCGACGGGAGTTTGATGGTGGATCTAGAGGAACCGTGGCCGATCGTTGAGGAGAAGAGCAGGAATGCTTGTCGCTGGAAAGCAGAGGGACGCCGGAACCTTCGACGGAAGGCAGAGGGGTTTCGAAGTTTCTGGCGATTTTTCCTTTTTTTTTTTTAAACGTTTTCTCAGATCTGGCTTTCTCAGATCTTTGTCTTTCATGTTCATTTTGTAAGAACGATTTAAAAAATTATCATACATGAAAAATCATGAATTCCCAAACCTTACTCTGATACCACATGTAAACAAAATTTGTGTCCTTTACATTATGGTTCATCACACTAGAACACAATTAGGATCTTAGGAATTCATGGTTTTCACATACATTAAAATCAAATCAATAAATGGTACTAACCTTTATCCATAATGAGAAATAAACTTCAGATTTGAAAGCCTTCTTGATTGTTGAATCTTTATCGGTCCCTTCCCCTTTCTTACTTACGCTTTTCACTTTCTGATGGAAATAAACTGTTGCGTATCCTTATTGATAGAGACTGAATATATGGGGGTTTAATTTGAAATTCAAAACCATCAGATAGCACCATCAGTTATCGGTTTCTTTCGAATTTTAAAACCATCAGTTATCACTAGGATAACATCCCACAATTATCAGATAATTACTCTCATCAAGCAATTACTTAATTATCCTTTTCATAACCTCCTGTAACTTACAATGTAACTTACAACTAATTAACCTTCTAGCCCTTTAATATGTTTTAATTAAATCATACTTAATTCCTATTAAACATGAGACACATTTCTAACATTCAAATCCCAAGACCAGCATGTAGCTTGAATGCAAAATTATTTTGTATTGTAAAGCTATTCGGATAATTGAGAGATTTTCTTTATTATTTGACAATTTTTATATGTGCGAAGGACAACTTTACCAATAACTTAAAAAGGAATATTTGGAGCCTACCCGTCCCTAATAATTAATAAGACGCAAATGCTGGTTAGGAAAGTTATTTATTATATCTTAGGATGAAATTATTCGTATACAGTTTATAGTTCATTTGCATTCCTCACTAACTATTACGTTTAATAATATTTTTTTAAATTATCATCAATTAAATATTTTTATTCAAGTCAAACCTTAATTAACTATAATGACTGTATTTCTTATAAATTACGTGAAACTGAGGAGGAAATTGAACAGTTAATATAAAACATTTTTATATTATTAGGGTTTGTCATATGAAAATACTTATAAGAACTTATATAAGTCAGATTGTTGGGCCATAACCGACCAAAAAACGGTCTCCTGTGTGCAACAAAAACAGTGCATTACACAAAAAATACCACGTTAAAAAAAAAAATACAACACCTTACGGTGGCATTATACCCGATTCCTTTTGGGCCTTGGGCTGTGTTGACAAACTTTAAGTGTGCCCCTGGCCCACTGCTAACTCAGGACACCTGTATTTTCTTGTCCTTTTTTGATGATGGGAAATTGATATTTCCTCTTTCGAGTAGTGCTAATAATTAGAAAAAAAAATCAGAAAAAACACAGTTAGAATTTTTCCATATTTAAAAGCGGTTGCTACATACTCTTGAGATCATTTCAATAATAGCTTTAATTTCGATTGACCCAAAAGTTAATTTAAAAATATTTTTATTGTATAAAAAATATAATTGTTAGAAAAGATAAAAAAGTAATAATTTCTTATCCATTCAATAATCAATAACAATGACAACTCACTACTATTATGCAAAATTAATTTTAACTATTTAGCATTAATATCTTTTCTTTGAATAAGTGAACTTTTTTTTTCTTCTCTTGTAACTATTGTAGAAAAGAATTATATGTATTTATTGTTCATTAAATAAAATTTATATTTACGCATAATATGCTTAAAATATATAAAAATGAAAAAAAGCCACAAAGTCAGTTTGACAACCAAAATTTTTGCAAAAATTATCCGAAACAAATAAGTTTGAAACTTTTGCTCAAATTTTCAACAAGGTGTTGCTGTATTACTTTGATTTTTTTTATGTTATATTTTGATTGAGGAAAATATAGGAAAACAAAAAGAAGAGAAAAGCTTATTTTAAATATTTTAAACTTAATATTTTAAAATATATTTTTCAATTTCCTCCTTTTCCCTTCAATTTAAACATATCTTTTAAGGTACTAATACTTAAGTTGATTTATCAAACATTTTTTTTGTTATTTACAATAAATCTTAAAATCTAAAAAGTAAAATGAACAACTAATCTATATTTAACAAATCAATTTAAGTACTGATAACCAAAAAAAAAAAAGAGTATCAAAATAATTCTCTATAACACCTATGTGTAACTTTTTAACAACAACAACAACAACAACAACAACAACAACAACAACAACAACAATAATAATAATAATAATAATAATAATAATAATAATAGGACTATAGAACCATAAAATCACTTATTTTATGACCATAATATACAACATCAACAAGAAAAATCTTTAAAAAAAAGTTAACTACTAGTAAAACCGAAGTCAGAAAACTACGTGACACTCTTTTTTAGTTTTTGACCAAGAAATCTTTGTTAATATTATTATAAAATTAATTTTTTGAATATAGTTGTAATTAATCTTTAACTAAAAAATCTCTTTAGCAAGTGTTAATTTAAAAGTTTAATTTTTAATTTTTTTTTTCGGATAAACATGACTCGCTTAGCGTCCAACCGGTTGTCAGTCTTTAAACCTCAAGCAAAGTAAAATCATATGAAACTATAAAAGAATAAATTGCGATTTTCCTTCCAATAATGTGCCAAGCAGATTGCAAATATACACATCTCCAACCTACCAATAAAATTGCGATCTGCTCAGTACGAAACCTTTAATGCTGCCGTAGCCGCGCCCGTGTTCGGATGGGTACCCGGAGTTATTGATCATGTACGACAACATTATTTTGTACAATACTCTAACCATAAACATATCACATCCCATCACAGGTGACGACACCACGAGTAGTAAGATCTCCTACTCCGATAATTATTTCAATAAAAATCATAATTTTATAATTGAAATATTCTGGATATTCTACTCTTTTTACACGGGGGAAAATTTCACACTTTCAAGACATTATTCTATTGTTTTTCTTGCCAAAAAGTTGCCAACCCTCTTGGAATAACTTGATTAATTAGTAATATCTGAAGTCTGAACCTACCGAGATTTACAGAGGTAAAATACATATAGAAATATATGGCATCCTAGGCTCCTAGTTCAAGGCCACACATCCCTAAATCCCACATAAAATATTTCCTTCCTTCCTTCAGAAAAGGACCCCCCCAAAAACAGATGTTACATAATTTACGACAAAATCATGACCTTTCGCTAGGACCCCATGTGTGAACTCTGAACTACTCTTGTTAATTGTTATCCCCCTATTTCCCTTTCTTACACTTTACCATCTCAACCTTCCATCTCCAAATAAGCTGTCATATTGAGTGAAAGTCCCATTTGGGCAGACAGAGGACAAATTTTGAAAAAGAGTTCCATTGATCTTCATTTTGCTACTTTACTGCTTGGCTGATGGTGAAGCATTATTCCCTATTGCAGGTGACCAGAAATCTGCGCCATTGCTACTGGCCACGTGTACGGTGTACCCCACTGGGATCAGGCAGAGACCCCTGCTCCTCAGGTCCTTGTTCACTTCTTCCTCTCCCTTATTATCTCCGTCACCCTGAAATAACGCATACACAATAAAAATCTTGGGTCATCAAGAGTTGCCTCAAATGGAAAACTGTCACAGTTTTGACTGTGCTCAGTCGCCATAAAGAGCTGCAAGCCCAAGTCAATATTTTCAAGTAAGGTCATGTGCAGTATTGTCCCAATCAAGCGGGCCCTGCAACTGAACCCTCTCAGACCTTGGCTAGTTTGAAAATTTGAATCATGAATTGCTCATGGTCATGGAAGAAGACAATTGCTGAGATAAATTTGTTTTTTAAACAAAGTAATAGTAATAAATTATAAACATAGAAGAATCCGAGAATGATGAGAGAAGGGACGGACGCACAGGTTGGTGGTGGGGTGAGAAAGGCAGGCGCTGCAGGTAAGGGGAGCAGAGGACCTGAACTTGGTCATGTAGAAATCTTATGTACCCCATGGCCTCGTGAAGCACTGAAGCTGTATCAGTCTGCGCATGCAGTTTCAATACTCAAAATCCATCTTTAATCAATCCCATTTTGAAAAAAAAAAAAATCATTTATCAGTTATCACACAAATTTACAAACTCCGGTTCTAAGATGAGAGGAATTCACTCACCTTGCCAAAGGGAGAAACCAGCTGTTGCAAAGCTGCAATTCGTTCCCCAAGCTTCTCCTTCCTCTGCTATTCCAAATAAACCATCAAAATATTTGAAACTATATAATATAATATGTCTCCACTTACAAAATCATATTATATATATATATATTTTTTAAAGGGACAGGTCATGTGTTGTGAGTGTTTAGTTCAAGGGGGAGACACAGAAAGAGAGGGACATGCAGCCCATCCATAGTTGATTTTCTCTCACCTTTGCATGTCCGGTTGAAGTGGGGTTCTCTGCTCTGGTCTTCTTAGGCGGTCTCTGGCTTCCAACCGCTGCCCTGATTGCCAAGTCCGTGCATCGCTCTGGTTCTTGTCCCGACCCATTTCGCTTTTTCTGCAAACTCTTTAACAAAAACGAGCGCAAAAAAAAAGAAAAGTCAACAATATCACCAAGCTCATTCTCCAATTGCTGACCCAAAACGAGGCCTGAGGAAAAAAAAACAAACAAACAAACAAAATTTTGAGACAGGTGCTGTC
The DNA here is from genome assembly GCA_019955255.1 of Castanospermum australe. Lineage (NCBI taxonomy): Eukaryota > Viridiplantae > Streptophyta > Magnoliopsida > Fabales > Fabaceae > Castanospermum > Castanospermum australe. Next base: position 679,296 of record NSJW01000470.1, read on the forward strand.
ACAGACATCAGACTTGGATATGGAATTAAAGCTGCTGCTGCTTTGGTTGCAGGAAGAAGCAGATGAAGAATCACTGGAAGTGATGACAGATTTCTGCGGGATTGCGTTGGCGTTGGCTTCAGAAAGCAATAGGTCCCCTTCATTTGGACAGTTGCCAAAACACAGCATTTTGGGTGTCTTCTGAATGGAGAAAACGGGGGTATAGCAAAGGGTTTGGGTCTGGGTCTGGGTCTGGTCCAGGGCGAGACCCGCAGCATTCTCATCGTCATCGTCATCTCCGAATAGTAACTGAGAGAAACTGGTCCCTGTGGGCGTGGTCAGATGGTCCACTTCAAATTCCTCCTTGGCCTCCATTCAAGGAAAAAATTAAAAAAAAAAGCTCGGAATTTGGAAAGCCAACAGAAGAAAGGAAATGAGAATGGGGAATGGTGTGTAATTAACCTGTGGGGGTTTCAGATTCAGAGAGTGAAAGGGAGGTGTGGGAGGAATGAAGAGGAGTTATTTTTGGGGAGAAAGGAGAGTGAAGCAACAAGTGTCAGGTGGGAGAGAGTGGAGGGGACATTTGTAACTGAGTTGATGTCACTGTGACTCTGAGAGTGTTGGTGTGTAGTAGTAGAATAGTAAAAGAAAGGAGCGTGGAGTGGAGTTATTGTTGGCAGCCGTTACATGCTTGGGCTCAGTGGCTGACTGGGCTCTTTCCAAGGACGGCTTCGGTTTTCGGCGACGGTCAAACCCACCTGGCCCGAGAAAACCGTGGTTCCTCCCTCCAACGCAACGCACCCCCCTTCCCCCATTTCAATTCCCGGTCACCGGTTATCGGTTTGTAAGAACTAGACTGTGTTTTCATTGAGATGTTCTACCTTGGGTTTAAATTTTCTGTCCCTTGTCCCTTTCTCTTATTTCTATTATTGTTCCTTCAATTAATGTTTTGTTTAGTATTATGACAAAAAAGAAAAACAAAAAAATGGTAAAGTGAAATAATTATTATTTAACTTGTTTAATATAATTTAATAAAAAATAAAAATATATATAAATTATTTTATTATCTTTCATAATTTATAATATTATTTTATTTTAATATAAATAAAGTAAAAAGATAAAATTTAAAAAAAAATTTCTTAAATTTTAGAGGAATAAAAAAATATGAAATTCATAGAAAATTTATCATTTTAAATATTTTTTATTTTATTTTTTAAATTAATATTAAATAAGAGATGAGCACAATCTTTACATTTTATTTTTTTTTCACTCAAAAAAATACAAACTAAACAAAAACTAAATTATGTAATTCAATCATAAAATATTTAAATTTAAAAATGAATTAATATCAATTTAAAAAATATTTTTTTATTAAATTATTAATATTTGATCAAAGAGATAAAAATAAAAAATAAAAAATTTAAATCCTTTTATGTTATCCTAAATTTTTCTAGAATATTATTACGAATAATTCTACATCCTCATTTATATAGTAATATTTTTAATTATGAAATGAAGAGAATATTTATTATATGTTAAATTTTTAAGATAATAAATATTTTTATTTTTTATTTAATAATTTATTTAATAAATATTAAAGGAATGAAATAAAAAGATAAAATATTATTTTATTATTACATTTTGAATAATTTATTGAATATTTATCAATTATTATTTTTTATCATAAATATTGTAAACTTATAATATAAAATTAAAAAATAATAAACATTTGATAAATTAACTAAATTATTAATATCTTAAAAAAAATAAATATCAAAGTAATGTCTTTCATTAATGATTTTTTAAATATATTTCATGTAAGATAATTTTTATGCTGAATAATATTTGTCACATTAATGTATCTGGAAAAAAAATAATTGTCACATTAATTATTTTTAATATTAATAATTATTTATACATAATACATAAATAATATCAGATAATAATAACTCGCAAAAATTAACATAATTTATCGATACGATGCAAAAATATTGTCCTGCACGAAACATACTTAAAAATATATAGGCCTTCATTGCGCAAAAGAAAGCATCGTACACTCATTTTTCTTGGTTTAGCATAATAATAACAATAAAATGTACTAATGTACCATGTCATTTATCATGCTTTTCCAATAGGATGATGTTAACTCTGCCAGTGGTAGTACCTCACAGTATTAGCTGGCTCTGTCTGATTGGCTAATCGGGTTTGCTTGGGTGGGGAGATTCTTTTGGCAGCAACGAGGACGACGAATAGCGAGTGTACTATCTAGCCTATCTCGCATTCTTATCTATAATTTTTTTTATATTATTTATATTACTACAGAAGATTTTCTTGTTTGGTATCTAGTTTTTAATTTTTTTAAAAATTATTAATAATTAATAGTATATAAATTAAAAAAATTATAAAATTATAAACATAAATATTTTTTTATAACTACATTTTATAAATACAATTGTTTTTAAATATGAAAAGTTATTTTTTTACATATAAAATTATAATTAATTTTAAATATATTTTTTTTCACAGAATTATCTTATTTAAGTATCTAATTTATAATTATAATAAATTAATTTATAAAATAATTATATAGATAAAAATAAAAAATACTGATTGAAGACACTAATATGTATAATGAATACATTATTAATTTAATCTTAAAATATAAAAAAATAGGTGTACAATTCTCTTTTAAGGTTAACAAAGTTAAATTCAAACTTATGAACCGTCTTTATACCAAAAGTCAATAAAGTCCATGAATCATGAATGATTGAACATTTTTTATTTAGGAGTTTATGGCTTAAAAATATGTTATTGTTGATTATGTTGTATTAGCGGTTATTAATCTACTCATGCTCCTAATTTGTTGAGGTTTTTTTGTACTAATTATAGGTTGAGATCTGAACACTTTGAGATGGTGTTGCTAATTAGTAGAGTTTGTTTTTTTTGGTTAGTACTTTTATTTTTCATAGTTAAAAGTTTGATTTTAATATAATCAATAATTAAGTCATTTCCGTTGGAAATTGGGAAAACTCACCCAATTTAAACCCAAGCAAGTAAACGAGAACAGGTACAGGCATGAGATTTAGGTACCTTGTAAATCTATGACAATAGGAAACGAGTGGTTAGGTACGTGGTGGGGATTTGACAATAGAAAAATCTCTACCCAATTGGTGATATAGGTTGGGGTTGAAATTTATTTTACTGGTCGGGGATGGTTACTTAGGTATCCTACTTATACTCTACCAAGCGCCATCTCTCCTTTCCAATGGAATAAAAGGTACTAACTTGCGGATTCAAAACACTTGATTCTTTTTTTAATTATTCAAAAAGAATGTTACGTATTAAGAGTTTACTTCGTTGAGTGGATAAAAAGTAAAAAATAAAAGACGAAATAAAAATCTTTTTTTTTTCTAAAAAAAAGAAGGTTCTAAGTGAAAATAAATTGCAATGTGTCTTTTGACATATCATATTTTTATTATATAAATTTAGTGTATGCTTGATATAGGATAAAAGTATAAGTAAATTTTTTATGAATGAGTTTTACATATAAAATTTATCCATAAAAAAATTACCACAACTTTTACCACATACCAAACATACACTAATATCAAATTTTTACTCTAAAATTTTAACCTTTTCATTTTTCCACACCCTTATATCCATATTTATATTTATCAAACCAAAATTGTAAAATAGTCCATACTACTATCTCAAACTGCAGTGTCTAGACAAGCCAAATGATGCAGCCTGTATGCAACGTTGTTCCATGTGGATCTGAAATTAGTCAAATTACATTCTGCCATTGCTCAATTGCGAGCCAAAAATGGTAATACTCGGAGTCTATCATTCACTTTGAGGAGGAGTTCAAGTACATCCGATAACTATTCTAATTTGGTGCAAATGGAATCCTCGCTCAGACGCAAATGAAATTAATATCCACACTTCTAACTCTTTTAAGTCTTCTTCGGATGGGCTTTCTTAGTCTTCCTCAGACAATTTTAAAAAGACACCTCTTACATCAATTTGATAAATTTAAAGGAATTAATACTATCTTAAGATTTAAATTCGAATAAACAAAATATAAATCACTCGAGAAAACCAAACATAAATCACACCTCATTAATTAATAGCTAAATAGTATCACAATTATTATCCAGGAATAGTGGAAGAGGAAGTGGTGACAGCTGCAAACAATAAGTTTTGCTTTCCCAGCTAATTAGGGGCACAATGACGATGGAGATGAGTCTTTTCCGGCGTAAACAACTTTTTCCATTTAATTTTAATTTATTATAAATGTAATTTTTTTTTATACTATCACTTAATTATTTTTATTATTTTTATTCAATTTTTTTTATAATATATAATTAAATAATAATATAAATTTTTTATATAAATATCAAATTAAAATTAAACTCAAATTTAAATGTAAAAAAAAAATCTATAATTGAAAGAGTAGCTTAATATAGAAGTGAGTGATTTAAACAATTTATAAGCGATTAGTCATAAGTTCAAAGTTTTGTATTATTATGGTAAAAAAAAACTTTTTATATGTATAATCAAAATTAAGAACCCAATAATCACTCTTATTTTTAAATTAATCAAATTATTTAATTATTTAATCTAACTCTAATTAACAAGTTAAGAAATAAGTAAAATATCCCCATTTAAAATTCAAGAATTGACGTCTACATGAAGTCATGAGTAAGAAAATGCTGTGGATGCATACAAATGGAAGTTGTCCATATTATGGGAAAGCAGAATATTATGAAGGGTGCAGTAACTGCTGACGCATAAAAAAAAAATGCAGTCCATCACAGTGACGTCATAAAATAGAGTCACACAACTCAAAGAGGGCCAAGGAGTAAATCGTAAACCGTTCTAGCTATACCCTTCAGTGCGAAAGAAAAACAAACACTTGGCAGGCACTACCTACAGCAGATCCCCTTGAGCTTGTCCGCAGCAGATTCGTCCACCGAATACTGCGATCGCATCGAAGTGCAAATGGGTCAGCAAGCAAACATGAAAAGCACCCAAATTTAGAAGCGGAACCACATTCTCTGTATCAGTACATAAAACTGTAAAAAATATGAAACGGGAGTAGGCAAATTAATGGACCTTGTGAAGGACCCATACGGAATGATTATAGGTGCGGTGAAAGAGGTCATCGAGATCTCTGGTATCGGCGTCGCGGTAATTGACGAAGTTCTCGCGGGCGAACTTGGCGTAATAAGCCCTGGTGTCCTTTGGCAAACGCCTCACCAGCCTCAGAACCTCCCCGTAGGCTCTCAGCGCCTTCTCCATTAATTGCTCTTGTGAAACTACTTCTCTTTGACTGCACCTTTGGAAGTGATTTGGTTTTTTGTGCCAATTTCATTCCAAGTAGTCCAAGAAGAGATTTAAGACCCAGCAAATATGAAGTTGGCCAGTCGCGCATTAATCGTCTTGTAACGAGTTCGGGTATTGCCTAAACTAGCCTGCTCCATGACCCAAAAGATAAAGCCCGGCCCAATTACGTGGAGTGTGTGTTTGGTGTGCGTGCGCACGCTTTTTTTTTTGGATAGAAAAAGCTTTACTATTGTTGACCGAAAAAAGAAAAAGCTTTACTATACAAATGAAAAATATGTTAAATAGTAAATTATGAGCTTCAATTTTGATCATTTAACAAATAGTTTTATGTGATTTCAATTTTCAGAACTAATTTGGTTAGACTTTTAATATGTGACAAATAACTACATGTACTTTTAAATTTGATGATTAACCCGCTTAAATTTTTAACACATTACAAATTATTCCTATAATTTCAAATCATCTATATGGTTAATTGTTAAAATTGAATCCATATGAGATAATTTGTCATATGTTATTTAGAAAAATATTTTAACAATTGAGTATTAATTATTATCTCTTTATGTCGTAGGTTAAAATTTTTAATAATTAAGAGTGGTTACCAAATATAATTTATGAACCGTAGGCTACTCTTATAGTGTAGCCTTCAATGAATTTGAAAAAAAAATAGAAAAATTATGATTTAATAAATTATTTTGTCATATATCAATATAGTTTTGTCGAGTAATTATAAGTAAAACTCTATGATTTGAAAAATCTATATTCCATATAATTTTGAGTAAAATTATGGATTTTGTATATATACAAACAAGTCCGACACTAAAAAAATGTAGATATTGAATCCGATGGTAAAGTCATTTATTTTTAAAGGAAATATAATTATGGACAAAATCATAAAATTAGGATTTGCAAAATGTACTGTCTGAATAAAATCTTTAATTATATATGTATATCATGTTTATAAATTTTTATGCTTTACGAATGGTTCTCATAACCAAGGTTATGAAAATTGAATCGGTCACTGAACCGGTCGAGGTACTGATTCAAAGTTCAATGGTTCAACCGTGGTCGAACTGTGATCAAACCGAAATATAATTAAATATATATTTATATATAAATATAAATATATTTATATATATATATATATACATACATATATAATTATTTATATACTAATAAAATAAATAAAAATATAATATAAATCAATAATAAAATTATTTAAAACATAAAAAAAGAATCATAAAATAAAAAAATATTACATTCATATAAGTAACACAACATTAATTTACGTAACAATATAGCATATAAATTAATCAAAATAAACATAATTCACATAGTTTATAATTTAGTTAATGATATATGATATACTTATTAAAAAAAATTAGATTGAATAATGAAAATTTATATTAAAAATATGTTTTATAATTATTTAATATTAAAACATTAAAATATAAATAAACAAAATACAATATGTGACAAAGAAAAATGTAACAATTTCTCGTGAGGAGCAGACACAAAATATAAATAAACAAATACAATATGTCACGTGAGGAGCAGACACAAAAGGGACACATGGCTTTTGGTAAGGATGCAAAGGCCTGCAGTATTGGGCAAAAACATGCCAAACTCTGGCTAGTGGCCATACCATAAGAAAATCTTGATCGTGACAGATGTACAGAACTATGGATATATCACCTATCCACGTGGCTTGACCATACATGTGTGTCCTGTCCTTTTCGACTTTTCCCCCACACTGGCACCACATCTCTTCTCCCTCCCGCGTGATTTGTTATTGTTTCTGTTTGAACTTTTCATCCCCCAAAAAACGACGTCGTTTCACTTAGCTTTGGTTAAAAAAAAAAAGGTTCGAACCGTCAACTGTACGGACCGGCACCGGGTTGACTGGTTCAACTGGTTTGAAATCGATTCACCGATTTTTGACCTCACCGGTTTTAGGAGATAGCCCGAACCGGTGAGGGAACCGGTTTCCAATCCTACCGGTTGAACTGACCGGTCCGGTCTGATTTTCAGTACACTGCTTGTAACTAACTAACTTTTGCTATCTTTTTTAAAATCCAATAGGATATCTAATAAAGATCAGGTAGACTATCAAGTTCTGAATAAACATTGTTGTTCAATTTCACTTAAGTTATTTATATAAGATCTATATCAAGTTTATATTAAATTAGAGATTAGATAAATGGAAAATATATTTTGTATCAAGCTTTACACCAATATCTTACCGGTTGGACTCCTTGTACATGCTTTTATTATGTATTGGACAATTATATTTACGAAAATACTACTCCTACAGTATTTTTTCTATACTCTCCCTTAAGTGTAGAAAAGAAAATGTAAAAAAAAATGATATAGAAATAACAATGTCCTTCAATTTATTCTTTTTTGATCCCATTCGTCTCACCACCCAAACAATATCAGCACTCACCAAATCACCTATCCGTTATCTTAGTACATGACAATTAGTTTTGTAATTTTATTCTATGCACCTTTATTTAAAAAAAAAATGTTAACAGCGATACCTGTTGATCTTAATTATAATCATAGAAAGTAATGTGTACAAGTTATCCATCGAGAATTTGAGACAAGGGCTATCGAAAGATTTCTATTTTGGATTATTGAAAATAATATCATATTTTTTAGCAAATCATTTTGTTTTTTGGGAGCATCTCCACGCCCGGTGGGCTCCCACATACTTCAATCTAAACCACACAAGCCACACTTTTAGATCTTCTAACTCAATTACAAAATAAAAAATATAGTTCACATACACATGCATGATTATGCGTTAGCAATTATATCTAATTAATTAAGATAAATTGGATTTTATACGTTTAAATAAAAACTAAAATTGAATATTTATCTTGAACTATATTTAACATTTTATTGCAATCCAGCAGCTTGAGTTATCTTTCCGTAATAATGCATGACCTCGCGTGTTGCTTTATATCCCATAGCTGTCTCCGTAAAGCCTATCAATTATTAAAATAAAACACCAAAATTATTTATCAGTGGATATGTACATTTCTCTTAAAAGGTAAAACCATTATTTATATTCTTTTTTTGAGTTTGCATTTTAAAACTGGGATCATTCCTTTTTTTTCTCCAAGTTTTCTATAACAAACCAATTCAGGTGAGATAGTGCATCTATTAAATATGTGATTCACAACCCATTACAAATATATTATATAACAATCATAATAGAACTCTAGATATAATTAATTAATCAATCTGTACATTCAACTGCATAGAGTAATTAGAGTATGGTATGAAAGACAAACTAGGGTTTTTGTTACATCTATTTCTCTTTTTGTGTCCACAAATGCAAGCATGCGTAGGTGCCAAGTCCAATGTTACACGTGTAAGCCGCCAGGCCCCATAAACTAAAACAAAATTTGAACCTACGTCTGCAGTTATCAGATGGAAACGACAGCAAGAGCATTTCAATTCTTCAACCATCAGAGTACAGAAGAATCTGAGATAGAAAGTGAAAGAAAGTCAGAAGCCATTAATGAATCCAACCCACAAACTCAAATAAGACACAAACAACCACTAAGAACCACCAGTTCCTCATCTCTGCGTGGCTTGAACTCTTCCAAGTTGGCATTTGCGTTATCATTCATTCTTTCCTTAAAACCCCATTCCCCTTCCCATTCAGCCCTCCACATTATTATCTCATTCCCCAAACACGCCCTCCAGATCAGAAACCCTTCGGAACAACACAATGGATATTTGGTCATGGATATCTGAGCTCCCCAACTCGGCGGAGTGGGCCGAGTCAGACTCACCACCCATATTCGAACTGGCGAGCTCGGGACCGGGTCAGGACAATTCAACTCGCTCTATTCATCTGAAAGCCGAGCGAACTTCGGGGTCCGACTCTGAAGCTGTGGTGACCTTCACGGTCTGCTTGCAGGGCTTTCACCCATTCAGCGCCCAAAAGCCTCTCTGGGTATCTGAAAAATGCCATCTTTCTGCAGAAAATCCCTTCCTTCCCCTGGTACTCCAGCTTCTCCAAGAAATCATATCCCAGTCGCCCACGGCGCACGATAGCACTTGCCCCAGGTCCCAGCTCCAGAAGCTCAAATCCGAGCCCATCGCATGGATCATGGACTCTCACTCACCCGAATCCTTCTCAAACTTCTTCAACCTCGTCTTCACCATGCGTCTCTTCTGGCTCTGCGTGTGCGACGCACCCAGTGAAGCTGGCTCGCTTTACTTCCAATCATTACTTGCTCCCACGCTCGAAACGGCGTCGTCCAAGCTCGCCTCGGTGCTGCGAACCTTCTTCATCACAGTCGGCGTCGACACTGAGCTATGCTTCATGCGCACCCTCGGGTACATAATAGCAAAATGGTGCATTTTAAGAGAGCTGGGCGTAGGATTACAGGCGTTGGTGCCGCTACCGTGCGGAAATCCTAGGTTCTCTTACGCGGCGGAGGCTCACGGCCTTTGGGTTCTGAAAGGCTACGCGCCGGTGATGACGATGAAACTGGGCCGAACCAAAGGTCAAATAAGCCAATTCCCTGGTATCGATGCGAAGGAGTCAATACTCAAGTATGCTCTGGCGCACCAGCAACTTGAGGCCCTCGTGCAGCTAGAATATTCCGTTGAATTCCACGATGGGTTCATTCAGGTTCGTGCACGTGTCGACAACATACGTCTCCACGTGGCGAGACTTGGATTCAACCAGAACGATGACGTGGATTTCTCCGAGGAGAAACACTTCCCATCCAGGGTTCGGGTTTGGGTGGGCCCAGAAATCGGAGCCACCTATGTGGGCGGGTTGAGCCTGGGTCGATCTACGGACAACAAAGAGAGAGAAGTGGAAATTCAGAAGATTGTGAAGGGCAATTTCGAGAAATTGAAGCCTTCGAAGGTGAACGCGACGGCGAGGTCGTCGACGAGAACGCGAACTAGGAGTTGGAGAATGGATCAGGACGCGGAAGGGAACATGGCGATATTCGACGTTGTTTTGTACGATAACGCTCTGGGCCAGGAGATGGCCACGTGGAAGCCGACGAGCCAAACAGGCAACGACCCAATTCACAGTATGCGGAGTCGATACAACAGGGCAAATAGACCATTTACTAAAAACGGGTCGGTGGTTATTGCTGGGGATGAATACGGTGAGGAAGTAGGGTGGAGGCTTAGCAAAGAGATGGAAGAGAGCGTGTTGAAGTGGAGGATAGGGGGCGAGTTTTGGGTCAGCTATTGGCCTAACCATGCAAAAGGTTCTTATTTTGAAACTAGGTGTGTGGAGTGGTGCGACGAGGTTGATTTGCCTCTAATTCGTGGGAAAACAAGCATATAATTGTTAAATTAAACCCCTCCCACCAAACCAAAGGAAAATCAAAAAATGGAGTGGAGTTTGTGTAAATATTCAACTAGGCTTAGTGAGCTAGTAAGGTTCCGGTGTATGGTATAAAGCATGACATTTAAATATATGGTAGTATGTGTGTTTAACTATGTACAAAAGCCATATTAAATCATCTCTTACTTTACAGGGTATTCTAAGAAACGATGATCAGAGAAAGCTTTTCATTGTAAAGGAACAATATTATAAAAATAAAATCGTACACGGACTCGACCGTTTCATAGCAATACCCAACTTTATTTGCATTCCCTAGCATAAATGCCCGAAAATAATGTTTTTTTATTCATCATGTAATGAGTCTAGCTAATTGAAGGCTGGCTTTCAAAGTTTTGCAAGGAGCCTCATTAACACTTCTTAATGATTAATGGCTTAACAAAAACAATTTCACGATAATTATTTACTGAAACTATAAACAAATTAATTGGAAAAAATCTGAAAAGAAAATACCGAGTTTCGAACGTATGTAAGCTTTGCTTTTGATTCTCTCTTTCCGTGGTGTTTTTAAAGATGAAAATTTTCAGTTTTAGCTCAATATTAATAAAATGCTAAAGAAAAAATGTCAAATTAAAAAAAAAACTATATTTAGTATACAAGATTATAATAATCTTCTTGTGTTTTCTTTGTTGGTACTATTCATTGGATTTTTTAGGGTTTTTTTTTTTCTTGTTTCGATTTCTTTCAGGCTTTCAGTAACTCATCCACGCTTTTGTGTGGTTTTCCTTTCTCATCAATCTGTTGTTTTCCTTTGTATGGACAGCCATCCCCTTCATCTGAAAGCTCATTCACTAATTCAGATATTTAGAGCCGGATCGGAGTTTGGGGACAAACTGAAACCAATCAATAGATTTTTTTTTTTTTTACCGCTGTAAATAGTGGAAGGGTTTAATTTTTTTACATATGGTTTTGGTTATATTGTATACAAGGCTCTTATCTTTTTATGTTTTATCTCTATTTTTATTGTCTTGTATTATGCATTTCTCTTCCTCATAGCGGGGACCCTTTGGTTCCTCTGATTTTCAGAGTTAATATTTACAATAATTTTGCCTTTGTAGAAAAAAAAAAGTATACAGAATAGTTATTAAGAAGTTAACAGAAAATAACGTTAACTAACAGAAAAAACAGAATTGAACTAACTTAAATTCCTATATGTAATAGTTATCTAGAAATAAACCGGTACAAAAATATAGTAAATGTGGTATTAACCGCTGACTCATTGTCAAATTTCTTTGAAAGTCATAATCACAGCTCCTTTTTAATCTCGACTTGGATCCCTTTTCATTTACAACTTGTAAATGTCCACAAAAACAAACTTTTTTTTTGACGGTTCCATAAAAACAAACTTAAAATACAGGACCAAGAGTAAACATATATAATCAAATAAAATGAAGGCTATGTACCAAAAAAAAAATAAAAAAAAAATGAAGGCTCAGGTATATTCAAAGCATTAGCTTGGAGACTTCGAAGTATGACACGATGAATTGAAAGAACTATTTTCATCAAAATCATTGTATCAAGATTGATACCTCAACATGCTCTAATGAACACCCAAAAGTTGTCATTCTGTCCAGCTTCCTAGACGAGAAGCAACCCTCCAACAAAGGCAAGCCCGAGATTGGGATCTCACAAATATAGGAAATGGAGATATGATCTAGCCAATTGATAGCAAATCTTAATAGACATTCCTATCACAAGTCACCATTGAGTCAATGCCTATACTGTGTTGTCCAATCATACCATCCTACCAATCCAAAGTTAAGTGTGAGCCAAGTGCTGAGTGAAGAATTTCATCTTGTGAAACGCAAAGATTCAAAATTGATAAAATTTTTATTTTTAGGAGATAAATATACAATTATACTTAATATTTAAAAAAAATACTAAAACATTATAAAAGACAAGAAACATGACTTGGCCCGAGTGGCCATGGTAGACAGCCCAAGCACCTATTTCTTCAACGTCGGAGAGAAATTACTCCGTACTCGTGAAATAAAATAAATATATATTTTAAAAAATATTTTTATTTAAAATAAAAATATTTTTTAAAATATATATTTATTAGTGCTTAAAAAAATAAGACAATTTATGCGGGACTGGAGGGCCATGTTTGCTTATTTTATTCACCGCCATGGTTTTCGCCTCGCGAGCTCGACCACGAGAACCACATAAGAAAGTGAGGATTTCCGAAGATAGACAATCTTGGTTGTCTCGGGATTACGCTGCAACTGTCACCTGACATGTCCACTCCTACCTTCACGTGCAAATTACGCATTTCTCATTATCATCCCGCATTCAGAAACAGTCCAAAGTCTGGTTTTGTTTTTGTTTATTTTTTTTACATTTATTAATTTTTTATCATGTGTTATTGTTCGAGAGTTAAAGGTTTTTCATTTATTTTGTTAAATTTATATTACTTTAAAGATGTACGAACTATATTATAAACCTTTTTTTATGTGAACTATATTATAAGCCATATTATTATATAAATAAGTATTTACATTCCTGCCAAAAAAACAAAAGTAGTGACATTAGGTATCTCTCTTTATACGTTCAAGGGTTCAATTATTTTCCATGTTGCGTTGTCCCTGAAGAAAATGCCGCCAGTGTGGGCCCTCATCAATTCAATGCAAGGCGCGTCCAATTCAAAGCCATCTCAGTTGCTTCACATTCGCTCACTCACACTCTACCCCGTAATAAAAGGCACAGCTTCCTCTTCTCGCCGACTCATTAACAGTAACACCCTCTTCCCTCATTGTTCTCATTCTCTCTCACAGATTAACTTCATTTCCTTCTGCAAGTTTTGGCCATTTTGTCAATGGAAGACGGAGAATGGGTTCTGGTGCGCGGCCCTCCACAGAAAGACTGGTGGAACCCAAGTTTAACCAATGCAGAGGACGAGCCTCCTAGGCCCTTGAAGGTTACTTTTTCTGGGCCTGCAAAGCACTGGACCGATGCCATCCCCATCGGCAATGGCCGTCTCGGCGCCATGGTTTGGGGTGGCGTAGCTTCAGAAGTTCTCCAGCTCAATGGTAATAGAACCCAAAAATCTTCTTGCTTTCCGTTCCAATCCTGTAGAATTTCGGTTCAATAACTCTCTCTTTGTTTGAAATGCCAATGCAAGTGAGGCTTTTTGAATATGTGGGTCATATATATAGTTTACTATTGACGGGAATTACGTTAAATGCAACCTATATATACGGCCCTTTTTGATATATTAGACTCCGCTTTATTTTACTCTAATAAATAAAAGTTAATTGTTATTTGGGACAATAACTGTGAGGGACACATAGATACTCTGTGCCCTTAATTTTCCATCAATTCTTTTTTTTTTTTTTAAAGATCTTTGTTTGATTCAATGGGGATTCGGGAGAAAAATCTGCCCTGAAAGTTAAATGTTTTGCATGTGGTAGGCAGCAATACTATAGAGGCGTTTCCAGTTGTAAATTATATCATTGTGATATCAAGGATAAGGTCATAGTGCATTATGCATAACGAAAGCAATCAGCTCTCTTATTCTCGTTCATGTAGCATGCTAACGTGAAGATGTAAAATTGTTTCATAGAGGACACACTTTGGACCGGAACGCCTGGCAACTACACCAACAAAAATGCTCCAGATGCCCTGGCTGAAGTCCGAAAACTTGTTGATAATGGAAAATACCCTGAAGCTACGACAGCAGCTGTCAAGTTGTCAGGAGATCCTTCTGATGTATGTAATATATTACAATTAATATGAACATCTGTCCTTATGAGGAACTATGAAATTTATTAGACTGATGTTGGGGGTTGACAACCCAGCAACATGAAATATTAACAGAGGAATATGAGTAGATGCTGTTCTTCTGCAATTTGTTAAAATATATATGGAAACTGTTTACTGGCATCAACAAAAGTTCTGAAACTTTTTCTCCAGAATTGGTAAGATAAAATGTATCTGGAAACTTGGTGCATCTTCCTTACCTAGGTTTTGTCAACTAGAAGAAGTTATTTTTTATTTCTTTTAAAAGATGAAAAGGAAAAGAAAATAAACAAAGAAATGATAAGACTCCATATATGTCCTTAATGCTCGCAGACTTTAAACTTAGGAAAGCTAGGTAAAAGGGTGAACTGGTGAAGGAAAGAAATGAGAGTTACCTGCTGGTTATAATATTTGGACATGTTATGAAGGGTTATCCCTTAACTGGCAGGTTTTTTTTTTCTTCCTTTACCCTTTTCCCCCGTCTCTGTGTGCTTAGAATGGGAAAAAAGAGAGACAGAACGAGCTTAGCAAGATCTTTTGGTCTGTTTTGTTTGATGAAATAATGATAATTTGCATCTGTAAGGGTGACTATTCTTTTAGAGATTGACTCAGTTATTAGTGGTTAATCCTCCAAAGATCATGTAGTTCCTTATCAGTAACATATCCTTCCGGTATGAAGATAAGTCACTTGCTTTTATTCAACTAGTATTCTCATTCTTGAGCTATCCCCCCCCCCCCCCCCCCCCCCCCCCCCCCCTCTTCCTTTTTTAAATGTGTGCTTATTGGTGTTCATTTGGATGTTGGAGTTGTTGCATGATTTAAGGAAGCTTTATACAATGTTGGCAATCATCCCTAACTGTTATTTCTTGATATGAAGGTATACCAACTTCTTGGTGATATCAAGTTAGAATTTGATGATTCTCATCTTGCATATTCAGAAGAATCTTATCACAGGGAGTTGGATTTGGATAATGCAACAGTAAAAGTAAAATACTCTGTGCGTGATGTAGAATTTACCAGAGAACATTTTGCTTCTAATCCAGACCAAGTGATAGTGACAAGGATTTCTGCAAGCAAGTCCGAGTCATTATCATTTATTGTGTCTTTGGATAGCAAATTACAATACAATTCACGAGTAAGTGGCCAAAATCAGGTAATAATGGAAGGAAGTTGTCCTGGCAATAGGATCCGGCCAAAAGTAAATTCAAATGACAATCCAAAGGGAATTCAGTTTTCTGCAGTTCTTGATTTACAGATTAGTAATGACAAAGGGGTTATACATGTTTTGGATGATAAGAAACTAAGAGTTGAAGGTTCGGATTGGGCTATTTTGCTTCTGACAGCTTCTTCTTCTTTTGATGGGCCATTTACTAAGCCTGAAGACTCTAAGAAGGATCCTACTTCGGAGTCCCTCGGTAAAGTGAAGTCAATAAAAATTTTGTCGTATGCTGATCTTTATGCACGTCATTTGGATGACTATCAGAATCTATTTCATCGTGTGTCCTTGCAACTCTCTAAAAGCTCCAAGAGTGTTTTAGGAAAATCTGTTTTGGACAAAAGGAAATTGGTTTATGCTCAAACTAACATCTCTCAAATGGGAGGTGATGATACTATTCCAACTTCAGCGAGAGTAAAATCTTTTCAAACTGACGAAGATCCTTCCTTTGTGGAGCTTTTGTTTCAATATGGTCGATATCTGCTAATTTCTTGTTCACGCCCTGGAACTCAGGTGGCAAACCTACAGGGTATATGGAACAAAGATATTGAGCCTGCATGGGAGTATGTTTTCCCTTCTTTGTTCATCCCCTTTTGGAAAAAAAAAAAAAAAGCAATTGTGTGCTATAGTTTCTAGATTATAAGGTGGCTTAGGGTTTCTAGGTAGATATGGATGGACAAATATATATCTAGAAGTAATTTCATGAAGAATTCAGGAGAGTTTCTAATTTGTCTCGTTTTTTTGTCATCCAGTGGTGCTCCTCACTTGAACATAAATCTTCAAATGAATTATTGGCCATCCCTTCCTTGCAACCTACATGAGTGCCAAGAACCATTATTTGATTACATTTCCTCTTTGTCAGTCAATGGTAGCAAAACGGCAAAGGTAATTCCTCACTTTTTGCTTCATATTATGCTTGCATTATATTTTGGAAAGGATCCTTTATGCTTTTTGGCTATCAGTAACTTTGTAAACACCACACCTCAAAAAATTTTAGAGCAAAGACAAGAGTCAAAAGAAAAAAAATACTCTAGCATATTGCCATTTGCTCAATATCTGGCCACCATGTCATGAATTTTATGTATTCTATCCAGAATTTCATTTGATCCTGCATTCAGGTGAACTATGAAGCAAATGGTTGGGTTGCACATCAAGTTGCTGACATATGGGCTAAAACATCCCCTGATCGAGGTGAAGCTGTTTGGGCTTTATGGCAAATGGGTGGAGCTTGGCTTTGTACCCATCTATGGGAGCATTATACTTATACAAAGGACAAAGTAAGCTATGATTTTTCAACAAATTATCTAAGCCTTAATGATTTAACAATTATTGACACAAAACTGATCTTGTCAAAAGGGCTATGTAGGGGGATTTAACAATTTTAACTCTCCCCAAGTTGTTGAATTTGTAGACCAGGGACTATCATACTTTGTAGAGTTGTGTGTGCCATGCATGCCAAACTATTCTGCTTCTATTTTTTTGCCATAACCCTATCACACAAGGACAAAAAGAGAAAGTAAAACCACTTTGATGTATTTTTGGTTGTTATGTTGTACTGATATGGTGAAATTTCTGAACTGATACTACTCCAAATAAGGCATTGTTTAGTTATGATGACTAATAGTTCTAGGGAACAAACTGCTGTATAAGTATTATGAACTTCAAATGTAATTATCCACTTCTTCAAGCCTCATAATGTGGGTAACATGTAGTAAGGATGCAACTTATTTGCTGCTGTTGTTACCAATGAATTTTAGGTTATAGACTTAGAGTAACGAGATACTAAGGGATGATGGACCTATATATATGCCCCATATTTCTGTCTTTTTTTATTTGTAAATACTATATTCATAAATCAGATTTGCTATGTGTTGCTATCATATATATATATATATATATCAGTAATTAGGTAAGCAATGGCTGATGTTTCTTTTATATTAGGATTTTCTTAAAAATAAAGCATATCCTTTGTTGGAAGGATGTACATCATTTTTGTTGGATTGGTTGATTGAAGGCCATGGTGGATTATTGGAAACCAACCCATCAACTTCACCAGAGCACATGTTTATTGCTCCAGATCAAAAGCCTGCTAGTGTGAGCTACTCATCAACCATGGACATGTCAATCATAAAAGAAGTTTTCTCTGCAATCCTTTCTGCTGCAGAGGTGAAACTGATCTTAGTGCTCAAACCAATCCTCGTTTCCTATTATCCTACTTTTATCTTGGCCACTAAGTTTCTTAAAAACAGGTTTTGGGAAGACATGATGATGCTATTATCAAAAGAGTCATTGAGTCTCAGCCTAAGCTTCCACCAACAAAAATTGCTAGGGATGGTTCCATAATGGAATGGGTATGCAATCACATTTAATATTGTGCATTCCTTCCCTCCATCTCCCAAGTGCCCTTTTGGCCAGTTTTGGCATGTGGTGTTTTGTTTTGATTTGCAGTGATCAAGTTCTACTGTAGGCTAGCAATTTCCTGTTAACGTTGACACCTTATTTATTTGGCAGGCAGAAGATTTTCAGGACCCAGATGTACATCATCGACATGTTTCGCACCTCTTTGGCCTGTTTCCAGGCCACACAATAAGTCTTGAGAAAACTCCAGACCTCTGTAAAGCTGTGGATTATAGTCTATATAAAAGAGGTCTTCTATGAGAACTTTCAATGCTAAATTCTTTTACATGATAATAGTTATTTTTATTACAATGTGTATGGCTATCAATTATTATGTTGAAAATCCATATCTTAAAAGAACTGGAATAGTCATATGCAATTATTAATATCTGATTGGAAGGCAGTTGTTTAAGATGCATTGCAACAGTACCATGTCTCATTTGCTTTTGAATAGCTGAAGTGATTTTGTGTTGTGACTTGTGAGCACCTTCACAATAGACTATCTGCTGCCGTAAAGCCTCTAGTTAGTTTAGAAGACTGTTGAAATGGTTCTCCAGTAATTATATGCCATATCATATCAGGAATTTCTATGTTTATGTTCAACCTTGTATATATGTAAAGCTGTATTGTTTTTCAGCTTTACCACAGAAATAATTCAACAGTTGTTGTCATTCTTTACTGTGTTACAGGAGAGGAAGGTCCAGGATGGTCAACAACTTGGAAAGCTGCACTGTGGGCACGTCTTCACAACAGTGAGCATGCATATAGGATGGTAAAACACTTGATTAACTTGGTGGACCCTGATCATGAAAGTGATTATGAAGGAGGACTTTACAGTAACCTGTTCACAGCACATCCCCCTTTCCAGATTGATGCAAACTTTGGGTAAGCCCCATCTTTATGTGAATTGTGAAGTACTGTAACATTTGTGTATCTTATCAATGTCATTTCCACCATATAAAAGCTTAACTTGAATTATAGTTTTCTCCATCTTCTCTGTAAGGAAGGGGTAGGGGATGAGGTTTAGTTCAGTAGTTCTGTTGCAGAAACGGTCAGCTAGGATTTCCTATCATGAGGTTCTTGCTAAAATTTCAATTGCTATACGTTAGTTTAAGGCTTCAATTTTATTTCATGGATATCATTTTGTGAATTGTGACAGATATGAGTACTCATGCAGGAACATGTTTTTAACTTGAAAATTTGTGCAATTACAACATCCAGTTGAGTCTATTGCATCTCATCCTGATTATAACTCCGGATTCTGGTTCTTAATTTCTTCAATCATATCTCAAGTACAATTCAAAAAAACATGGAGATATTGATTTGTTTGAATTTTTAATTGGAACCTTGAGGTCATAGATTTTTTATTTAAAGGTTCACCCACCTGTTTGGAAGATGTAAACTTCAAAGTTGTATCAGTAGAAACCTAGACTGTGATGAAACTGTTGCCCTAGAATTAACAGCTTGGTGACAATACTCTTTATTCTGCATTAGTTTGGCTGAGAAAAAAAATAAAACTAAAAAACATTGTTTGGTCTCAGTTTTTCAGCAGCAGTTGTAGAAATGCTTGTTCAGAGCACAATGAAGGACCTCTACTTGCTTCCTGCTTTGCCTCGGGATAAATGGGCAAATGGTTGTGTGAAAGGATTGAAAGCACGTGGTGGGGTGACTGTCAGTATCTGCTGGAAAGAAGGAGATATGAATGAAGTTGGCCTTTGGTCAGAATACCATGATTCCCGAGTGAGACTACATTATAGAGGAACCATGGTCTTGGCAAATTTGTCACCCGGCAGAGTTTACTCATTCAATAACCGGTTGAAGTGCGTGAAGACATACTCGCTTGCTGAAGTGAATCCTTGAGTTTTAAGATCAAATAGATGCAATTTTTTTCCCAACCTTTCTCATAAATATTTTGGTTGATAATTTGGATAATTTGGTGGACCATGATACCCACGTTGGAGAAGTCTTTCATTGATGCATTTTTTGTACGGTTTAGAGTTTTAGTGAGATCAACTAGTGCATGTTTGGTGCGTTTGAAAGAAAAGAAATAGAATAGAATGGAATATATAAAATTTCTAAGATCAAATATAAATTTTTTTTCATTCTTATTATATTCTTTTCCTTCTCTAACTAAACATGTACTAACTGCATTGTTAAGATTTGATCATGTTAGAAAATATTTTGTGATGAGGGACAAGTTTAGTATTTTAAATTTAAAAGGTGTATATATATTTTATAAGAAATTTTAAAAAAATATTGTTTTGAACATTTAGATGTTAATATTAGCTTGTTTTAATATGAAAAACTAAAAGAGACAGCCAAGTGTCTATCTAGATTAATTTATTTTAATATGAAAAACTTATAATTAGAATGTTTAAGAGAATTCTTTTGACTGAAAATTTTCTAAGTTAAATAAATTAATCAAAACTCGACTTTCAAACTATAGCACGGTGTCGTAAAAATGAAAAATGGTTTAGTATCTTCGTTTGGTTCACGTTCACCAAAAAGAAAACATCAATGAAAGGAAATTGTCCAAAAGATGAACCATTCTAGCAACTTATTTATCTTTTTCTTTTTTTACATCCAATCCAATTATCTTTTACCTAATTTCTATTTATATAAAATCAAAATATTATTATTTTTTGAGTTTAATTTAAAATCCTAACCTAGAAATTAAATTAAAATTTGAGTGTAATTGCCAACCCTATTTTAAATTTCCAATTTTCAACAGATCCCTGAAAGCTTGAAACCCAAACTTAGTTTGCTTTAACGACATCGTTTCATATACAGTCAAAACCCAGCACTAAACCCTCGCAAACTGTGTTCTTCTATTTCTTCATCGCTGCTAATGCTCCCAGTCATTTGATTCATTCCGAATTTCCGATACACGCAAATGGCTTGGCGTTCTGGATCTCTGTCTCGCTCCTTGTTGTCGACAGCTAGGGCTTCAATCCGCCCGGCGCCACCGTCTTCCCTTCCCCGCATCCGGTCGCCGCCACTCGCCGCCCCTCGCGTCCAGTCCCGCCGCTTTTCCATGGGTGCTTCCAGGTACCATCCCTAATGCTGATTCCACTCTTTGGTTTCCATGACAATCGCACAATATACTAGCATCGTTTTCAAATGCATTCTGCTTAAACTTTGCCTACTTGTGCTTTAATTTACTGCAAGCATTTCGCTTTCCGGGTTCGGAACTGGGGAATTTCACGGGTTTACGTTTCTTGTTATTTCTTTCATTGTTTCCTTTGTTTGCTCACATTGGATAATGACAACCGAAATTCTATAAAATATCACCCATTTATAATCCATCAGTCTTTATGTATCTTCCAACCATATAACAGGTCAGCCGAAAAAACATGAGAGGAACATTTAATTTTCCTTAACCTGAAATTCATTTTTGTCCCCCCTGCCCCCATTCAAAAAATCTTTTCTTATGAATTTAGTTGTTGATATAGTACTTATGTTCTTAATATACCGTGTTTTTTTCGGTCTCTGGCATAGGAACTTGGGGGAATTGAGCTGCACACAATCACTTTTACCTCTGCATGGCACGATGGCTGCAACCTGTCTCACATCACATTTTGCTGTTACTGCACGGGCTTGTTGCGAGCTGTCCCACGGTACCTTCCGCTGTTCTTGTCAAGATCGCTAGTAGTCTCTTTGTGAGTCTTGCTGGTTCTAGGATACATGAAAAAATGAAAATGGTTTGTTTTTTTTTAACATTGTTTGAGTCCCCTTCAAAAATGCTCTTTTTTTCCCCCCAAATTCTCTAGAGAACCTTATATTGTAGGCCTAAATATATATATTAAAGATTAGCAAGTCCTGTGTTGCTCACTGTGAAGAGATGAATTGGGTAGCTTTGTGAGTTTTGCTAGCTCAGTTGATAAGAAGGTATTAAGATTCGAATTTATAGGTAGGAATGGAAAAATGGGTGCTGCGCAAGGCCATCAATCATCCAATGGCAAGAGAAGAATGGTGCATAGTAGGTTCCTTTTTATCCCTTTATTCAAAATTATAAATTCAACAATATTTTTTAATTGAATCATATACAAGTTAGTGGTTGATGATTCTTAGAGATGAACTGAAGCAGTAGTCAAATTTTCCTGGACATCTAAACATTCTTTTTATTTTTATAAAAATTTTAATTGATTTTATTCCCTTGGGCATGCACTTCAACAATCCATTGCAGGTGGTACTTCGTTGCTGTTCTAAACATTCTACAGTTTAAAATCTATGCTCTGAGCAGTTACTAAACAAAATGAATCTAAGATTGTCTCCTTGCTTATTTTTTATTCATCTGCATTTAACTTATACTCATAGGTTTTTACTCCATTCTTGAAATGCTCTTACTAAAATTGTAAAGTAGTTGATGTTTTTCAACCAGAAATATGGAGGCTTCCCACCAAAAGTCGTATGGATGACAATTTGGGCATATGTTGCCATTTTATTCCATGCATAAATTTTCTTACTTCTACAAATATAAAATCCATGTCAGAGTCATCCTTGAAATGGCTGTATGTCCAGCCCTTTCATCAGTCCTTCTAATGCTACTAATGGGTAAACTCCATTCCTTTCACAGGTGATCCTGACTCCTAAGGTGAGGTTCTAAATTCCCATTGATTGTTATGGTTAAACTTTAAATGGCCTCCTTGACCCAACACCAAAGCTTTTGCTCTGAAAGATGTGAGATATTTGTGGTAATGAAGTTGCTCCCTGCTTGAAATTCTTTCTATGAAGACAATTTGAAAGCTTCAGGCAGCTAGGCATGGTAGTCAAAAGCTACAGTCAATCCTTTCATGTGAAGGATGACTACAGTCGTTGCCTATTCCTTTTGATGTTAAGTTTCCTATAAGTGTTACTATCATAAGAAAAAATGTTATATCAACATTGCTTAATGCTTACTACTTTTTTGAATAGTTACATTCTTACTCAAAGTACATGTTGGATGTGACTGTTATGAAGTTATGATGGCTTGACGCTATTTGGAAATTCCTACTCTTTTGGCGGTTTCAATGTGAACGATGCCATACATGCCCATGAGGATATTATTTGTGAAAATTTTCATTTATGTAATGTACACTTGTGTGCAAGTGATCTGATGCCAGGTTTTGCAAGATTTTCTAAAATCTTGATGCCACGTGAGCTGCCATACTTATGCTGTTTTTGTACAATTTGTTTTGCTGCTGTAGGTACCTGAGGAAGCCGTTGGATCTGCATAGCTGCGTTCATGAAATTATCTGGGAAGTAACGTGTGTAGGAATCTTGAATGACACTCTCATCTGTTATGCTATTTTTAATTTGGCTGTTTCTGATTCAGGAGTAGAGGGAAACCTCTTTTTTCTTTCCTAATTGCAACAGCCTTCAAGATTAGTTATTGATTCTTGTATCTGGTTTTTGTTTTAATGTTGTACATTTTTCATGTTCCTTTCTACGTCGGGATTTAAAATTTTGTTTTTCCATCGCATGCTTTGAGGGAAAGTTTATTTGTTCATTAAAGTTGGGGAAGAAAGGCGACAATTATTATATGTCATTATAGGTGTTATGAGCTAAGTTCATGAGGAGTCCATTCCAAAAGACTAGTTTAATGAGTGAGAGTACCCCAACATAACATTGCATACTCCTAACATTGCAATACCAACGTCACCATCCGTGCCACCATTTTTAGGTTGTCCCTTCTGCCCATGAGGGACTCATCCCAAAAGACTGGCTTAATGGGTAGGAGTGTTTTATGGCTTAAATACCACATTGAGCCTCTTATCTTACTCAATGTGAGACATAACAATAGGCTTTGCACAAATAGTTGAAATCGTGTTTCTAGTTGTGTTTAGTGGATTACTAGTTCTATGCACTGGAAGTTTGATCAAATTTTAAGCCATTACAAGTTGATTGAAGATTAACCCAACCAAATTTGGGTCACATAGTAAGTAGTCTAACTAGTGGGATTAGGTTGGGATTGATAATTTTGATTAAGGGTGTTCAAAAATTCAAATAAAACCTAGTGAACTGGTTATATGAGAGAATCAAACCCATATATATCATGGATGCGAGGGGCGGTGGCGTAAATAGCATGGATTGGTGGATATTACTTTAAATAATCGTTTAGTAATTATTACCAGCTGGTTTAAGTACCTACGATCATCATTCCAAGCGATCATCATTCCAAGAGAATTTGAATTTGAATAATTTTTCCTTTTATGTTTGTATATTAAAGCTGATTATGGGCTCAGTTCCAGGTCATGATTTTGTTAATGCTTTAAGGGACTCAATCCTGAAGTCCGGAACTTGGTCCCCATGTATATCTCTTGTCAGCTGATAAACAGTGTACTATTATTTCTACTGTTCTCTGCATTATTATTTTTTATGTGGTTTGCTTCACCGTTTATATGCTGGACAAGTGTTGTTTCTTTTTCTTGGCTGCTGCCAAATAGCTTTTGTCGTGCAGATTTTCCTGTTTGTGTTAAATTTTTCAAAACCGGATGTTTTGAATCCTTTAGTCAGAATAAATACACATGGCCAAAAAATAAATATATAAAAGCCAAATAACTCCATGAGTGGACGTTTAATGGCCGTTTTTCACTCTTATTTGTTCAGTGATTCTTGTTTTTGATTTATGCAAGCACTTTTTTCTTTATACAGTATTTCTACTTTAACCTTGTTGGATTTCTATTCATGGATAAAATATCTTGTTTAATCAATTTTAATTTGGATTCATTCTTGTTTACCTCACTAAATTGCTTTCTTACACAACCAAATCCATAACTAAAACTAGAAATATCTCTGGCTTCCCCTTGTTGCTATCAAAAGTGGCCACGAGACATGAGCCATGGCTCTGTTCCTTGAATTCTGTTGTATGCAAATATGCAATGCAGGACCAAACACTTTCTATCTCCAATTTACACTCCACAAAGCTGAGCTCTTATTGGTTGGTGAGGTGTCTTTTTCTATGGTCTGTTTCAGAGAGAAAGTGCGTGGAGAACTACACAGCAGGGTGGAACTCTGGAATTTTCCAGTTTGAGTTTCATGAGGGAAAGATCAAGTACAAGTGGTTAGTCCAGGACCACTAAGAGATAAACGAAAGCGCAACTGGGTCCTTGATGCACTTCTCCCACTGTTGATATACATTGCCCTCAACGAGTTTGAAAAGGAACACCAAGAAGCCCCAACAAGAAAACACCCAGGTAGATTCTCTGGCTCGACGGGGAACACTATTTCAAAATGGCAACAGACAGCCCTGTGTCGTTTCCAACTTTTCACCCCCATTATTGGAAATTATCAAGGCCCCGTGTTTCCCCACAAAACATCAAATCAGAAAGCAATGAAAAGCCCAACTAACCCTACCCCATATGCTCAAGCTCAGAAGTCAGATCCTACTTTCACTAACCATAGGAATATAAAAGGTGGGAAATAAGCAAAATAATTCATATGCCAGTGGCCAAAGTGGATAAACATGAAGACTCCAACTTAAAAGTTAAAACCCATCATATCCACCCTACTCAGATAAAATTTTAGCATATAGATTTGCTACATGATGGGGTTAATTAGCACACATGGCAGGCAGTTCAAATAAATTGTGAGATTTGATTTCGACAAGGGATGGAAAGATTTAGTATTGTCAACCTTGTATTTCTATGGCTATTCCTAAGATAGCCAAGAAAGATTGGAACTTTGCGAGGATAAAAGAGGAAAAGGAGAAAGATATGATAGTGGGGAATCCTAAGCTTGAAGAGGACAACAGTGAAGATGACATAAGCATTGTTCCCTAGAGCACCAAGCATATCACTAGGTGGGGTTACTGATTGGGATGAGATAAAATAAAAAAACAATCTCACTTCCTTTACGCTTCGATTCCCCCCTCCATTTAGTTTTTCTCAGCTTTGATCAAACCTTCAAAAGGATTCCAATAAGCCTTTTCCACCTATTCAACTTCCTGTGATCCCCAGAACTCATCTGAGAATTTAAGGAGAAATGATGATCAAGGAAGATGAAACAACTGTTACAACAGCCAAGGAACAACCAAGTGAAGTGATGACCAAAGACAAGAACAGTGATGGAAGCGAACATGACAAACCGGAAGAGTGGCTGAACCTGAGCTCAAGAGGTACTTCACTCTCAACAGAAGTAGACCCTGATTCACAATCAAGATCAGCTACTACCAAAGTTTTTTCGTGCAACTTCTGCATGAGGAAGTTCTTTAGCTCACAGGCATTAGGAGGTCACCAGAACGCCCATAAAAGGGAAAGAGGTGCTGCCAGAAGATATCAGTCTCAGAGGACGATGAAAATGATGGGATTGTCCATGAACACACCTATGCTTCGATCACTTGGCGTCCAGCCCCATTCACTGGTGCACAAGCCATGCAGAGGAGGAACTACGGTGGCAGCGAGCTTTCATGATGCATATGCAGGGCTTGGAATGGCATGGACACCTTTCATGCCTGAGGATCAAACGGATCTGGTGTGGCCAGGTAGCTTTCGTTTGGATCCACAACAACCCGAGCCACCACAGGAGTCACTCAAGCTTGACTTAGACCTCAGACTCTGACAGAGTTTTTGGCCTCAGCTTGGAGCACCATACTTCCTTCTTTTCAGCCTGAAGAGCTTGCTCATTAATCTAAGCAGTAAACACAGGTAGGAGACCCGTGACCCAGAAGATTCAATAACTTAGATGATGGTACTGCATAGTGATGCTAGGAGAATTATGCAGGGTTTCCACTGTCTGTACAATATACATGTTATGGCACCAGAAAATCCAAATTATAACACCCGGCCTACTATTATTTTTAGTTCCTTGATTATTGAAATAATTCCTGCTGTGTAATGCTCACTTGGCATGTCACTGACTTGGCAAGGAGTCTTTGCTTCCTAACCTTGAAATTCTGATTTCCTTTCTGTATGTACTTTCAACCAACATCTTATTCACTTGACAATTATATGAGCAAGGACTACCGTGTACAGGAAACACTTGTGGATGCTATGTACGGGTAGGATGAGATGCTTCCAACATATGTAAAGCTTCAATTTTACGATGACCGTACTGTAATGGGTTTTAATTGAAGTTGACAAATCTAAATTCACTTAGTCAAAAAAACAAAGGAAAAAGAAAATAATCTAAAGCAAAATAAAGAATCAGCCCAACAAGTTGACGCCGCTAATGCTCTGTACCTAGGAAATTTTCTAATATAATACTATATAGTACTACTTCTGAAGTCAGTAATATTTCATTTTTATTATTTTTTTTCAAGTACACGGGGCAGAAGGCCAAGAGAAAAAAATGCTAGACAGAGATAAGATGAGGCATAGAGAACTCCATGCTATCAGCTAAGATCCGAAGCATAACATAAGTGACATACGAGTCACTTTCCACTTGAACCTGTCTATAGCCATACTGCAAGCAAGCTCGAAGCCTTTCAACACACCCTTTAACTCAGCTTTGAAGGCCGAGTAATACATAATATTAACAACATAGCCTGAAATCCAGCCACCTTCACTGTTTCTGAATAATACTCCACAACCTGCCTCACGGGTTACCTTTGGCAGCTCCATCAGAAGTCAATATAATCCAGAGTGCCTTGAAATTTTTCTAACTCTCCTGGATGTGGTGGTCATGCCTATCCATGTACTGAAATCAATCTCCCCAACAAGGTTCTGAAAATCGGACCGAGAACCGGTTCCCTCACAGATACTGGCAGTCTCCCAGAATCGGTGAGGTCAAAAACTGGTCAAAAATCGGTGAACCGGTCAAAAATCGGTCTTCTCGTATTTGGAGTCGCAAGTTTCACCGATCTCCCTCGCTTTCGATCGCAGCCCCTCTCCCTCTCATCGACGCTCTCAGAGTGCAAATACTCTTTGTCTAACCACCGTGGTGGTTTTCGGGTTTCTCATCGAAACCCTGGTGTCTGTTTCCAAGGCTGTTTTTTTTTTTCATTGTCTGGTATGGGTGAGTAGCGTACGTGTGTGGACTGGTGGGCTGAGAGGGTGATTGTTGGTGGTGAAAGTGTGAACTGTGAAATATGGCTAAGTAGCGTACGTGTATCGTGAGTGACAGTGGGTAGCTTGGTGAGTGTTGTGAATGCTCTGTTTCGAGAAGAAAGAAACAGGGGCGGTGCTATCGGTACCTAGTGAAGTGTGTGATCTGTGTGGGTGAGAGAGCTTGTGCGTGAGAATGCTGTGAAAGTGTGTGCAGAGGTGTTGGCCGTGGGTGACCACGGGTGTAGAGGTATTCTGTGTGCAGCAGATGGATGGTTTTGTTTTGGTGACTCTGTGAGATGGATTTGCGAGGTCAGAACCTGCCACAATGACAAGACTTGACAATGAGAAAGAGGGATTTAGACATCAGTTGTGTACCATGTACCAAGTTCCATTTATGGGTGACAAGGCATGGCCAACTGCATAACTCTTTGAAATTTATTTCCTTTCTTATCTGGTGATTCAAGTCTAATTGGTTTGCATTATGTAGTGCTTATAACTTCCCTTTTTTTGAAGCTTTGATTTGGATCTATTCGAGGAAAATGGTATAAATTAATATATTCTAAATATAAATGTATATTTAATTATATTCCAGTTCGATCACAGTTGAACTACGATTAAACCATTAAATCTTGAATCAGTACTTTAACCAGTTCGATTTTCAGAACCTTGCTCCCCAACCGCATTGGAGGATGACAGGGTGTCCTGGCCAACTAAAAGCATCTTCAAATATTGTCTTGTTCCTCTAATCCCAGAGAAGTTAGCAAGAAATGACCATAGGTAGTGTGCCAGTTCTAGTCCCTCTTAAGGTTCATGTCTTTCTCAAGGTTGAGAATAATCCACTCCATGACATCAAAAGTAGTAAGCTAGACTAGGGTGGAGGATTTCCTGGAAAAGTCGGTAATATTTCTATTCAAGCCTATAATGGACTAATAGTTAGATATTTGATATATATTTTATTTTTTCGGGTCTTGAATAGTTTGCAGTTGAAACTTTATATTTCCATTCAAATTTTAACAGACTTTCTCAAATCATAACTGTGTTGATAATAAAACAAATTAGGAGGTGAATCTTGTCAAAACACCCATGGAAGCAATGCTGACATTTTCAGTACTACAAGAAAACGCGATATATTCACCTTCCTATTTGGTAAACCTACATGGTGCTTTGTTATCCTCGCCATGCTTTTCCTGGAAATAACAATACGTCATGAGACATTTTCAGTTGCATGGAACCAGCGTTTGTTAAACCAAATATACAACTACGAGAGGACTAAAAAATGACCCAAATTATTGGATGTGAGGCTTTTCACTAAGTCCCCTCAAAGCCTCCTTGAATGACTACTATGCGAGTGCATCTCTGTTTAGTTTCACGCATTTCCTTCTCAAACCCCCTCCCCCTCTTCATCTCTTATTTTATAATCTGTAAGAAATACAAAATATAATTAGTGCGCATCTTAACTCGAGCATACCTCATAAGAAGTAACTGATGGTATCAACAGCCATGGCAAAATATAATATCAACATAAACTCATTGGATCCTTCGTTTCTGTTCTCTAAACCCCTCCCCCGTCTCTTTTCTTCCATTTCTGTTATCTCAAAGATGAAAAGTTTGTTTCAATAAAATATGAACAAGATAATAATTGACCTGCATCCCTTTCGCATTATGGGAATTTACAGCCTTATAACTTAAGAGGAAATTACAAGCTTTTGGGTCCTATGCGAGATGATGGGGAGCCTCTGGCTGATGATGCTTGGATCATTATACGCAGCAGCATCAAAAGGGTGTCCGTTCTGCACCAATCAATCAGAGAGCTAAGTACAACGTGAGAGGCATTCAACATTAAATTACAACTATAATTGTAAACGATAGCTCTTCCTAAGCAACTACACAAAGAGAAACAAGAGCAGCATAAGGAGAAAAGGAAAATGAAGCATAGAAAAATTAAAGCTAATATAAAATAAGTTGATTACTACCACCAATCAGTTAGCTGGCTGTCATTTTCATATGGCTTGACACTGACGTTTTTTCGGTTGGACAGACTCGAGAGGAAAGAATGAGAAATAATTGAGAGATTATACGTTTCCTTCTGTTTAATTTAGACAGGATAAATGAAGAGATTTGGAAGAAAAGCATTTAATAGAGCCCACTATTTCCAATCTGTCCAAAATGAGCGGGGATTGGATAGAAATTAAAAAAGAAAATATGCCTTTTGTGTGGGACCTCCATCATTCAACCATGTTTGGTTTTATTGCATTTACATTTTTATCTGTCTTTTCTACTATTTTATTGTTTTATGCAGAAGGATAAAATGACTATTTTACAAGCTTGACATAATTTCCCTTCTTTATTTGCACAACTAAACAAAAGAGAAGTTATAGATCATGTCTCATCTTTCTAATTAAACCGAACAATATGAGAATTAATTTTGCATTTCAGTTTCATTCCCTTCTCGACTTAGTAGCTTCTCCTTGATTCAGTAGCTCCGCAGGAGCCCTCTCTCTCACACTCAACTAGATATTTATGGCATTCTCTTCAGCGACTAAACCAGCAAAACCTTGGTAATCAAAAGTGATATGTTCAACAAATCTCTCTCTCAATTAGCTATTCAAGAATTCTCCTAGTTACTATGCCAAAATAATCTTGGCAACCAAAAGTGAGATTTCTTCGACATTATTTCTAGGCATGCAATTCAATCAGAAGCCCAATGAACAACAATAAATCTTAACTATTTCAGTTACTTAAGATTGACATGAATTATTAGAACTTTAGATATAGAAGCAGCTTCAGTAATGCTAACCCAGAAACTACTATAGCACTTACTTCATCTATGATCTTATACAGCAAAAGAAGAACAATCCATAATACTATAATAGCAGATGTTTCAAAAAATTCCCTAAAACCCCTACTATAAATTATAGATTAGCTCAGTATAGAGACCAGTATACAAGCATCCTCCCCCTTCTTTCTTTCTCTCTTTCCAAGTGGCAACAACAGAAGATGAGATTATCACTCTAAATCTTGTAAAGGACATAGCATGCGCATGCATAGCACAAACTTACCGCAGACAAAGCTTGAAAGGTAGATTCTCTCCAGCAACTCTCTCGGAGTACAACGAGATTTGCGCTGCCACCAAATACACAATGCATACGAGTTTCTCTCAGCCGAATCAACACTCCGTCAACTCTAAGCTGTAAGAGTATCCAATCTATCAGTAAAATTATAAGTTTAGGGAAACTGGTGTGAGCAAAGTAAATGTTCTAACACTATTATCCAAGTTTGTCAAGAGCACTATATATCCTTAGGAATAACTTGAGTATTTTACATGATCAACAAAATAATTTACAAAATCAACCATAATAATGATAATAGAATAACCAATCTGCTAAGTGTAGCTTCACTTAAAAGACTTCATGAAATTTAGTATATGAAGAGGGAGTAGCTCACCCAGAATCGCAAGAGAAGAAACCAAGAACTTGGCATGACTCTCTGTAAAACCAAAAAAATGACATCATCAGTCATTAGCAATCATATTAATTTGCATAACAAAAATTGATACCCTACCCAACAGAAGAAAACAGTTTAGTGATTACCACTTTTACAGTAAGAAGCGAAACTCCATTATCAGCGAGTTCATCCTCATATAAGACCACCTGTTCATAACGAGGACTCATTTGTGACGGAAAGCAAATGCCATCAAGGAAGAGAATATGGACAATTTACCACAAATGAGACAAGTAAACATGAACACGTTTATTTTGAATATGGAATATCATCTTCAGTAAACTATTTCACTTTTGAGCAGGTTAACAGCATGGTCAATTTTCTGAAGGTGGAACACGACAGCAAAAGTTTGATGTGGACTTAACTTAATTATGTGCTTTTCCTTCCTTCACTTGAGGACATTTTCTTAAACAATGCAGAAGAGAAATTTCTTTGCCAACAAAAAGATTTGTTTGCAAAAACAGTTCTGTGCACGGAGGTGTGCTAGGTGGTCATTTAAGGTACTCACTACTCACCTCATCATAGAAAAGTATAGGCTCCTTGGACGCCAATGCAACTACATCAATCTGTTCCTTGCAGTCTTCCCAATGGAGATTGCTGGTTTCCTCAGAACTATCTCTCCCATTCTACCACACAAACATTAATTATCTAAAGAACAGCATAAATAATAACACTAATGCGATTTTCCTGATTTTCATCTAACAAAAGCACCATTATGTAGCTGTGGGTTGTTAACAAACTACTGTATGTATACTACAAAAGTCATATTGTACAAGAGACTCAAATAAAAGAAAAATGGAATTCAGGATGGCAGATTCAGTCCATGGAGAAGAAAGGAGTGCATACCAGATCTTTATCAATCTCAATAGTGCCACTTCCACAATAAGGCGTTGTAAATGTATAGTCATAATCTAGTATTACTTGCTGAGAGGGTTTGCTGCACATTTTTCTCAAAAGAATGTGAGACCAACAGCAAGATCCATTTGTTGGTGTAAACAAAGCTATCAATAATACAACATGCTAGAAATAAAACACTCGTGATTTCATTTATATCCTATTCATTTGGAGGGGTAGATGAAGCAAGTAATTACTTGGCAGTTTCATACAAGATAAAATTTCCTAGAAGTAAAAGAGAGGAAACGAGTCTAATAAAGCTTATCTGAATTCAATAATAAAAGGATTTTGAGGTAAGCATAATTGTAACCAGGCAGAAAACAACAAAGTGCATGAGTGCAACCAAACACCCCTAGCTTACCTTCTAAACTTCCATTTAGCAGCTGCAGGCACTTCAACCGGTGGCAAGGCTTCCTGTTTCCAGCCACATAGAGCATCAAATGCATTAAAATGAATTTTGGTGCCACTACTCAAGTGTTTTAGTACTAAAGAGTTTTCCCCAAAAACCATCTCCGGTAAATGAGATGTCTGAAGTTTCTGTTCCCACCTGCAAGGCACATCCAGCATCAAAACAAAACAAAAACCAAAATAAAAATCAAAGCTCTAGCTGAAATGCACTGATATTTCTTCCAACAAATCAATAACCAAATAAAGGATAAATTTTTATATATGTTGAGAATGTTGGAAACTTGACACAGTACAGGCAAATCAAAGCAACCTCATTGGGGTAAACGACGACCCAGTTAAAACGAACAGCTAAAAGACAAATTTTTGTTCCAACAAATCAATAAAAACCAAATAAAGTGCATTGATTTTCTCTCAAACGCAAAGTGAATGGTTCCTAAAATTAGAAATTGCACGAACTAGGGCTAACTGTCATGCAAAATTACTTACTCATGGAGGGTGGAGGATTTCAGTATGGAGTGCCTCCGAGTCTCGATCTCCCAGCCATGGATGCGAACGCCGCGTCGACCACCCTCCGCGAAGAGCTCAGCACCGGCGGCTTTCAAGTCGTTCTCGTCGACTTCCACTTCCATCTTTGCCTCTTTCGAGTTTCGAGTTTCAACAAACTCGGTCACAGATTTTCGAGTTCGATGGACACTCGGTTGAGGTGAATTGTTTAAGAATTGGATCGGAAACGGAATCCGGACTCGGATTCGGATCTCACTATTGGGCTTCGGCCTTCGCGGTAAAACTGTGGGTGTCTCCGTTAGTTCACCATCGGCCCAGTTACATGTAAAATGGTTAAAATTTAAATTTTCTTTTAATTACCCTTATATCAGCTTGCAAAGAATATATAATTAAATAAATGAATAAATAATTTTTAATTATTGAACTTCGAGAATATGCTGAGAAGCACAACAGCATTCTTATGAAGAGTTCATTGGAAATGAAAGTGTTCAAAGTGTTCAAACCAAAAGAAGTTATCCCAACTAAAAATAATATTATGAAGCATAACAGTTACAGTTTTTTCTTTTGTTTTTTTTACATAACATGATGTACAAAAGAAAATTATATTATTGATAGTTAACAAAAGAAATCTTTAAGATAAACTTCTATATGGTCATCGTAACAACAATAATTATAAATTAAACTTCTTTTTTTCCAAATGCAAAGAACATTGTTATTATTTATTAAGAAAAAGAACATATAAACTCTTTAAATTTTACATTATTTGTAAATAATTTTTAAATTTTAAAATTATCCTAATTAAATTTAAATTATAATAATTACACAAATTAATCTTTTCATCTACCTTTCATTGATTTCAAATTGAATAAAAAAATTTAAAATAAATAAAAAAATTAATTTGTGTAATTATTATAATTTATATATTAATTAAAATAATTTTAAAGTTCAAAAATTATTTATAAATAACTCAAAATTTAAAGAATTTATATACTCTTTTCCTTATTTACTAAATAATTCATAACTTTAAAGAGTTAAGCCGAAGTGCCACTCGATTCAATATACTCTAAATAAGTAGAATGTAAAAGCATGATTGGTTTAAAAAATAACGATTTCATCTTTGCACCTATTTAGCAGAAATTAATATTCTCAAGTTAGCTAGGTAAAAAAAACAACAAAAAATGATTAATTCACCAACCATGACATTTAATCAATAAATTTTATTTGTTACCATATTTAATTTATTTAACTATTTAAGTCTATTACACGATAATTTTATATAATAAAGACAACAAAATAAAATGAAATATGATTCTATTTATGAGGAATCAAAATCTTTCAATTTTAACTCTTCGTATTCTCATATTCATTCTTACTCTGATTTTTTAAAAATTACTTCTTTATACCAAACATGACATAGGAGTGTAATTTGTTGACCTAAGCATTTCCACTCTATTTTCACTTCCCTTTCTATTTTCCAACCTTCCCATTTATTAACCTATCTACCAAGTCTAAATAAAGCTAAAAATAACAAAGGGGAGAAAAAAGAGAAACAAAATCTACAAACATAAATAAAAAATTGCATTTTGTTAATCAGATTATTTAACCCGATTATCTAAAATAACAAGTATTCATTTTAATGTTCAAGCATTTTTCAAACTTGAATAATATGTAATCTCCTCATATTAATACAACTATCATTGTGCAGCAGCAAACCAAATTGAAGTTGAACATACATCACACAATACACGAGTTTAATAACTCTTGCTCTTCCTACAAAAAAATTCCTACGTGTACTTTGATGCATGATGCTACTTTCATTTCCCTTGTGTTTCCTCATTATGTGCACTCCCACATACACTCGACCAAGCTGTAAAGTTAATCAATGTGCAGTATAATCTTAAGCGCATGGGCAATTAAGAGTATATGATGATGATCCTCCTATTCCAATTTGTTACCCACATTACAATTCCATATGCCCCCCACAGAGCTGCTGTATAATTCCCAAGGATAACCAACCTGAATGTCAAACTACTGCAGTTACAACCACTGCATGTATGCAAGATGAGCTCTGTATGTTGTGATGCAGAACAAATCCACTAGCTGCTGTCATTTACTAGGGTTGCCTGCAGTTTAATATATCATGATGACATTGAATCCTGAGGCACACACAAATAAATTGTTCCACTATTTTCATCTGTTTTTTTCCTTTTGTATTGTTAGTAACCCCCTTTTGAAAAAGAAAAGGGGGAAAAATCGTTTGGAGAAGGGAATGGGGGTCTCTAAATGAAATAATCTAGAAAAAAAAATTGTAAAACTAGTAACTAACTTATTTACTTGGTGTATGCATGGGGGGCAAAGCTAAAATCAACTCACCTGAAACAATACCTGGAAAACTACTATAAAAAAAATACAGACAATGGCACACATTTTGAGATTACCCTCCTGAACAGAAAGCATATCCATCAAGTTGCGAGCTGATCATCTCAGAGGGTCTCAATCTCGTAAAGGATGAATACTTAAATTTTGCTTCCTTAGGAAATGGTCTTGATTGACTTCTCAATAAAGTATTATTTTCTTTTCCTTGTCTTCATTTTGTGACCTGTTTGCACTTCATGAGTTCTTGGTGAGCCAGCAGGAGGCATTTTGCTGCACTATCAACATCCAGATGTACTTTAGATGCCTGGGGTTCGGACATATGCTTCCTCTTTTTAGAGCTTGGGGTTTTTGATTGTTGTCCACCGCCCTCCTGGGACACCAATTCACAATGCCCCTCCTGACCACTAGGTGCCACCTTTTTTTCAGCCATGATGTCAGTGGCCTGCTGTGAAGCATGTCTACCTGCGCTGGTTTCCATATTTGATGAATTCCGGAAGCTCCAACGAGCATTCTCAAACCATTTGCTAACCTAAAAGTGAAAAAGAATGGTAAAATTCAGAAACTGATAAGCTAAAAATGCATTCCCCGAAAGAGCGATGCTAAAAGACATGACCTGTTGAAAAGTAAGTCCAAGTTCTTCTGCAAAGCTTTCTTTTGTGGTTCGGTCTGGATACTGATTTTCTTTAAAAGATTTGTGAAGTCTCTGAAAATACAAGAACAGCCACTCTAAGTTAAAACCTTAACACACACATGCAAATGTGTGCCTGTGTGTTAGCCTCTTCTTGAAAGGCAAGATAGAAAAGTAAGCATATATACATCAGTCCATGCAAGCTGTAAGTCAATTGATTATACCAAGATGACCAGGTTATTTAAATAAAGAGATGCGGGCTTTAAGGTGTCCTAGAAAGGGTATTGATGCAGCACAAAGGGGGCAGATTATAATGATGTTTGATTTTTCAATAGGACTAATGACACTCACAATTGTCTATTCCCATTCCTCTTGAACTACTTATAATTAGTACTTTCCTAGAATACCCTTAACCAAGTTCTAGAAGATTGCTTACTTTCCGGACAAATTCTAATATGCTCATAAAGGGGTCTGCTTTGCATAAAACAAAATATGTTAGGAACCTCTCTTCCAAATAACAGAATCTGGGAATGAGCCCAGATATTACAGAAAACTGACACAGCACCTGGGATGGAAACCCAGAATTTACAGAAACACACTCCCCAGAACAGCCCAGAAATTACAGAAAACACAGGAAATAACTGACAGAAAATTACAAGAACACACACTGGAAAATTGAAGGAAAATATCAGAGAATGCAAAGGCTCCAAGCTTTCGAGAGGCTTGGTCTCTCCCTGTCCAGATTCCACTCCGAAAATCCTCTCCCCCCTCTCTGTCTGTGACTTCCCCCTTTTGTATTCTGCAGAACCCATACTGCCCCCCACTCCTACCTAACTGCCATTCTGCAGAACCCATACTGCCCCCCCACACCTACATAACTGCCATTCTGCAAAGCCCATACTGCCCCCCACACCTACATAACTGCCATTCTGCAGAGCCCATACTGCCCCCCATTCCTACATAACTCCATTCTGCAGAACCCATACTGCCCCCTACTCCTACATAGCTGCCATTCTGCACTGTTTTTTCTGCTGGGCTTTCCGTAAATCCCTCTACCCCTGCTTCTCTGGTACTGTTTCCTAATGGGGGGTCTAACAATACTCCCCCCCAAAAGTTTCACCTTGTCCTCAAGGTGGAATTCAGGGAAATTATCCTGAATGGTGAGGAAAGGTTCCCATGTGCTCTCAAAATCTGGCAAGTCCTCCCATTTAATTAACACTTCCAGCTCCCCATTTGATGCGGTCTTGACATTGAGCACTGCTGCCGGGTACACTCTCAGTTCCCCATTCCTCTGTTAAACTTTTGGGTAAGGGTTGTTGGTTCACCACCTCCGCTGCTGACTTTTTCAGTAGGGATACATGAAAAACCGGATGTATCCGTGTGTAGTCAGGAAGGTGTAGCTTATAGGCAACCTGCCCTACTTTTTCTATCACCTTGTAAGGGCCATAAAATCTTGGACTTAACTTTTCATTTGTTTTCCTTGCGAGAGACTTAAAGCGGTAGGGACGTATCTTTAAGTAAACATAGTCTCCAGGTTGGTAGCTGACATCTCTCCTCTTCTTATCTGCTTGTGACTTCATCTTGTTCTGTGCCATAGCTAGGTTATCTTTTCAGCTCATCCAATATCATGTTTCTATCTGCCATGAGTTGATTAACCCCTTCCACCACGGACAAATCTTCCGGTTGCCTTAGCAAGACGAGCGGGTCCCTTCCATACAATGCTTTAAAAGGAGACATTTTAGTAGAGCTGTTGTAATTGGTGTTGAACCAGAATTCCGCCCAATTTAACCACTTAGGCCACTGCTTAGGCTTATCCCCCACAAAACACCTGAGATAAGTTTCAAGACACCTATTCACCACCCTCTGTTTGACCATCCGACTGCGGATGATAGGCTGAACTGAGCTTGAGGGTTGTTCCTGATAGCTTGAACAGATCTGCCCAAAACTGACTGATAAACACTCGATCTCTATCCGAAACTATTGAAGTGGGGAACCCGTGTAACTTCACTATCTCCTTCACAAATGCTTCAGCCACATCCTTGGCTGAAAATGGATGACACAAGGGAATGAAGTGGGCGTACTTAGTGAGTCTATCCACAACCACCATGATAGTGTCCATGCCGTGTGCCTTTGGCAATCCTCCTTACAAAGTCCATGGAAATATCACTCCACACTTGAGCTGGGATCGGTAATGGTTGCAGCAAGCCGGCCGGAGATAGTGCCTGATATTTGTTTTCGTTGACAGATGTCACAAGCTGCCACAAAGCTCTTTGATGTCTCTCTTTCATACCTTCCTAATACAGCAGCCCAGCAATCTTCTTATATGTCCTAAAGAAACCCGAATGTCCTCCAAAAGGGGTAGCATGGAATTCATGTAATATTGAAGGTATCCTCGTCGAACTTCTTGACAAAACCAATCGTCCCTTATAGTACAAACAGTTTCCCCTTCGCCATATACCCCGGACGAGCTTCCTTATCTGTTAACAAATCTTACAGGATGGTTTTCAGCTTGCTGTCGTTTAGCACCTCTTCCGCCCAATGCTCGGATTCTGTCATATGAAAAGTGGAGATGGCACAGAATTCTTCTCTTCTAGATAGAGCATCTGCTGCCTTATTCTCCCCTCCAGGCTTGTACTGCACTTCAAAGTCAAACCCCATCAACTTTGAGGTCCATTTCTGTTGTTCCTCACCCAACAGCCTCTGCTCAGTCAAGTACTTCAGGCTTTTCTGATCTATTCGGATTACAAAATGCCTCCCCATCAAGTAATGCCTCCACTTCTTGACTGCTAATACTACTGCCATCAATTCTCTTTCATATACTGATTTCTGCTGCGCCCTGCATGACAAACCTTGGCTTAGATATGCCATCGGTTTCCCTTTCTTGCATCAGAACCGCCCCCAACCCTTTGCCAGACGCATCTGTCTCCACCACGAATGGCTTTGAAAAATTTGGTACTGCTAACACTGGAAGAGTTACCATGGCTGACTTCAACATTTCAAAAGCCAACTGTGCTTCCTCATTCCACTCGAACCCGTCCTTCTTGAGCAGCTGAGTTAACGGCCGGGCTATCTTGCCATAATCTTTTACAAACCTTCTATAATACCCTGTCAACCCCAAGAACCCACGAAGTCCTTTAACATTCTTAGGTTTCTGCCAACGGGTCATGCCTTCAATCTTTGCAGGGTCAGCTTGAACCCCCTCAGCTGAGATGATGTGACCCAGGTACTCCAATTTTGGTTGCCCAAAACTGCATTTCTTTTTGTTAATTAGCAGCTGATTCTCCCTTAGTTGTTGCAAGACCCTCTTCAAATGCTGCAAATGCTCTTTTCTGCTACTGCTGTATATGAGTATGTCATCAAAAAACACTAACACAAATTTCCTCAAAAATGGGCGGAATACCTCATTCATTAATGCTTGAAACGTGGAGGGTGCGTTGGTCAACCCAAAAGGCATAACCAAAAACTCGTAGTGCCCTTCATGAGTGCGGAATGCTGTCTTGAAGACATCCTCTTCTCTCATCCTGATTTGATGATACCCTGACTTTAAGTCCAGCTTGGAAAAAACCACTGCCCCTCCCAACTCATCTAGCAGCTCATCTATAGCCGGGATGGGAAACTTGTCCGGTACCACCACTTTGTTCAAGGCTCGGTAGTCCACACAAAATCGCCAACCTCCATCCTTCTTTTTAACCAATATAATAGGGCTGGAAAAATGGACTCGTACTAGGCCTTATAATTCCAGCTGCTAGCATTTCAGCTACTACCTTTTCAATCTCATTTTTCTGATAATGCGGGTACCTATAAGGTCTGATGTTGGGTATTGAGGATCCCTCCTTCAGCCTTATGGCATGATCCTGTCTTCTGGAAGGGGGCAACCCGTGGGGTTCCTTGAAAAGATCCTGAAATCCCTCCAGAACCTGTTGCAACTCCTCCCACTCTTCAGTTTCCGTTTGCTGCTTGATTTCCTGCGCCTTCAATTCCACATAAAAGCCTTCTCCCTCATTGTACAGAGCCTTCACCATAGATTTTAAAGAGGCTGCAGATCTCGACAAAGAGGAATCCCCCTGTAACGTGACTAGCCTCCCTTTTGATAAGAATCTCATTGTGAGCTCTTTGAAATTGGCTTTGATCTCACCCAACCCCTCCAACCAATCCAGCCCGAGAACAACATCCGCTCCTCCCAATTCAAACCGAAAATAGTCAGCTGTGATGTTGAATCCTTGTACCCGCATATTTACCTCTTTACACACCCCTTGGCACCGAATTTGATGTCCATCCCCTACCTCCACAATGTACTCATATGTTTCGGTCAAGGGTAGATTAAGCTCTTCCACTATCTTCCTATCTATAAAATTACTCGAAGCTCCACAATCCACCAGGACGACCACCTTTTTTCCTTGTATCTCACCCCATAGTTTGAGTGATTTTTTTGAAGTTAGCCCCATTATGCTATTCATTGACAGCTGTAAGGCCCGGTTCTCTCCTACAATCATCCTTTCTTCTTCGGTTTTTTCTTCAGGCTCCTCCTCCTGACACCCCACTTCCTCCTCATTGCCTAACAGCAGCACGTTAAGCTGTTTAAATTTACACACATGCTCGGGTCCAAATTTCTCATCACATCTGAAACATAACCCTTTCCTCCTTTTCTCCTGTGCTTCTGCTTCAGAGAGTCTCTTGTATCCTGCAGTCTTCTTTGGATAGCTACTCCCCTCCCCTGAATGCGCCTCTATTGATTTCTGCCCCATAAATCCAGTTTTGGAAGCAGTTGTCGTGTAGGAGTTCCCTCTGGAGGCAGAATCATACTTTGGGTATGTTTTAGTCCCCACTTCGACAGTTGTTGTTCTGCTAACAAAATAAGGTCGGCTGCTCGCTTTGGAGCTCCATCCTCCTTTTTCTGTTCCCACCACAGAATTCCTTTCCTCCACCAGCAGAGCCAAATCCATCAATTCTGCTAAGGTTTCCACTCTGTGCAGCTTCATTTCTGCTCTCACTACTTCCTTCAAGCCATTGAGAAATATACCTTTCAGCATGCTCTCATCAACTTTTGCTAAAGGTACTGTGAGAAGCTCAAACTGCTCTCTATACTCCATGACCGAGCTTGACTGTTGGAGTCCCAGCAACAGCTCATATGGATTTTGAGCTAAAGAAGGCTGGAACCTCCTCACCACGGCTGCTTTAAACTCTTCCCAACTTGCCTGGGAATTTCGGGTTTCCCACCAAGAAAACCAGTTCAGTGCCTTCCCTTCCATAGCCACCATTACTGCATCTTGCTTCTCGTGGTCTTCCAATGAATTCACCTGGAAGTACCTCTCAATCTTGTTCACCCAACCAAAAGCATCATC
The DNA here is from genome assembly GCA_019955255.1 of Castanospermum australe. NCBI lineage: Eukaryota > Viridiplantae > Streptophyta > Magnoliopsida > Fabales > Fabaceae > Castanospermum > Castanospermum australe. Next base: position 720,979 of record NSJW01000470.1, read on the forward strand.
TCCAGAAAATATGGGTATCTCCAACTTCCTTCCTCTTTCTTCCAAGGGTGAGCTTCGAGTGGGTCTTGTGATAGTCCCACTAGAGCCTACCTTGCCCTGCAGCACTTCCTCTCCTTCCTCCTCTGCCACTGCACCTGTCGGCCTACTGGGTAGCATCGGGTCTTTCCCTTTCATCCACTGTAACATCTGCTCTATACGGTTTATTTGAGCTCCCTTTTCTTCCCTGTCCTGCCGTGCTTCCATTCTTTCCTGCTGAGTTTCTATTCTCAGCCTGTCAATGTCGCTTCTCAACTGCTCCATTCCCTTCTCCAGCACCTCCACTCTGTTTTCCGTTTTAGATTTCACCATTCACAGCCCCCTGGAATCGGGAAGCTCTGATACCACTTTGTTAGGAAACCTCTCTTCCAAATAACAGAATCTGGGAATGAGCCCAGATATTACAGAAAACTGACACAGCACCTGGGATGGAAACCCAGAATTTACAGAAACACACTCCCCAAAACAGCCTAGAACTTATAGAAAACACACTCCCAGAACAGCCCATAAATTACAGAAAACACAGGAAAATAACTGACAGAAAAATTACAAGAACACACACTGGAAAACTGAAGGAAAATATTCAGAGAATGCAAAGGCTTCCAAGCTTTCGAGAGGCTTGGTCTCTCCCTGTCCAGATTCCACTCCGAAAATTCCTCCTTCCCCCTCTCTGTCTGTGACTTCCCCCTTTTGTATTCTGCAGAACCCATACTGCCCCCCACTCCTACCTAACTGCCATTCTGCAGAGCCCATACTGCCCCCCCACACCCTACATAACTGCCATTCTGCAGAGCCCATACTGCCCCCCATTCCTACATAACTCCATTCTGCAGAACCCATACTGCCCCCCTACTCCTACATAGCTGCCATTCTGCACTGTTTTTCTGCTGGGCTTCCGTAAATCCCTCTACCCCTGCTTCTCTGGTACTGTTTCCTAATGGGGGGTCTAACAAAATACAACTTATATTTTTAGTTATCGATATTATTCCAAGATATTTTCCTTATTTCAGGTAAATTCCAAGATTTCTACCTAGTAATTTCTAGGTTGTCTGCTGAAAAGATACCTACTCCCCCCTATTTCTTTTTGCACTTCCATCTTGCACCAGAGGTACTATGAATATATCTTAAAGAACACATTCAGCCACCATCAAGGTGTGGGGGGATAAGTATGCAAATTTGAAATTTGGTTGAAAGACAATTTGAACAGAAAATAAATTTCCAAACACAATTTAGAAGGTATTTCACCATTACCTGAACTACAGCTTCCCCAAGTCTTCTGTATGTTGAATGTCCAGGTTTTTTATTACTGGAGCCAGATTTCCCAGCGCCTTCAAGTGATTTAGTGGGTGAATTATTTGTATTTTCAACTTTATTCGGACGAGTATTCCTCCAAGGAGTATGTGTAGTTTCTTTCTGGTCCTGTATGGAGGCATTTCCATTTGGTGACACTGAAGCCACTTTGCCAGTGAATTTCTTTTTTCTACTTGAAGTAGCAGCGGCAGTCCAATCTTTATCGTCACTAGTATCAGCCTGAAAATTTGGGTATTTCTCCTACAAAAGGAACATGAAAGCTAAAATACTGGGGGAGAAAAAGACAGAATGAGACAAGAAGTAACTTTGTCTCCACACACTCGTGTGTATATAAAGCTTGCACATGCATACAGATAGAGAAGCAACTGTACCACAACATGGGGTTTACATTTAAATAGTGAGGTTAATATGAAAGAACATTACTACAAGCACTATGTATCATGTGTCAAGTTACGTATAAATGCCCTACTTCAAATAAGAAAGGCAGACCATGCATGCAGAATCATATTATCATAGAATAGTATTTTAAACCTTGTACCATGAAAGGGAACTTACGTCATACAGCTTTTTGTAGTCCAGCCTTTCCACGTGTCTCTTCCCAGAAACAGGAGTGGAACCCTCTTGGTCAGGATCTGGCTCTAGTAAAGATGACAGTTCATCAGCTATAGATGGCTTCTTACCAACTTTACATTTTTGTCTCCTGGAGTGCTTAACATCATCCAATGATGCAGATATGAGTTCTTCATCCTGTCCAGAGGACATGTTATCCTTAATTGCAGCTGCAAGATCCTCAGAGTCAGATGTGAAATCAGAGCTTGAACTTTCTTCTGGGGCTCTCCTGTCAAGATCTGGAGCATTAGGAACAAAATCATCATCCTCTGAATCTTCAGAAGGAAGGCCTAAGTATTGATCCTCACTGCGCAAATCCTCCAATTTCTCAGAAGCAGAAGCATAGTCAGATTCATCAGAACTTGACTCACCAGTCTCACCTTCTTCAACCTCCTCATCTTCTGGAACAATAGGATTATAATCATCATCATCAGAATCATCTGAAGGAAGTCCCAAGTTGTGATCCACATTATTTTCAGCAGCTGCAGCTGCTTCAGGAAAAACCCTCTGAACAAGGATCAGTCACTTGATGAGGAGAGGAAAGATCCAAAAAATTAATGACTAAGTAACGGATAAAACACTAAATTTGCCCACTGACCTCCCAGGTGTCACTAACAGAAAGACTTGTTCCTAAGGAGTCGTTAAGAAGTTCGATGCAGTCATCTTTGCAATCACATCCTGGGCATAGCCAACTCTCATTGCCAGGTGGAACTGTAAGCCAGAAACTATATACGTAAATGATAGATAACTTGGAAGCAAAAAGTGATTAATCAATCAGGTAGATCGGAGATTACTGTTTTCAGTTAACAATGGAGGATCCAAACAGAACTGGTGAAATCCACGGTCACAAGAACCGTCACAGAGAATTATATCATTATGGGTGCTCAACTCTTTAGACCCGCATTTTGCACAGAATATCTGCCCCATAAAATTTAAATTTAGTATTCACAACTCCAAAGTTCAAGTTATTTGACTACAGAATCCTGGATAATTGGATATTTCATTTAGGAGTGAAATATAATGGATTAACCTACATCCTCACTGCAAATCTCTCCTTCAGAATCAAATAAAGATTCTGGAAGCCTTCCTTCGGCACACAATGAATCCAAATTTCGAAATAAATCCCTAATTTTCAGTTTACGCCGAAGTATTTCAGACTTAGCCCGTTGAAGCTCCTTCTCAGGCTTTAATTTGTCCAAGCTGCAAAATCACCAGAGTCAAACAACTAGACAAATTATCAACCTCAAAAAGAAAAATAAATGAAAACAAGCTCAAGGCATTTGAAGGTTCAGCCATCGCAAATCCATGATAAGACTTTTGTAGTAGTACAGTACCAGCACCTATAGGATGGTTCTCATCTTCTGTCACAACTCACAAGAAAACAAGAGAAAATAAACTCCTAGCAAAGACAACAACAAAAATGACAGAATGATCTAATATCATAGGATTCATCAGCTTTAAGAAAAAGACAATGCTCAAAATGATAATAAAATAAAAGGAAAGGATAGGATCATGATAAAAATACTGAAATGGAAGGCTTACAAATGCTTAAATGCCTTTGAGCAGATTCAAACTGTGATTAAAATTTTTTATCCTCAATATAAGGAAAGAAATACTTTAATAAAAATTCCAAATACTGACATCTAGGAGGTGTTTGTACACAAGCATCCTGATCAAGGCATCTAACATTCCCAGATATATTGGACACTCGCACAAGATGACCATATTTGGCACACTAGCATGAGACTACCACAGGCATCTAACATTCCCCCCACCCTGCCATGCGGCCGTGTAAGCATGATGATCACAAAAACATGTGAGAATCTCACATGCCAGATAAGAAATGTGATAAATTTTTTCATAGATTGCCAATATTACCCATTCATCACACAAGCCTAGAAATGTAAGGCTTTGTCTATTGTGATACCAAATATGGGGGTTTTGAATAACCATCCATCTTAACTGTACTAAACACCTCCCAAGGTTGAAAATATTAGTTGCCTGCTTTGAACGCAGTGTCCAAAATGATACCTTACCTCTCAAATAACTGTATATGCTTCCTAATTATAAGCAATAAGATGCAAAGCTGATGCTGAAGTGACTAATAACAAGAGAAAGTAAAATCCAACAAAACTAAAAACACAAACTATAAGAAAAAGAAATCCCACAATTCCACTCAAGTTTGCTACCCACACCATTTGGGCAATGAGGACAACCTATGGACAAGTATAGGACCTTCCTGTTATTTATAAATTATAACATACAATAAGAGAGCTTTGAACTGCAATCTCAACCACTAACTGTAATCTTAGACTTCAACTTAGTAGAGGAGGAGGCGGCTTTAAGCCCAAAGAGACTGATACAAAAGAAAGTTAGACAGAAGAAAAAATACAATATTTCAATAACTATCAGAAATATGGCCCAAAAAACTACCAGAAAGAGTACATAAAAATTAAAAGTAAAAGCACTGCAGACAAGCAATATCACCTACCATGTTGGATGACTAATAATACCAACAAGTTCATTTGACAGACACCAACAAAACTGCAGTACACTCAGGATAAGCTTGGAACAACTGACTTACTTGCTTAAATCCTGTAGTAAGAATGCAGTACTACTGAATATCTTTTGTTTTAAATTAATTTAGTGGCACTGGGCCTGGCTCAAAGCTAAACCAAACCCTCTCATGAACAAATGTAATCATATCAATTCCAATATATAGTTCAACAACAATGCTTTAGTTGCCTTGATTACTTGAAGCAAAAAAGAGGCGGGAAATAAAATGACAAAGAATAAAATATTACCATAAACTACCTTAGAAACAATCTGTTATGTCATTAAACTTCAATAATGTCATAATGCTGATAAAATGTCACAAAAGTAAGGGGGAAAACAGCGAGAGACCAAATCAAATGAATCCCAAGCACAAGGGGCATTAAAGATAAAATTAGAATTCTATGGTTGCATTTAGTATAGACATTTGTAATTGTTTTTTCACGTAATTAAGATAAAATTCAAACAGCATTCTTAAGCTGGAAATTCAAGGTATGTATATGGAAAGCAAGGTATTTGTAAATACAAGCTTTCTTATTTTATTTTTGGAAAGGATTTAATGAATCAAAATAACATATGATACAATTTAAATACAATGTCAAATCAAAATACCTAAGATCCCATTGAATTGATTTATCCAAATGCAACAAGAAAGAGAGTTCTAGTCTATGTTCAGAACACCGTACGCATACTGTTGAAATTCTAGGGATTGGATGGAAAAGAGAGAACAGAGAATATATTTCACTAATAAGACTCTAAATAATTCTGATGTTGTGATATAAAACATTGACCTAATACTCCTATTTATACTAATATTCTAGGTCAAGAACAAGTGTGGTACAACTAGTACAAGCCCAGTCCAATAACAATCCTAACATAATAAGACTCTTAAAACAATAATTCGTAATATTCTAACATACATTTACGGTCATTCAACTCGCAAAAGGCAAGTTATAGGTAACTCAGCCTGAAATATTTTAAAAAAGCACTAATGGCCAGAATACTCCAATTGTAGTTCTGTTATAATATAAGGGTTAGGAGTCTTATTGTATTAGTGGGCTTCGGCTTGTACTAGTAATACTACACTAGTACTTGACCTAATTATTAGTATAAATAAGACCATTACGTTAGTATTTTGTAACACATCATATATTGATCTGATCTTATATTATTCAGAGCCTCATTTTTCTCTTTTCCTCCTTCCCTTACCTAAACACTATAATTTCAACAAGTTCCATTTCAGTTTTCCAGCAATTAACTAATATTTATGATATTCAGAAATAGAGGCTAAGATCCAAGGTCGATCAGGATGAAAATCTATATACAGAATACAAATTAACCAAAGCATGGAGTAATGGTACAATTTACACACCTGTATCCTTTCCAGCCCTCACCAGAATAAGCGTCAATCAAACTCTGCTCATAGCTTACTCGGTTCAATAAATATCTTAAGCGAGCTCTAATTCTAGAAAATTCATCAATCATTCTTTCTCCTCTTCTCTTTTTCTTCTTCCTCCTTCTTCTCCCCTTCTCTCCATCATTATTAACATCAACCAAATTACTATTTGATTCAGGCGCTTTAGGTTTCTCTCGTGTCCTTGACCGCAAAGCTCTGTCACTGCATCCTAACGACCTCAGCATATATTTCTTCTTCAATAGTTTTGAGGTTCTTTTATCCTTGCACCCCAACTGCATATGAGTTGCCCTTTTAGACTTTCTTTCCAAACAATCAGAATTAATATTGTTCGCAACATCTCCAGAAGGTGGATCCAATAGTTCATTCACAGAACTTGTATTATCTTGTGCGGGAACTGATTGTGTTTGGTCCTCAACAAGAAAGCTAGTTACTGCACCACTTATTTCTATAGGTTCAGTTTGAATATTTTGAGAGGTTCGCTGACATTTGTTTTCTGATTTATCATTAGATAAATAACCAGAGACCTGTTCTAAGGTGCTTTGTTGATGGCATGAACCTTCTCCAGTCTGAAAACTCTTTTCCAAGTCATATTGAGGTGGTGCTGGCTGTTGAATGACAGAATTCCCAGTCATATTGTCAGAAACTTGATTTGATTTTTCATCAATAACAAAACTGGTTAACACAGTGCCAAGCACCCTTTGTTCATTGTCTAAACATTCAGAGTCAATCTGATGTGTTTTTTCTGACAATTCACATTGTTCAGTTCCAGGATCATGTTTGTGCGTCTGTTCAGAGGTACTGTTGTTGTTGCTCGTCAATTTTCCAGTTTCACTAGTCATTGGTCTGATTAAACATCCATGCCCACAGCGTCCGCCACCATAGTCAGAAGGTAAGGCTAATAACTACAAACAAAGAAATCAATCCTCTTGGAGTTTTTCCATGATGTATTTTGAACACTTAACATCAATATCTGATGTGGGAAATAACTAATATTAAAAGGCATATAGCTGGAGTCACAACCAAAATCTTCACTCATACAATTAGTAAACCCAATTTCTTTATCAATCACGGTGAGCTGCCCAACAAAAATGACAATGTAAAGAACAAAGCTTGCCAGATGCATGCAACTAGCTTTGATGCTGATGCATTACATGTTCTCTAATTCTACTGCAGATAAAAAAAATTAGCAAATTGTGGATTGAATTTAACTAACAATAATGAACTATGATGGGAAGGAAATGAACTAAGTAACAGCAGAGTATGTAACAGTGATGGGAAGGGAGCGAGGGAAGCAGTTAAATCACCAATCAAACCCTACCATTATGCAAGCCCAATAGCAGATGCTTGATCTGTGGGAAAAAAGATAAACAAAGTCTACTGCAGAGACATCTAACGTGTGTCATTTCAGCATTACACATTGAAAGGAAGACCAGAGTGCAGCTTGAGAAGAACCTTCGACATATATGCCATTCTATATCCTATGCTCACTTATCTTCATAATGTAGTGAAAGAGTAGAACACTAACGTGTATAATTATAGATTTCCACTTACTTCTGCTATCATTATTCTAAAAGAGGTGCCTGCAATGCAGGTATTAAAAAAAGTTTTGTATTTAATTGATTGATGGGACGACAGTTTATATGTTTTTAAATTTGAAAACTGAACAACAACTAACTTAAAAGCTGCATTATCTTTACAAAACTTTGAAAAAGTTCTCATTTTTCAGTTTTTGTTAAGCCAAACGTTTGGATTATTAGGAAAGTAAAAAATGGAAACCAAGTAGGGGAATCCCCTTTCTATAGTAGTACAGATATTAACTTCAATAACATTAACATCCATTAAAAAAAAAAATCATCAACTATCATAGTGCAACTTAAGTGAAAACTTGAATTGAGTTAAAAACTTGGATCAAGAAACAATATCGGTATTATAAATAAAAACTCCAACTAGACACACTAATTTGCCATTTCCAGCTGCCCTTCAAAATACACTACAACGTACAACATTCATGCATTCCCTTAGGCTATGGTTGTTTGAGTAGGTGGAACATATGGAGGAGAGTGAAAATGGAGTGGGATGGAAAGCTTTTTATTTTGACTCATTATTGCTTGGTAGGGGGTGAAAAATGACTTTCAAGTTTCTACGCACTTTTATGCTATAGGATTGGCCAACATTTATGAGGCGGGAGTGCAAATGAGTTGCACTCCACTTTTAACCTTCCCACGTTTTTATCATACAAAGTAAGTGAGAAGTAATTTTCATTTCCCACTTTCCACCTCCTCAAATAAGCACACCCTTGTGCTAAGCTGCAGGTGCAACCCAACAAATCTGTTAATCTAATATCTATTTGTTGTTGAAAAAACGCAAGATTGACCAAAGAATGCCACTATCTTAACCGTAGAGCTAAGTCTACAACCTCCTCAACACCAACACCACCACCGCCAACAAAAACAACGAAAGAGAAAATTTTTAAGCTTATTGCTCCACCCCATTAAAGAAACAAACGCCTCAGGCCTCACCCTTCAAACAAGAAAGCCAAAAGCAGCCCAAGCTGGAAATACGACTAGAAACAAAAGCGTTCCCGGCAGCAGCTTAGCAAATACGACAATGGAAAGTAAGTGATATCAAGAACTCACGTTATCGTCGTGAGCAACATCGTATTCTCCGCAGCAAATGGGAAAGGCAGCGACAAGAATGAAGGAAAACTTGGAAAAGAGGAGGAGGGTTAATTGGATTTCGATCTAATGCGGCAAAAGAGCTGCGTTCTGTTGTGTTGCGTTCTCGAATCTCAATCGCAGCGCGGACGGAGAGAGAAAAAAGTGGTGTTTCGCAGTCCCGCAAATCTGGGCCACCGTTGCGCTTTGCTGCAATAACCATAGGGCTTGGCTTCCATTGAATCGAACTCGTGGCGGTGTTGCGCTCGCGTCGTTTGCGTGTCGAAGTCCCCGTGCTGCGGACTTGGCTGGGCCTAAACATCACTGGGTTTCAAGTTTCAACTTTCAACTTTCAACTTTCAACTTTTGACTTTGAATTTTTGAACCTTTGAGCAATGTGCCAATGTTTCCCCTTACGGGCCTCTTTTGTCGTTTCTGTAGAATTGCACTTTGGAAATGGCCCGGTATGGTTTCTTCTAAGCTTCTGACTGAATTAAAATAAGGGATGACCAAAAACAAAAAATTAAAATAAGGAAAATGCATGGGAGTCCGGAAGCATCCTGAGAGAGAGAAAGTTCCACATACCTCGTTTTTCTCTTTTCCGAGTTGCATTTGGACTCCTAAAAATTCAAATCAACTAATTTAGTTGAATTGGATTGAATTAGTTTTATATTTTTTTAAATAATTTAAATTAATTTAAACTGTTTAAGATTAAATTGAGTTAGTTTAGATTATTAGATTATTTATGAATTTTTTTTATTTTTTATAAATTATAAATGAGAAAACTCATAATTAATTACAACTAAAAGAATGAATGAAAACAAAAGAAAAATTTGACTCTAGAAGAATAAAAACAAAGAAAAGGAAAAGAAAAAATATTAAAATCTATTTTTAAAGCCAAAGAATTTTCATTTATGAGAAAATTATTACAAAAATAAAATAAAATAAATAATGTGGTCGGGACATCAAATAAGTAATTACATCATTGGATTAACATTTAACCAACTCATTATTCAAACCGATTAAAGTCAATTTTAGTCGAGTTTGGCCTAATTAAACTCAATTACCCAACCTAACTCATTTTTTCTTATCTAATTTAGGTCAATTAGATTTGATCATCGGGTCAAACTACTCCATTAAACACTCATACTTAACAGCACTCTTAAAAAAATGTCAATCAATTTAGCATGGGATAAAAATAAAAAAATTTATAAATGAATTTTATATATAAGTTTATATACACCTTTATTTTTACCTACATATTAAACATACTTATAGTGAATTTTCTTGTATTTTAAAGAAAAATAAAAACTCAAAACTTTAAACCACTAGGAATGGACAAATGATAAAGGATTTTGCTCATTTGTAAAAAGTTATAAGTTCAAATTTCATTGTTACTATTGTACCAAAAAAAAAAAGTCCAAACTTTAGCCTCCTCCAATGACATTAGCTTTGTTTCAAAACACTTGATGATCAAATTTTAAACAACTCACTTTGTTTAGACTTTAGTTTATTATTCTTTTTCTTACATAAGGTTTTAAACCTCATTTGAAAAAAAAAAGAAAAATTATAAACGTATATTCACTTTATGCTTGTTTGACTAATAGATGAGAAATAAGAAGCTTAAAAATGATAATGTACTTAGATATAGTAAAATTTTGATGTTCTTATATCTCAAGACTTTATTGATATCTACATATATTTTTAATTTTGTATATTCTTTTTTTTTATATATATAAAATAAGGGTTAAGATCTTCTAAATGCATAGTGTATTGTAGTGTACAATATCAATAAATGCTGATTAAAAAATTAATTGTTTAAATTTTAATTAAATATAAATACGTAAATAACAAATTATAAATTTTTTATGATTTATTCCTTTAATTTTCTCATGTTTAATTATCATTATATATTTTATTTTCTAAAGTGCATCATCCAATTTGATAAATAAACATTCAATGAAACTAGTTAGAGAGATGAGGGTAGAGAAATTAAGTTGGAGTTATTATAACACTGTTTTGCACAGTAAATCGAATATATAGGATTAAAAAAAGAAGAGGAATGTTGGTGAGACAACGTATACAAAGAACAAAAATATAAAATTTCTTAAAACTAATTAACTATTGATATGTTGGATAATCTTTCGTGACTTTCTGGGTTAATACATTTATGCCATTAAACATTTTATGAAAAAAGTAAAATATAAAAAAGGTTTCAACAATGCTATGCAAGTCAAAGAAAATATGTGTTAAAGTCATTGGGCTAGACTAAATTTTATTTATACTTATTGCGAGAAGGAAAATTGTAAAAGGATTAGGCTTTGACTTAGTAAAATTTTACATAATTTAAACTTAATAAATCCATCAATTTTTTATATAAAATAAATCTCAAGTTTTAGTCCACAACCAGGTCTAGTAGCAAGTATATAAAGATTTACTCAATAAAAGAGGTGGAAAATAAATAAAAAATAAAAAGTAAAATTAAATAGAAATGTCATTCACGTAACATTAATTATGATCTTTATCATAGTGTGTTTAATGTCATAGATTTGGTCTAGCCACGTTTTTTTTTTTTCTCTTTCTTTATTTTTTCAGGTTTATAAAACATCCAATATAAATTAAAAAAAAAGTAAAATGATGAAAATATTTTAATTTCTATTTCCCCTCTTATTTCAATAAATAAGTTTAAAAAAAATTATGAAAATTTATTTCACTATCCCTACGTGAAATTTTATAATTTTTCTGAAAGATAAACTAGATTAACTCAAATAGGCATAAAATGAATAAATATAACTTGTTTAAGAATTACTCAATATACTTTATAATAAATAATATTTTATATACCATGATATATAATTTGATTTATTAATTTCATTACTTCCATAAGTTTCTGTAATTCAATTTAACTTTTTAAAAATGATCACATATACTAATAAAAATTATAGTAAAATCAGTTTTTATTCAGTAAAAAATATTCCATTTATTAATTTATTAATTTTTTTATTTTGAGATTAATTTTATTTATTTAGATTCTCAAATTTTAAATTCACAATAATTTTATTATTTTAAAGAATTAAATTAATAAAATTAAAATAGTTAAAATGATAAAATTTATGAATAATAACTTAAAAAATTAAATCAATAAAATTAATTTATAAAAAATAAAATTAATAAATGATATATATTTTAAAAATTAAAAATGAGTTTTATTCTAAAAATTAAAACCTTAATGTCGAAGTCCCTATTTGTTTGGTGATATGTAACTATAAGTATTATAATAAGTTTTGTTGAGGCTCGTGCTATGTAGAGCTAGTTAAACAGGTTATAGTCCACAATTCGTAAGGGTTAAAACTATTCATATTGAAAACTCACTTAAATGCAAATTGTAAAATCCGATCCATTTAACTCGTAGATTAAATGATTTTGAACAGGTTAACTTGTGACCTGTTTATTCTATATTTTTTCTCTTTTTTAATTTTTTTTAATTATGTTATTTAATTTTTTATATATTTACTCATTTTGAGAATTTGATAAAAAATGGATAAAATTATATAATTTGAGATAAAATATATAATTAAAAATATTTAAAAGAATATAAAAAAATAAAACGAGTTATAAGAGTTAGGTTAAGACTGTATAAAATGTTAACTCTTTTAATAAATAGGCTAACCTGGTTCAGTTCATTTAAGATAGGCTCATCTAAGGCTGAGTTGAGTTGAGCCGAGTTAACCCATTACTCACCTCTAGTGATATGTCATAGCCTTGAAATGGATATTCTCCCCTCTCATAACCTTTTAAATAAAAAAAAAATTAAATTTAATATTTAGTCTCTATAATTTATATTTATTTTAATTTCATTCTTATAATTTTTTTTTAAATAAGTTCTCATGACACTAAATATTTTTAATTTAGTCCTTCTTCGTATTTGTTAAATTATACATATGTAATAAAATAAATATTAATTTGGATGCTGACGTGACTAATTTTTTATCTGTCACATATATATATATATACAAGTTAATAGATTTATAATAACAAGTTATATAGACTAAATTAAAAATATTTAAAATTATAAAAATTTATTTAAAAAATTATAGAAATTAAATTAAAAATTAATGTAAATTATATGAACAAAATATATAATTATAAAAAAAAACCTTAAATATAACCAATCCAGACGAGAACACCCAACCTGTTTGACTAGTCCCTTTCCCCAACGACAAGATAACGATTTCTTTCAACGCTTTGTTTCGTGTAATTTTACGTGTTTTGTCGCCTGCAATTACTCTTTCCCTCTCTGTTTTATTGTGGCTGCAATTCGCTGCTGGCGAGAGAGAGATAGAGTAGAAGAGAGCAAGGTTGGTGGTTGGTGGTTGTTTTCATGGCAACCTTTCCCTCCATCCTCTCCTCCGCCTCCTCCTCTCTTCCTCTTCTCCATCACTTCCCTTCACGGTTTCGCCCCTCCCGATCCCTCTCTTTCTCTCCTCTGCGCTCTAACTCAAACCCTACAAAATTTCGAGCCCCGTTTTTGGTTGTTGCTTCGTCAACCCACTCCTTCGACGATTTCAGCTCCAGAAGGCCCTCCAAGGTAGGTTTGATTTCGTCCTCTCAATTATTTTGGATGCCTTTATTTCTGTAATTTAAATTGACTTGTGAGTTTTGGGATTCATTTTCTCTCCCTTTTTTTGGGATTTCTTTTTCTATAGCTCCATATTCCAATGCCTAATTCTACAAATTTAGTGTTGCTTGTCTTGGATGTGGTTTTTAGTTTTTGGTTTGCCCCTCCCTGTGGAGTGTGGAGTGTGAATTTAATTAGAGAATTCCAATTTTGAGTACTACACTTTCTAGTTTCCTTTGCTGGCGTGAGCTCTTTTACATGACAAAACTCCATGCTCTTGTGGTACTCAGTACCTAATCACAAATCTGAAGATTTCCCCCTTTACAAATACTGCACAGAAGGAAGTAAAACAATTAGAGTGGAAAGAAGCCCTTCCTTACAATAAAGTGTCTCACTGTGTGTAACTTTTTTCCTATGTGTCATTTTGTATTGATATACTTGTCTGTATAAAACGTAGTATCTTATTCATTTAGAAACAAACCAGAGAGGACTCTTTTTCTTCTTTTGAGTATTGTGGTGAGGGATTATTGGGTTATGCCAGTAGTCCACTCCTTGAGCCCGTCCAAGCAGGATTTTCAACTCTGGCCTTGTGAATTTATGGAAATTTAATTTCTCACAGGCCTTCCTAGTGGATTTGAAATCGAGACAACAAGGCGATGAGTAAATTCGCTTACCATTTGAGCCAACATCCAATGCTTAGAGAGCAAGTATTTTCTTTTTTAATATTTCTTAGAATTGGGAATTATTTGCCTGACCTTTTGTTGATTTGTAGAAGATGTTTTTCAGGCAAAGAATAATTTCCTTCTTATTAAGGTATAATATGTTTGCTCACTAATGACTGTCAAATATAATAGTGAATTTGACAATGAAGTGTCATTCTTTTAGAAATCAGTTCTTTCAGAGTTGATACAAGAGATAGAACCTCTGGACGTGAGCCACATCCAGAAAGACGTTGCACCTACTACAGCTGATGCCATGAAAAGGACTATATCTGGTATGCTGGGCTTGCTTCCATCTGATCAATTTCATGTCGTTATTGAGGCCATGTGGGAACCCCTCTCCAAGTTACTGATTTCTTCAATGATGACTGGGTAAGTTCAATGTCTGTCAAACACTTCAGTAAAATTTGTATGTTCTCTCTATGGAGTCCATAGATAGGACTGGTATTATAGTTGTAGAAGTAGTGTTTTCTTTCAATTTTCATATAAATTATGATCTCTAGAAGCCTGTAATTAGTTTCTCCTCTTCACTGAATTGTTAAGATAAGTGGACAAGCTGTATAGGGAAGAGAGAGAATATAGTTAGCACAACGATTTATTTGCATGAGTGTACTTTGATATATGTCCTCAGTTTTTCTGAAACTTTTAAGGAATTTTATTCTTTTTATGCATTGCCAACCGATGCTTAGCCAAATTCAAGGGAATATGAAAAAGTTTCCTCGTGTATTGCAGGTATACACTGCGCAATGCTGAATATAGGCTTTGCCTTGAGAAAAACCTTGATATGTATGAAAGCGATTTAGAAAATCCAAAGGCAGAAAATACTAAGCTTGACTTACAAGGGTTGCTACTGGACAGTGTAAATGTAATTGACTTCTGTAGAAAGAATAAGTCTTCCAAAGTTGAAAAGCTTCAAGAAGAGATAAGTGAGGATATTGATATTCAAGACCTTGGTGAAATATCCGCTGAAGTTCAAGAATATATTTTCAATTTGCAATCTCGTTTGTCTTCTATTAAAAAGGTATGTCCTAAAACTAATGATCCATCCTTGATATTATAAAGAGTTTAAGCATGAGAGTCACGGTATGTTGAATGGTCAGTGAAATTACATTTTGCTTAGAAATTGTTAATGCTTGATGGTTGCACATCTCATTATATGCAATTTCATCCTTTCATTTTGGATATGCCCTGCAAGTCCCTTATTTGCAAATAGGCCATCATTGCTATAAACATGTTTTCTCATTTTTCTTTCCTTTTCATTTTGTTTTGTTTTGGGGGACATTTCTAAAGGAACTACATGAAGTGAAGAGGAAAAGCGCAGCTCTTCAAATGCAACAGTTTGTTGGAGAAGAGAAGAATGATTTACTGGATTACTTGAGATCTCTTCAGCCTGAACAGGTTTTGCCTTTTTGAGAAAATTCCTTAGTTGGATTTGCATTTATATCTTTTTTCTTGCATATATGCTGTGTGATGTTTATGTGTTAGCATGGTTCAATTCTATCTGGCCTTGGTTTTTCATCCCAGTATTTGTCTTCATTTATTACTTGGAAACATATGAAGACTGAACTTAGCTTTGCTGTTTATATTTTTGTATTGGTCTACTGTGCATGAAACGAGACAAGAGAAGAAAAGCTTGAAATTTTGTTAATTTTAGTGCTTTCTGCTTTGATGCATCTGTTGCTTGTTCTCTCTGCCACCAATAAAGATTTTTTTTCCTGATATAAAATTTTCATCTTTAATTAATTTATTTTTGTTGATTTTAAAATACAAAAGTTCATATGATTTTGGAAACTTTCATTCTCTTCAAAACTTATCTCTTTTCTTTCATTACAGTGAAAATTCTAAGGATGTGACAAAAGTAAATGTTTTCATTCAAACATTTAAGGAAGCATGTTCTCTTGTATTCCTTATTAATTGTAACATTATTAGCTTGTGCAGATCTATTTAACTATGTTTTCACTGCATTTATTTTAGTATTTTGTTTGCATGTATACTGTGTATGTGGCTAATGCTATTTGTTCTTAAGCAGGTAGCTCAGCTGTCAGAATCTACATCCCCTGAGCTTAAGGACACCATCCACTCTGTTGTCCATGGTCTTCTTGCTACCCTTTCTCCTAAGATGCATTCTAAACCTTCAACTTTGTCAGATAATGCTACTGTTGGAACAGTAAATGATGGGAGTGAGGATTGTGCTGAGCTTCTTGAGAACACTTCGCTTCAATTTCAGCCTGTTATTTCATTAACTCGGGACTATCTTGCCCGCCTGCTCTTTTGGTCAGTTTCTTTTCTCTATTTGTGATTATATACCTTTCTTTATATGTATGTTTATGCTAGAATTAGTATTTTAGCAGTGAAGCTTTTAGCTTTGCACAAATAATTACTTTTCTCAGTGATATTTATGGACACTCATCCTGATCAAATCAGAAAAAGGGAAAGAAGAATGGTATGTCTAGAAGTTCACTATAATGGCCCAAAAGGGGAAAAAAAATCAATATAAAGCTTGAATGGAATGTTTAATGGAAGGTCATTTGTCAGTGCAATGCCTGCTGATGCTAATGTTGAACAAAACTGATTTTTTCTTACTGATTCCCCCCAAAAAAGGTGCATGCTGTTGGGGCACTACCTTAGAGGACTTGAGTACCGAATGGAGTTGATGGAACTGCTATCGTTGTCGAGTGATGCTGAGCATGATGCCTCTGGGAGTGAACAAACTGCTTGAATGCTTTTCTGTTTTTGGTGGTTCAATCTGTGAATAGACATGTCTGGTTTCCACACGGTTTTTCTTTTCAACATGAAAAGATTAGAATCCAGACACAAGTGCGAGTCACTTCTGCTGAGGAGATCTCATTGCTTACCGAAGAATACATCTTGCTTTCGTGGCTGAATACCAATTCTCAGTCTCATATGTTGTCAGACCATTAGAAGGAACAAAGAGGATCGCCATTTGTTGTTACTTGTTACTAGGTGAATATATTGTAGATTGTGGTAGTGTTGTGCCGAACTATGCAGCATGAGATGCAATATGAAGTTGATTATTTATCAGAAAATATTCGGATAAAACAATTTAGTTAGAGGTATTTAGATTTTATATTTGTATTTGATTTGCATAATTTGATGTCTTGATCCAGAAATAGAGAGCTGATAAAAATTATTAAAAGAGCTGATTTGTATAATTTGATGTCTCATCTGGTTTTCTTCCCCAGTACATACATCAATAGGAAAGGGGGAGTGCTGTTTACTGCCAGGCGAATGTTATTATGGATTGTGGAATTGTTATGGCGCACTATGCAACATAATGCAGTTAATTATATGTTAGATTGAATTTGGACGAATCGACTTGGCGTGTTGTGTTATTTGTATATTTTTTATTTATTTCTAATGTTATTTGTATATTTTTTATTTATTTCTAATTTTTTATTTTACGAGATATCATTACACAGAGAATAATCGTTGTTTAGGGTATTGTATTTCCTCATGAGGTATTCTTAAGGAAGATTTAAATTTTTGTTATTGTAAATAAAATTCGTTTTATTAGAATTTCAGCTTCCAAGCCAATGAAGTTGATACCCATGTACAGACCAAAACCTAAAAAACCAAATCGACATCTGCTAATCAACAATTGCGTTTGGCAGCTTCCTTCCTCTTCATTCCATTGTAAAATAATTCTGCAAGGAGGGTGGAGGAGAGCTCAAAATACAGATAATTCACTCTGGCTATCACATTTACTGTGATCAGCCGCGAAGTTTGCTTCACACCAAAAATCTCAACGCGTAAAAAGATGAGAAAAGTCTAAAAAACTCCTTTGGGCTTTGCTTTATATGTATTTTGATCTATAAATTTTAAAAATGTAAACACGTGTCTTTTAATTTTTAAAGTTGTATACTTTAGTTTAAAAATATAAAATTCGTCTAAATTTAGAAAAAAATTGTACACGATAAGCATGTGAGGACTATCAGTGAAATTTTTTAAAAAAGAAAAATTTTAGTTTGTCCTTTTAATTTTATACCATATGCAGTCTAGTCTTTTAACTTTATAAATAAGTACAAACACATACATTACAAAACAAATTTCTTAACAGACGTATGAATTCACACATGTTTGTAAGTCAAAGGACTTCACTTAATGCATGTTTTTGAAGTTAAAGTAGATAAATTAAAATTTTTCCTAAAAATATTAAAAACTTAAGGAAAAAACCAAAACAAGTATGCATTGTGATACTGTTTACATTGGAGTTGATACTCATGAAAAAAAAATTCCTCTGCGATCCCGTTGCAAAGCAGTTCTGAGGAAGAGTTTTATTTACTTCAAATGCAACATTATGTTGTCCTCTGCCGTGAGAGCTCGCACCCGCGCCGCGTGCGTTCAAACTTCAAATGTAACATTTCTTGATGTGTTTCAAATGAAAATTTCTACCTTTTAATGAACCAAACATGCTTTCACCGTCCCATCATTTTGTAGTTCCCCATCGAAAGTTCAAACTTTGCTACTCCTCTGTTGGTTCTGTTCTTGCGCTTCTTCACTCTCCGTCTTCGCCCTCCAATCCACACTCCACTAGCTTCAAAGACCTCGCTGCATTCCTACAGGGCCACATTCAGCGTTCTCATCTTCTTCAAATCCATGCACGCATTTTTCAAGTTGGCGCTCATCAGGACAACCTGATTGCTACGCGTCTCATTGGTCAGTACCCATCTCGTGTTTCTCTGCGGGTCTTCCACCAGCTCCAAAATCCAAATATCTTCCCTTTCAATGCCATTATCAGAGTCCTCGCCGAAGAGGGTCACTTTTTTCACGCCATTTCGGTGTTTAAGAATTTGAAGCAGCGGTCGCTTTTGCCTAATGACTTAACCTTCTCTTTCCTCCTTAAGGCATGCTTTCGGTCCAACGATGCCCATTATGTTGAACAGATTCATGTTCAGATTCAGAAGATGGGTTTCCTCGGCGACTCAATTGTTAGTAATGGGTTGGTTGCCGTGTATGCCAAAGGCTTTAACAACTTGGTATCAGCCCGTAAAGTGTTTGATGAAATTCCAGACAAAAGTGCTGTTAGCTGTTGGACTTCCTTGATCACGGGTTGTGCTCAGTCAGGTCAGATTGAGGAGGTTTTGCGGCTTTTCTATGTGATTATTCGGCAAAATTTGCGTCCCCAAAATGATACCATGGTCAGTGTTTTATCAGCGTGTTCTAACCTTGAGATCCCACAAATTGAGAAATGGGTTGCCATTCTGTCAGAATTTATTGATAATAACATTAATTCTAAAGAAATTTGTCATGATTCAGTTAACACGGTCCTCATTTATTTGTTTGGTAAATGGGGAAAGATTGAGAAGAGTAGACAAAGATTTGACCAAATTTCTGCAACAGGAAAAAGAGGTGTGGTTCCTTGGAATGCCATGATAAGTGCATGCGTCCAAAATGGTTGCCCATTGGAGGGTTTAAGTCTTTTCCGCATTATGGTAGAAGGACAAACCATTAGACCTAACCACGTTACGATGGTTAGTGTACTTTCAGCATGTGCTCAAATTGGTGATTTGAATTTTGGTGGGTGGGTTCATGATTACCTGATATCTATAGGACATAAAGGTACTATTGGATCAAACCAAATTCTCGCCACAGCTTTAATTGATATGTATTCTAAATGTGGCAGTTTGGAGAGGGCAAAGGAAGTTTTTGAGTATACAGTCTCCAAAGATGTTGTCTTATTCAATGCAATGATCATGGGTCTCGCAGTAAATGGTGAAGGAGAGGATGCATTAAGACTCTTCTACAAAATGCCAGAATTTGGCCTACAACCCAATGCTGGAACATTTCTTGGTGTTTTATGCGCATGCAGTCACTCTGGGTTGTTGGAGAGAGGACGTCAGATATTCAGAGACATGACCTTTTCCACTTCTCTTAACTTAGAACATTATGCTTGTTATATTGATCTCCTTGCAAGAGTAGGCTGTATAGAAGAAGCTTTTCAGGTTGTGACTTCTATGCCTTTCAAGCCTAACAATTTTGTTTGGGGTGCTTTGCTTGGGGGTTGCTTGCTCCACTCCAGAGTTGAGTTGGCTCAGGAGGTTTCCATGAGGCTTGTTGAAGTAGAACCAAATGATTCTGCAGGCTATGTGATGTTGGCTAATGCACTTGCATCTGATAGTCAATGGAGTGATGTCTCAGCACTGCGGTTGGAAATGAGAGAGAAGGGGATCAAGAAGCAGCCAGGATGTAGTTGGATTAGTGTGGATGGAGTTGTACATGAATTTCTTGTTGGCTGTTTGTCACATCCTCAAATTGAGGGCATATATGATACATTGACTGGACTGGTGAAGCATATGAAAGTAGCAAGCCATTTTGGAGCTTGTGTGTTGTTGCTGGATATGTTGTGAATACTAGGAGAGGGCATCACACTAGTTATTTTTCTTCAAAGCTTGCAGGTTGGGTTATCTGTGCAAGGATTTAGGGGTCTTTTGGCACAACAGGTGAGTATTTATTGTTGGTTTTATGCTGTTCATTCACCTTCAATCAATCATATCTATGAAGCAAAATCACAGACATAAACAAAGCTGATATGGTATGCAGAAGCAAATTAATAAATAAGAAGTTGAGAATGCAGCTCTAAACTTGAGATCATGCACTCTGTAAATAAGTCTTTAATTATGTTACGGTTTTAAGCGTTGATGTTAAAACTGGACCAGACTGGCTGGTCGGACAGCGAACCGGACTCTTTTCCAGTTATGGTTTACTGTCATAACCGGATTCATAGTTGGACCGTTTTGAGCCGGTTAAGACTAGTCAAAAACCGGCCATAAATGCTAAAGCGGCCGGTTTTTGTTGAATCGGACCGGTTATGGTTAAACAAAAAGAATTTTTTGACTTTTTTTTTAACTGAAATATTAACAAACTTTTTTTTAACTAATTATTATTGTGATTGGTATTTTGTGATTATAAGACTAAAACCTTATTATTTATTTAATTATTAGTATTGTGTGTTATGATTGATGACTTATGAGAAGATATTGTTGGTATCTTTATTAATTTGATTTTGTTTGTTATATATAATTATATATGACGTAATTATGATGTCATTTGGTCTTACCTTCATGTCTAATCGGTTGACCCGGTTGAACCTAAACCGGAAGTCTCACCGGTTTAGTGTCCGGTCCGACTTTAACAACATTGGTTTTAAGACTGTATAGCTATGGTTACCATTGCATTGTGAGTTCATGATGTGCATGAGGCATTTGGCATGTGGGAATCCTAGATTCTCATGTATCTTGGATACCTAGGTATGTACTTGGGTATAACCATATAAGATAAATATGCTCTCTTGAAGTTTGTTATTATTTTCTCCTCTCACTGGATTGTTTAGATAAATGGATAAGCCTTATAGAGATGAGAGAGAAATATATTTAGGCACGACTATTTGGTTGCATGAGTGTACTTTAATAAATTACCTCAATTTTTCTGAAACTTTTCATACATGACCAACAAATGCTTATCCAAATTCAAAAGAGTATGAAAAAGTTTTCTTCGTGTATTTTAGGTATACACTGTTCAATGCTGAATATGGGCTTTGCCTTGACCAAAAGCTTGATACGTATGAAAGAGATCTAGAAAAGCTAAAGGCATAAAATACTAAGCTTGACTTACAAGGGTTGCTATTTCACAGTGCAACTGTGATCAACTTCTGTAGAAACAAGAATTTGTCTTCCAAAGTTGGGAAGTTTCACGAAGAAATAAGTGAGAATATTGATATTAAAGACCTTGGTGATTTATCTGCTGAAGTTCAACAGTATATTTTCAATTCGCAATCTTGTTTTTCTTCCATCAAAAAGGTATGTCGTAAGAATTTACGATCCTTCCTTGATGTTAGACAGAGTTTAAGCATGAAATTTCATGGACCATCAGTGAAATTTATTTGCATTGGACATTGTTATGTTTGATGGTCACATATCTCATTATATGCAATTTCATCGTACAATATTGGATATGCTCTCTAAGTTGTCTGGCTGGCAATGATTGATCTGCAATCAAGTCCCTTCTTGCAAGTAGGCCATCATTGCAATAAATGTGTTTTCTCATTTTTCTTTATTTTCATTTTGGTTTTTTTGGATTCATCCAAATGAAGTCAAAAGGAAAAGTGCTGCTCTTCAAATCCAACAGTTTGTTGGATAAGTAAAGAATGATTTACCGGATTACTTGAGATCTCTTCAACCTGAACAGGTTTCTCCTTTCTGAGAAAATTCCTTAGTTAGCGTTGCATTTAGCTTTGCTGTTATATTGCTGAGTTGGCGTACTGTGTATGCAAGGGCACGAGAGAAAGAAGTTTGGTACTTGGTGAAATAAAATTTCCATGTTTTTGTAATTTATTATTGTTGATTTTAAAATTCAGTAGCACATATGATTTCCAAAACTTTTTTCTTAGAAACTTGTTTCCTTTTCATCATTATAATGGAAGTTTTAAGGATGTAGTCAAGCTAAATGTTTTCGTTCAAAACATTTAAAAGAAGCATGTTCTATAGTATTCCTTATTAGCTGTAGCATTATTAGCCTGTGCACACCTATACAACTCTGTTTGACGTCATTTAGTTTCAGTTATTATCATTTTAATTGTGTGTTTAGGTGACTAATGCTGTTTGTTCTTAAGCATGTAGCTCGGCTACCAGAATCTACTTCCTCTGAACTTAAGTACACCATCCACTCTGTTGTCCTTGGTCTCCTTGCTACCCTTTCTGCTAAGATGCATGCTAAATCTTCAACTATTAGAATGCAACAGTTGAGACAGTAAATGCTAGGAGTGAGGATTGTACGGAGCTTGTTGAGAACATTTCGCTGCCTGATATTTCATTAACTTGGGACTATCTTTCCGCCTGCTTCTTTGGTTAGTTTCTTTTTTCTGTTGTTGATAATATTCCTTCTTTTATATGTATGTATTTAATTTATGTATTATGCTAGAATGACTATTTTAGAAATGAAGATTTTGGCTCCGCAAAAATAATCAATTTTCTGTGTGTTTAGCTTCTGCTTGTGGACACTCATACTGATCAGAATCTGAAACCTTTTGCCCACTTATCCAGAAGAGAAGCTTGGGGGAGAAAAATGCTTGTATACAAGAAAGAGAAAAGGGAAAGAAAAAGTGCTTATCTAGAAGTAGGGGTGTTCAGGTTCCGGTTTGAGGCTCAAACTCAAATCAAACTGACCTCCACCAGTGCCAATATTTATAATCTGAACCGAATATTTGGAACTTCTGGAACCAACCAAATGAAATAATCGGTCCTGCTTATTTAAAACGTGGTATATAGGATTAATTAAGTAGTTCATTCAGAAGTCATATTCATTACATCCCTGAATAGTAGTGGCAACAAGTCATATATATTGAGTTAGGATGCACTGACATTATGTCAAATCAATCTTATACTAAAGAATAATTTTTTAGAGGGTGAATCTCACAAAATTCATCATTGGATTGAAAATTTGTATCATGTATATCATGCTTATAAAATTTTACATTGCTCCAACGTTGCTTTTTGGTACTATATTTGCCTTAAAATCAACATATAATATACTTTAGAAAGAAAAATTAAAATATGAATTTAATCATACACTTGGTCTTTGTTTCAATTTTGCAAAATTTTGCATGTAGGTCTATATAATTAGTTATAATTCAATGGTTGAATTTATCAAAATAATTTTTTATTGATAAACAATTTTTATAAGTTATTAAACAGTGTATATATATCACGTCTTACACTAATGCTAATAGACCCATGCTATATATATATATATATCAAAAGATATTTTTCCTCTTAACATCAAAATTTATTAACCAGATACATAATTCAATAGAAAAAAAAAACTAAATATTTAAAACAACGTATCAACAATGATTTAAGTTTCAGGTTTAAATCTACATTATTATTTTACACAAAAATAAACACTTTAATTAATAAACATGGCACATTATCTTCATTTTAATATGTCATATCTTAGATAAATCAATACGACTATATTTATGTAAAGTAAAATAATTAATCATTAGTTGTCATGTTAATGCGAATCCAAATACTTTCTTCCTCTTCGCAATATCAACATTTCATAAAAATAAAATATATTTTCTTTCTTCAATAGAGGCGCACAACTAATCTCTTTCCAATCCTTTTATTCATAATTTTTTTTCAATGTCCACAATTATATTCAAAATCCTTAGTGGTGAAAGAATCTTGTCAAATTCTTGTAAAAACACGGCTAGTTTTGGGCTATATTCTGGTTACAATGATTTTAGAGTAATTCTTAGTGAATAAAGTTGTTATGAAATGCATAGAATTACAAAGTTGTTATGAAATGCATAGAATGAGATTGATGCTGCGTTTAAAGGACAATTGAGTCTGTTGACAAAAAAAAAAAAGACAATTGAGTCTTAACGCTTTGTTTAATTATCCGGATTGCTTGAATTAGACAAGGTCGTGAGATGAAAGAAACCGTCTAATATTTACAGTAATTCTAGTGATAAATGATGAATGCGAATATCATTTCTGCGAATTAATATGTAAATGTTAGATTTATAAATATTTATATTTATTATTTTAAAAGCAAAATTTGATGATTATTACTTTTCTTTTCTCTTTTTATTTTATTTTTACAATATAAGAATGTATGTTAAAAAAATATAAAAAAAATATTATATTCATAAGCTTATATTTGAGGGAATACTGAACATACATTATGTCACTTGTATTTCAATACTGCAATTAATTAATTATAGTAAATATGAATATGACAATTTATTTGTGTAAGGCTGTTGGTTGAAAAAAATAATTTTGAATATTAAAATTCCTATATTAATTCTTATGAAGATATCACAAATAATTACATGAGGATAAGTATGCGTCATATGAATAGTGTGGGTTGTCTAAGCATTCATTCCTCTACATCAGATTTGTAGCACCCGATTTTGTGTATATCAAGAACCAGTTCTGGTGTTGCCAGGATGGCTTGCATTTGATTTTGTTGCCTCTGCATCTACTGCAAATGTGAAGCCATCATGTTTGCTCGATCGCTATGATCGAATCTGTAAAAGTAGAAGGAAGCTAAATGCCCAGATTTTATGGCACACGTGGCACACCGTTGAATTCCTGCCACCAAATTGTCTTACGAAATTGTCACCTCCAACTCCAACCTTGATGAAATTGTCCTCCCCTGCCACGAAAACCAGTGGTCACAACTAACAACCCTCGTTAGAATCCCTTCAGTCATAGACGAAAGCAACCATGATGGTAGCATTTGATCTTGCTGTTCCCATTCGAGAAAATCATCTGAAATTTTTTCAACAAGTTCATCTTTTATGAATGCATAATCATATAGAATGCTTTTATACAACACTCTACATTATATCCTTAAATCATGATAAATATGCCACAAATGAATAATGTGAGTGATAGATTACTTTTATACAACTCTCTACTCTATCCTTAGATATATATTTGTATTTTTTCTGTTTGTGACTTTTAAATAATACTTTCTCCAATTATGAAATTATGTTTTGTAGGCATTTATGCATTATGAATGGTTATGGATAAATGTCTTAGTATTTATAAATGTTTTTGACTGAAAATGTGGGAAAGAATTCCCGAAATGCGTATCAACTATTCAGTGAAGAATCATCTAAGTATTTAAATATTTTAGTTTATTTTGGAAAGATGCTTAGAGGTATAAATTTAGAGTTGAAGTATTTCGACTTAGAAGGATTTATAAAAATATGTTTGCAGATATATATTTTAAAATTTTTTTAAAAAGAGTGAACTTGTATTGATATGAATCCGTTAACTTTCTCATCTTCTCACTCCTTTTTATATTACTAACTCATTTGTTTCATACATGCACCAACTAATTTATTTCGTAGATTTTATATTAAGATATTTTTAATATTTTTCTAAATGAAATTTTTTATATAAGGTATTTTATCACGACTTTTTAGATATTAGATATTTTGAAGAATGTTAGATATTTTTTTATTAAAATATTTCTAAAAGTTGGGCATTTGTTAGTCCAATAACAAACTTTGTTAGAATGGGCCTTTAACCAATTAGTGAACCCAATCGTAACTGGGTTACAAATCAAGTTTAACTTCTAACATATATTGAAAAAAAAAACAACTTCCAACATACCATTTATTTAGCATGTATGATTTTTGTTTTCTTTGGAGTTTGTTTTTGTTTAAAAGTTTTTTCTTTTTGTTTAAGGAATACTTGATTAAGTAAGTGAAAAGTGAGAAAGATAAAAAATAAAATGAAATGAAATAATATTTAATCAAAAGTACACATGAGATA
Organism: Castanospermum australe; assembly: GCA_019955255.1. Taxonomy (NCBI): domain Eukaryota; kingdom Viridiplantae; phylum Streptophyta; class Magnoliopsida; order Fabales; family Fabaceae; genus Castanospermum; species Castanospermum australe. Next base: position 747,204 of record NSJW01000470.1, read on the forward strand.
TATTTTATTTTTACTTTATCATAGTAAATAAGTGTATTATAAATTTACTACAAAATCAACCAAAGTTTGTTTTTATTTATTTTGCACTCAATAAAAAAAAATAAAATAAAATATGTTAATTATAAATATTTTAAAAATAAAATAAATTAATTTAAATACACATTTAAATTTAACGTCATTTCAATAACATAGAATTTATATGTATACCTATGAATCTTCACGTGGCTGGACCCTGCCCTTTCATGCATTGAAAGTTCAAACCCGAATCAGTCTACAAACTGGGTCACAAGTTTACTGTTTTGATTGACAGTTTGACTGAAAAATAGATTAGACAAAAATTGTAAAGAGTATATTAATAGAATATAACCCAATACATATATTTAAAAAGTACATGACTACAATCTAATAGAAATGTCAAATATTAAAAATAAATTTAACACTCTTAATGATTCAAATAAAAATAATATGAAAATATCAGATTTCAAGTTCTCAACGACAAATTCTATCCACATAGGTTCATGAATCAAAGCGATAGAAACCGATGGCGTCATGGCATTTTTTATTGTTTATTCTGCATAAAATTCTGTTAGTCGCATCTTGTTATGGCTTATCAGCCACCCGCTAATACGACGGACTTCAGGGGTGAGTTGCGGGGTCGACTCCATGAAGCACGGGAATTTATATTGATGATCAAAATTCTCACACACGACGCCAAAATGTTTTTATTAAAACCTGCTCCAAAATTTTTCCTCTTCAACAATGGTATTGGATATCTAGATGGTACTCCGAAGCTTAAAGAAAATGTCATTTGAATTGTGAAAAATGTAATACCACTAATTTTGTACAAATAAATTGCAGAGCAATTCTCTATCAATCGCAAGCTTATATTACTTTTTTTTTTTACTCTCTTCTTATTTAACACAATCCTAGGTTCACAGACCATGGGCAGGAGCAGTGAGGAATGAAGGAAAATATAAGGTGTTTGAATTGGTTTTTGTTTTTAATTTTAGTTTATATCCTCTAAATATTTTGCAACAGAAATAGGTGAAAGATTGAAACGAAAGACGATGGAAAGAAGGTAAAACGAAAAATGGACACGATACCTTGATAGTACAGTAATACCAAAGCACAAAACACAAGAAGGATTTTGCCTATCTCAAAATTACTTACAATGATTAGTTCGTTGGTACATTCAAAGGGATAAGCTCAACAATATTTCAGCAAAAAGGATGATCTCACCGACAGCCTTAACCTCTCATATGAGCACTAGATCTACTAGAACTAGATCTAGAATCGTGATAAATTCTTACATAGACACTCCAAGGTGGTCAATGAGACCAAACTGAAAGTGTAAACTGGGTGCTCAGTCTTCCAGGAGAGAAACGTAAATAAAACTCTCATCAGGAAATGCAACTTATTCCGAATCTGATGAGTCTGCCTTTGAGCTCTGCCGAACACTTCTGGTTTTTGCACTGGAACTTGCATGATTGAATGATGATGCACCCTCCAAAAAGATGACTTGAGCTTTAGCCAATCTTTCTTCCAGTTCCTCTGTGCTAAACTCATCAGTCCCACCAAGTTCATCAAATCCCACCTAATACACATAACATTATCAAATTGGTGGTGCTAAAATTGAATGAATAGCGGAAACCCCCTCAAACATAACATTACTGGCAATATATATCACCGTTACCACCAACTTAATTAAGTTCCTTCATATACATACCACATAATCATCCACTTTGGCATTCTTTATGAGAGCAAGAGTTGGAAGAACAATGATCTTGAGCTTCTCAGCCAAGAATGGACTTTTCTCAGCATTAATTTTCACGAACCGAGTCTCAATATGCTGCTTTGCCAATAAACTTAAATGCTTGTCCACAACCTGTAAATGAACTGTAAACATGAATTGTTTCTCCTACATTTGAATTCTACATAGAAAGAATATCAGTGTTATGAAAGCACCAACATTGCAAGGATTATCACTTGTGGCACATGTAGCTGAGTCTAAGTTCCCTGTTCACTACAATGACAGTACTAAATGAAACAGCTTTACATTGTTTTTATGGTGTCATTGATACAGTCAGCAATCCAATATGCATGAACAGGTGAATATACTTTTAAAGCCAGTCAAAATGCAGTCATGGAATTTAAAGTGAAGTTATATGATTCTTCAAAAGGCGTAGAATTGCCTTGGTTTAGAAAGAAATTGTAAAGTTCATAGCACCCTCATAAAATAATTGATATGTTTCCAAATTCCTAGATGCTAAGGTAATGCTGTAATGCAGCGAGAGGCAGTAAACTACTTGCTAGCAGTAACACATAGGTAATATTGACACATGGAGAGATGCACTATGTTGTTTTCATTTGATGTATCCCACTCATCATGACGCAGTTATCAATTACAATTTGCATTTTAATAACTCATATTTGATCAGAAAAAAATCCTAATATTCAAGATAATATTTGCCCAGAGCCAGAAAAAGCAAACTAGGGATTTGGAAAGTAAACTCTTTCTCCATAGTGGCGAAAAAAAAAAAAAAACCCATGAATCAATATGAGCACAATGTTATCGTTACACCCTGTTTTTAAATTCAGTAAGCGACCATCTCTTAAAACTTTCTAAAACCAGACTCAATAATTCAGCTTCTACAATTAATTAAAGTTTTAAACTGTAGGGAAGATCCTGAGTTCTTCAGCAGATTTTCCATCAAAGGCCATATTCACTATCTGCCTGATTTTATTTTTCTTTCAGAAAAAATCTGCATCGACAGTAGTATTGAAGACTCATGCTGCCATTTCAGATATGCCGTGTTGTTTTTCTCAGAACATTCTTTACTTTCGATATACATGATCACAATTTGCATACAATTTCATAGTTGTTATCCAAATTCTCACCATTCAGTATGCTGATTTCCAATATCGAATAATAATAAATAATTAAAAAAAATCTTTTGACAATGACCCACAAAAAATAAACCCCATCTTCCATGCGTAACACCAAAAAAAAATCCAGAGAAAAACACGAATTTGTACCTTACAGGGCCAATTTTCACGGTAGAAATGGCAAACGACGCGTTCGCTGGCCTTAACGACGGAGAAGAAGTCTTTCTCCGAAGGAATCTCGGAGTATTCACCATGTCCGAGAGAAATCCACCGGCTACGCTTCTCTGCCATCTTCTTCATCTGCTGCAACCTCCGCTCCCTCAAGGCCTCCAGATCGTCGATATCGAGACGGTCAAGGGCGGCGATCTCGTCGTCGATCTTGTCCTCGACGGCCTGCGCCACAGTCAGCACTTGCTTCTCGATAACCTCTTGAATCTTCGGGTTCTCCATCTTCGAAATTCTGGCCAAGATCTCTACCTCTCCTCTCCCTGCAGTTCAAACTTCAAATCACAAGTTCGCAACGACGATGCAATGCGATTGCACCTGCAGGAAGCAGGTGAGGTTCGGAGCGGGAAGCTAGATACGACGCAGTTCGGTTTGCTTCGGGACCCTATAATATAAGAGGATCTCATGATGTGAATTGAATTCAATCTAAGCCACACATTTTCACTACGGGAAAATCGACGGTGTAGGGAGTGTTGCAGCAGTTGACAATTAATAGTCTTTCCTGCTCGCTGAATTTACTTATTTTACTCGTAAAAAAGTTTCTAATCAAAATATTTTTTTAAAAAAAATTATTGTAAAATTAAAAAAATTTATTAAATTTTTAAGAGAATAATTTGATATATTTATTAATTTTTAAATAAATAAATAATTTTTATTATTTAATTTTATTCAATAATTTTTCATAATTTTAATTAAATTATATTAAAAATTTTAACTAATTTTTTTTTAACCATGTAACATTACACTTTCAGAAAAGAAAAAACAAAAAAAGCTAATTTAAAATAAATACATGTTTGTATCCAGTGGAACGGTGTTTTCATTCTTTGTTTTATAATAAGAATTTTTATTTTGGTTAGTAAGAAAAATGAATAAAATTATTATTCTATTTTCAGATCTCATTCAAAAGAAGTAATCGTTATTTTTTAAAAAGAAATATGAGATTGATGATTCTATGTTTTATAGAATGAAATTCAATTTATCTACCAAAAACAAAGAATGAGATTTAATTTTTTTTAACACATCATCGTTAAATTTTATAAAATGACAAATATTGTAATCCTATAATTTATCAAACATTAAGCTTAATCAAACGATTATCACAATATATAATGCTACATGACATGACTATAAAATAATAAAACCTTAAAATGTTAGGATTTTCAAAAAAATTGCATATAGTATCGATGAATTTCTTTCTCATTTTGTATCATGAAAGACCGGTTTCGTAAATATACTTAAAAAAAAAAACAATAAAACCAACGACCCCTCCCCCTAAAAAAGAAAAAAGAAAGGTGAACAAATGAGTAATAAAGTACCATTTACTTTTTTTGTTGAGCAACAAAATTCATGTTCGTTATGTAGTTGTAAAGATAAAGATAAATATACAAAATTTAAACATTTTTATTTTTGTTCATGATAGGTCTTTATATTATTTAGATTAATTTTAATCATATTTTACATTAATTTTATATATAAAAAATGAAGTGATATATACATTCCATTATATATATGCTTGTTCTATTTATTTTATTTTGATTTAATAAAATTATTATTCCGTGTATTTTTTGTGACATAAATCCTCGTCGATTTTGGTTACCTCTAGATTTTATTTTTTCGTTTCCATATCAATGAAAGCTTATGAATTTTTCTCCTTCACAGCAAGATCATTATATCCACTAATTTGGCTAACTCTGCAAATCATCTATGGATGACAGAATCAATACCCGAAGGGCACAGTAACTCTGATAAAATAAGCACTACGTCCCCAAAATGCATGAGCCATTTCAAAACAATGGGATAAGCCGGCTCAACTTCCAGTCTAAGATGGTTACTAAGATACACAAATAATGGCTTCTACTTGGTTAGCCAATCAACCTCATAAAAGGAGAGATAAATCCTAACACTTTAATAAACTATAAAACTATGTTACTATGAAATCAATATTAATATATTATATTACATGCAACCATCCTATTCTATTTTAGTGAGAAAATGAGGTTAAAAAATCAGCCATAAACTTGATGTCTGTTTGGAACAGTTGAATTAAAAAATTAAAAATTTATTAAAAATGATATAAGTTATAAATTCTATCAAAAGTAATTGAATTTATAAATAATATGTATACTATGATTTGCCAATTATATTCCAAATTTACAACAGTTTTATTTCTAAAGGCAGACTCAGAACTGCATTCTCCATCTTCCAAATGGATGGATTTAAAATACGTTGTTTTTTTTTTTTTACTTTCTTTATTTCCCTTTTCTGATTAGTTATACTTATTAGTTATTACCATCGAACTGACTTCGCGGTGAGATGCAAAGCATTGGAATGTGACAGCTTTACATGCTACACCCGACACCGACATGTCACGTGCAAGTGCAGCACATCACAGTGATTTAGGTTATGAACTAGAAATCACACAGGAGAATCCTAGGCATAATGCAATCATAAACTATTGTTTGTTTTGTCTGCAACTTGCAAGTTGGAGAACAGGACAGGAGATCAAAACTCAAAAGAATCATCATCTATTTCAAATTTATTCCTCTTCAAATCTAGCATATATCTAACAGAGATTGGAACAACAAGAACCCGACGTAACTTAGGATTAGGAGGTGGGAACAGCTGACACAGAGAACAACACCAACCAGCAGACTGAACACTCCCAAAATTCAAGATATGGTCTCTTAACACAATACTGAGCACAAAAATTACATACTCTCTCTCACGGAACCAAATAGGCAAATACACACACTCTTTTCTGAAGAAAGGCTTGCTCTTTATTTCCGTTCAAGGGCATTTGGGCTTGCCCTTGGAGTTAACCTTGTCCCTGTAGCAAGGGCATTCGTGCTTGTTCCCATACGTCCCAGAAGGAACACATTTGCACTCTGTGCAGCATATTGCACAGTACTTCAAGCACCTATCCTGAAACCCTGCCTTGGAGCACCTGTCCGAGCACTTGTTGCTGCAATAGGCTGCCATTAACAGGTAAAGGCATGAAACTATGAATCAGTACCACCCCAAAAGAAAAGATAAAACAAATCTCATTTACAACAGTAAAAGAAAATCTTACATGAATCTCCATCGGCAGTGGCTGGCTCCAAGAAAGAGGAGCTTAGAAGCAGGGAACACAATAGCATTGTGGCAAAGACAAGCTTCATACTTGTTTTTATGATGGGTGAAAGCCTAAAGCCTAGAAAGGGAAGGAGTTTAGCAATGTAGCTGTAGCTAGCTAGGTGAGACCTTGGGAGTTGCTATGTGTAGCTCAAGAGGTTTGTGACAGCAAGAGCATGTATTTATATTGATGGAGGTGGGAAAATGGGGGCAACTGGGGAGTAGCCAAAGCATAGTTGGTGACAATAAAATAATATGCAAAGCAGAAGGACCAGTTGGAGCTAAGGAAGATAAAATAAAGTAATAGGTGGAGTCAGTGGGTTTGAAGGAGCCAGGAAGAGACAGGCTGCAATCATTCAGGCTCTCAAGCCACAAGTTTTCTGCACCTACGAAGGCTGCTGGTGCCTTCCTTTCCATTTGTCCCTTTGTGCTTGTTCCGTTGCTCTATTTACTACCTATATCATCTAACTTTTCAAGGGTCTTTAATTTAGTAATTATTTTTTTTCACATTGTTTTTATGCTGTTTTAATTCTTATACAAATGATTTCATGAAAAATTTTATCTTAAAAAGTTAATATAAAAAAAAACAATTACAAAAATCATTTTCTAGTTCGCACTTTACTTTGAGGCTATCTATGTAGAGAAAGGACTATGACACAAATGACATTTCAAGCAAAATAGACAGCCTTCTTTCTTTCCCATAGAAAAAATTTGATATTGAGTTGCTCAATTATTAAGATTGTGTTTATGCAGCCATAGCTAAAGTGATAATTTGAATTTCCATTAAAAATGAAAAAACAAGTTTAAAGTCCTCCTGTCTGTGTTAGCTTCTTAAAGACAAAAATAAAAAATTGTTTATTAAAAAAATTAAGTAGAATCTTGATAGTGATCTCTTTTTAACAGTGGAGTAATCTATTGGTTTTCTAATGTTTTTACGACAAAAATAAATAAACAAAATTTAAATAGACTAATTTAGTAGATAATATGTAAAGAATAAATAACCACTCAACTATTATGATAATTATTTAATTTCATGTGTAAATAATTATTTAGATTTAAATTACTGTTTATTTAGAACTCTCCTTAAAAAAATATATAATGGAAGCTATCCGTTACTAATTATAGAAGCCCACGCTTTTAATACCAAGAGAAAAAAAATCCATCAGGACTATTTGGCCTAATTTATTTTTAATTTTATTAAGCCTAATTTTTGGAAAGGTCTTTTTAATTAAATAAGTCAAGTTTAAATATTTAAAAAAATTTATTTAATTTAATAGGTCAATTTATTTTTTTTATCTATAATTAAAAAATATTTTTATATAATTAAATATTATATATTTATATAATTTATTAATTTTATACATAATTTAATAATTTTGATTAAAATTTTGAACTTATTTAAGACTTTAAGCTTAGGTTCGTTAGTTCATTTGACGAATTTAACTTTTAAATAGGCTTGTAAATTAAATAAAGGTTTGTGTTTTCATAAAAAAAAAATTAAGTTGAGTCTTAAAAAAAATTATATTAAATAATAAATTAAGTTTAAGTCTAATATTTTATAAAATAAATCAAACTAATTTAAAAAGAATTTTACCTAACTTAATCTATTTCTTCCCTAAACAACAACAATCGCACACTACATCTCATATTTCTTGAATAAAGGAAATGGAATCCTTCGTACATGCATATTTTTTTTCTTCATAAAACTAAACCTTTATAGTTTTTCACTTTTTTCATGCACTTCTGTAAACAAATTAATAGATAATGGCAAATAATTACAGCTAGTGAGCTGTCAGCAAGAGATGCCAGTTTGTTTTGAATTAGCTGGCGATCGTTTGGCCATTATGCTGAATAAAGCAACAACAAAAAAAAAGTGATTATCATTTGCCACTTGCACTTTTACAGCTAATATATATCACTTTATTATCATTAGCCAATTTACATCATGCATTGCCACTGAAAAATCTTTAAAGCCTAAATAGAGTTTTCCCAAAAAAATTCTTAAGTGCTCTGACACCAAATCGGTAATAATATAACACAAAAAAGGATATGAATATGTATCATTAAATTAAATTTATAATATTATATAATGAAAATAAAAAAAATTAAATCATTTAGTATTCTCAAAATAATGAAAATTTATCAGTTTCCCCAAGAAAGAACTGTCCGGTTTCCACCCACCATATAAATAGCAAATCCACAACTTGGAAACTCCGTCTCGTCAAGCGGAGTGACCGAGTGACAACTAAGCACCCCAGCAACGGCCTAAACATGGTTCGAATGTCGAGGCAAATCTTATTTCTAATGTTTAAAATGTGAATCTTAGAGTCATCATTTTAGCGAGAATTTTATACACCACTCCCGACACGACCCGGAATTGCTCTACTTGCACAATTTTAATGATTAAAAACAAAAAACACCCCAGCAACGCTCTGGGCCCGTGGCAATAGTTGCACTTTGCATTTAAACATTAGATTTCATGTAACAGAATCTTATCCAAAAGGAAACATCAGAACAAATAGTATAAAGCAAAAGCATCCATTTCTTTCACTATTGTGGTAAGATAGGTGCATTAGTTGAGTTGAGGATAACCTTATATAGCTGCACTTCATTACATTCGGCTTCAATTTACAATGGAAGAAAAAAGAATACGCCCTTACTCCTTGAGGAGTTAAAAAGAGCAGGAATGGTCAACTTGACCCCATTTTTTCATGTTAGCATTATTCCTAACAGGACCTTGGCTCTGAAGGAATTTTGACTGCCACATTAGCAAATGTTCATCGTACATACAAAGTAGTTTGTGCAAACAGTGTGTGTCATTACTGCAACAAATGAGTCATTACAGATGCTTGGCTTTTTATTTACACTCATTGGATTGGTTACATTACATGTTTGCCTACACCATAGGCAAAGCTTAGCTTAAGTGCTGAACTGCCTTTTCACCAAAATTATAATTTCTATGAAACAACATTGAAAATCACCTCAACATAGTATATACAACATCGTATATCAAGCTCCCATACTGTGGGATGGGCAAGGGCGCAGATCATCAGAATCATCCTTGGCATGGCCACTAGATGCTAGTAAGTTGATCTGCAAATATTTAAAAAAAAAAAAAGAAGCATGTTAAAATTTGAGAAATTTGCTCTCCCGCTAAGAAAAGTTCGAATTGAATTCTTCATCTCTCTCATTTTGAATCTACCAAAGTGAAAGTTATAATAAATAAGAATGCAATTTTAGATGGGATGGAAGTGAGTGAGAAATGAATAAGGGAAAGAATGACATTTTATTATATAGTTGTGAAAGAAATCGAAGGGGGAAGCTCCTAATTGTAGTATTACTAATATATCTCTATTATATCTATCAGATCATATGCATTTTAATTTTAAGATATATTATAAACACTTTTTACAAACCATATTAAAGATTATCTTCAGCAAATGGTAATAAAAAAACTCATTAGAGAATCCATTCAATTATATAATAAAATTATAATAAAATACTATACTTAAAAGATCAAAGCAATAAGATTATAAAATATTTATTATTTAAGAAAATGAAACTCAGTGGGATGAAATTGGTGATGCAGCTTTTTCTTCCTCCATCAGTAGTTTTGTCTCCATTTTATTCCCAAATTTGGGGGATTTGAAAATAATGGGTCCCACTTTCCCCTCAATTTATTTTCTCTTCATTTTCTACTCTCCATCCAAACGAGAAAATAAAATTGAGAGAGCAATGAACATATCACTGAGAATGTGTTGCTTCAGAATAGTGCATATAAGAAATCAAGGGAGGTATAAACCTTGACAATTTCAGACTTGGAGCCTGGACGCATATAGGCTGCTAACACGCTCATATTGAAATCCTGCATGCAGCATTATTTGAATGAAACAAGGAAAACTCAAAAAAAGAAACACCGCGGTACTATATAACATTCATAATAACAAGGGAAAAAGAACATAAATACATGATTCTGCAGAAATGAGTTGGCTCATAAACATAAAAATAAAAAATAATTATTTCCTGCTTTTCAGCAAAGCATTTACGTGTATATATCGTATCTAGACAATTATGTCTAATTTAATTATGTCCAAATCAACCCCTCCAACTTGTTGGAAAAGTTGTAATACATAACCGAAGAGAAAACAACCAACTACCACAAGCTCCACATTTTTTCCATGAGAAAAATATTAAAAAAAATTTTTATTGGCATAAACTAATCAAAACAGCTGTTTCGATTTTCGTGACATGAATGAATTTTTAGGAAACAGAAGACATCAATCAAAGGTCAAGACAGTTTATAAATGGCTACAGAAAAAAGACACAAGAAAGAAGGGTCACACATATGGGTGACTGAACCAAAATAGGTCACGAAAACTAAAAAGAAAATTGCAAAGAAAACAACAAAAATAAAAGAAAGAAGAATCATAAAATGTCAATGCATTAAATCCATAAAAGGTCCCACGTTTACCTCCCCTATAAGAATGCTAACAAGGGTTGCCTTTTCCTTTTACCAAGAGAAGGCTGGGACAAACTGAACGAAACTTACCCTGAAAGGATCAGCCCTCAAAGATTGAACAAACATGGAACTTCCTAAGCTTCTTCCCTGCACAGCAGTAAACAAGTAATTTTTTTTGGTAGGAAAAAGGAAATATAAGCATACAGGTAAGCTTGGAAGTACGGACTAGCTTCATAAATGGCACAGTCCTATCATATAATATATTTCCTTCATATTCTGTCAGGGCATGGACTATGGAATAAGCAATTTGCTCTCCGTCTTTCTCTCCCTTCCTCCCTCTCTCTCTCTCTCTCTCTCTCTTTGAGATGTAACACATGAATGCTTTTTCAATTTCAGTGGATATGGGATCCTGGTGAGAAGAGTCCTCTTGTAGATTTATTGCATAAATCTGGCCAGCCAGTAAAGCATATCAAATAGATGATTGATGTACCTCAAGGGATATATCTCTCAAGCGTCTCCCTGTTTGAGCACAGCAAATACGGACAACGTGTTCATCACAACTCCCACTTATAATGTAGTCCCTCCCATTCATGTAATAAGAACGGGTGTAATTCTGAGAACTTCCAGTGGAAGCTATATCAAAAACCAAGTGAAGCCTACCATCAACTGCCAGAAGTTGTCTAACCTGTCAAAGTTTACGTGTTAGTCTGAACACCAAATCAGTTTCCTTAATATTTCATAATCAACATGCCATCAAGCTTAAACAGAAGTTACATGCATAAGAGATAACAAAAAGGAAGAGATGAAATTTTAAACAGCATAAAAAACGGAAAAAAGAAAAGAAAAGAAAAGCACCATCCATATGGGAAAAAAAAATGTTCAAATCAGATCATCACATTCCTCTAAGTAGTTCTACAGGTTGAGGGGCCAAAGCTTAATCACAATACCGGTAACAACCCAACCAGGGAGACTTGTATGTAGGGATCTTTTTAGATGCATAATTACAATGAGAGACCACTAATCGCTCTGGTTATTCAGTTCAAATTTTGAGCTAAATTGAACTAAATTACCACTCTGAGTGGCTGTTTGGTCTGTAGAGAACAACAATCTCTATGCCTGTAAACAATTCACATGCTAAAAGTTTCGTGCATGTAAGCCTCCCTCTTCCTATGCATTTGATTTATAACAGAACGACAATCATATACAGGATTTGACTAATGAAAGCAGAAGGCAAGTAGTATGAGGAAGGTAACAAAAGAAAGGGTAAAATTTGCCAAACAAAGACCGTACATAGATAACTAGATTCTGATGGAGATTGTTACTTGCTTTAAAGCTGAACCAGATATCACATGGGGTGCATGGCCTATCCCAGTACTTGCACTTTGCATGCAGTCACCAGTAAGTAGTAACTAACCACACTATTAATTAAAAATTACCTCATTGTCAACAGCTGACGCAAGAATATATTGGTCATCTGGAGAAAAGCAGACCATCACATTTCCTCTAGAACTTGAAGCAGTGAAGCAAGGGTGCATTGGTTTTTGTCTCAAGTCCCACATCTTGACATCCTGATCGAATGATGAAGTGGCAAAAATTGAAGGGGAATGATTTGCAAACTTGACTACATTAATATGCCCATGATGCATATCTGTGAACACTTGTAAGCGATTTCCACAGTTGATGTCATACAAAGCAACATTTCTTGAGTAACCACTTGCAAGAAATAGTTCATCCGTAGAGTTAACATGAACAGATGTCAACCGGTCAAATTCATCAAAGGTAATACATCCAGAATTCCCATATATGCCAGTAATTTTTCTTGGTATATGTTGGATGTCATACAATTTCAAAGAACCATTATCTGAACCTGCTATAAGCTGACAGGCAAGAAGGAAAAGAACAGCATCACAAATTCCCATTCAAACAAAAATCACTGCAGGAGCAAATGCTCTAAAACTAACTATATAGAACAGAAAACTTCACTGAATTAATGCCTACCTTATCTAAATAATCTTTACAGCCATTGTTATAATGATAACTAAATAGTAATACTAATAATCCTTGAAGCTAGCAAGGCCTGTACCTTGCATTCTTGCAGAAAATCACAGAACAACATATCTCTCCTATTAAAAGCAGTTTAGTATCTATAAGGCTATGCATGAGGAACAACAAGTTCTGTCAGTTGGTGTGGCATTCTGGGACATACACACACACACACACACACACACACACACAACCAGTATCTATAAGGCTATGCGTGAGGAACAACATGTTCTGTCAGTTGGTGTAGCATTCTGGGACATATATATATATACACACACACACAACGAGTATGCCTCAAATAAGATAATAACCATGGTAAATACAATCTCTCCTAATTACTTTCAATGTAATAATCACATACCTTAGAGGGATATTTCTTGAGCCAACAGAGACCCAAGACACTATTCATTGCTCCAAGTGATGGGATATAACTCACTATATGTTCATTCTCATGGTTGATGACAACTACTTCCCCATCTAAAGTTCCAAAGACCATCAAGCTGGAGTCAGATGGATGGTACTCAAACTGCCTTGGACGAAAGCCTCTATCCAATTCGCATCCTAATAGAGAAAGGGGATGCAAGAAAGGCCATGTTGAAGACCCCATTTTAGCAGCAGAAAGAGACCTAGTATAAAAATATTGGGACTTCCCAGAAGGATATGATGGCCTACACTTAGAACTCTGCACCTTAATGTGGCTTGATTTTATTTCTCGCTTCTGTAAGATACTTACAACACTCTCTTTGTGCTTCCATCCATATGGAAGATACTCAAAGTATTGAGAAAATATCCCGGTAGCCCTTTCCCTGTCAATTATTCTGATAGGCAAATTATCTAAAACTTTCAGATTTGGTAATGAAACTATCATGAATTCTCTGTAATGTTTCTCATAGCATATTGGTGATGCATGACAAGACATATACTTCATAGAAACATCAGCAATATGCCCTGTAAAGGCACCTTGCAACAACTCTTCTCCATCTTGATTCTGTAATGTGAACTGCCAAAATTGAAGATCAAGAAGGATTTTGATGTTATAGATTGGATAATATAAACATAGGGAATTATATAATCATGCATATTACAATCTAAAAGGCATATTCAGCCATTTACTAAACTTTCAAAATGTAAAATGACCAGAAAAACAAAATTGACATAGGCAAAATTGAAAACCATACTACTTATAATTAATATGATTAATTCGGTGTCCAAACTATAATCATTATCACAACTAAATAGCATTTTACTTACAATAATTAAAAGGATATAAGATTTTGTTTAGAAGGGGGTATAATCCCAAAATTTTTCTCCTCTAATCTGAGAGAACTTAACTGGAAAAAAGGCAAAGCTGACACCATAACCACATATGTCCATACTTACAATTAACATGATTATTTTGGAATCCAAAATATTATCATTATCATAAATTAATAGCATATTGATTACAAAAACTTACAAGAAAGAAGAATATCTGAGAGAGAGAGAGAGGGGGGGGGGATAAGTCATTGTTGTTCTCCTATTCAGACCACTTTGAAGGAAATATACTCGGGAAAAAAACAAAAGGCCAAGTTGACTACCTCATTCTGATGAGGAACTTGTAAATTCCATCCAGAAAAAACATCTGACAGCCAGTATCTATGATGATGACTAGTAAAGTCAACTTCACTATCATCTGATGAATCCTCAACCATGCTTTGAACTTCATGATTTATAACTTCTTCATCAAAGGAATAAAAATTGTTCAGTGGATCTTCAGCACTAAAGTTAGGAGCTGTAAGTTCCCTTGCAATAGTGCAGGAGTCACCAATAACAGGAACTCTATTAGGCAGACTAAAATCAGCAGTTCCATCTGACTTCCCACTGGATGAGATAAAAGAGGTCCCAGCATCATTGCGACACAGCCAATACTGAAACCTAAGTTCAACCAAAGAAGGAAGCTTAGAGAGAGCTGCAACAGTTGTCCAAAGATTTGTAATCCGTGTCTCACACATTGAAAGGCACATTAGATTGGGCATGCAATTAAAGCAGTCGTCTTGGAAACTGGTAAGGGAAGAACTGAAATCAAGATTAAGGGTGTGCATCCGCATGAACTCCCCCATCAGGTTCAACTTCCGGAAATGGGAAGACCTCAGTGTCAAAACTTGGCATGCCAAACCTCTTTGCGAGATATCCCTAATAATAAAGCCCAATATTAGTCATGAAAAGTAGCATATGAAAGTGCACCCATCAAGGCAATGTCTCTCTTTAATGAATGAACCACCCATGTTTTAGGTAAACAACTTAATTAAATCAGCATATATCATTAACAAGAATAAAGCACTTATTGGATACTGTAAACGCCATAAGTAATCTTTAGCAACAAAGGAGACCAGAAAACCTAAGGTCCATAAAAGTGAAATAAAAGAGCCCATTTATTTTGAGCATGAATAGTTCACTTTATGATACCAAAAGATCCATACAAATATGACAAGCACAAGATGGATTCATTTTCAAAAATCATATAAAACTCAAGCAATGATATACATATATGCGTTTTAGGAAGCACTTAAAAAGTGACAAATATTGAAATTTATTTATTTTTTATTCCAAAAATTGTTGTTCCAAGATATAAAAGCACCTTGCACAGATTTATGTCTCATCATTTAAAATTCCAACTCCCATATTGAATAAAATTAAGATTGTTGATTGTTTTCAATTACTAGGGTTCCAAAGGCTAGATATGCCATATTATCTTAAATTTGTTGAAAAGGTAGTTATGAGATACTTATGACTAAACAAATAAAAAATTATGCAATTTATACAATGATATTCCATGACAAGCACCATAATATACCGTAAGAAGTCTTTTCCAAATGACAGATCCTGTAGATCGACTACTCGAAGCTTTTGATTAATAGCACGCATCAATGATAAGGCATATTCTCCATTTAATACACATGATGATTCATTATGTACATCAACAGCTTCTATTTCGGAATTATCAAGGTCTGTGCATATGTCAAGAAGAGGAACAAAATCAAGATCCTTAAGGTCATCAATTAGAATCTCCAGGCTGCACAGCTCTTGACAGGACTTTTTGACCTCAGCCTGCATGATCATGGTCAGTTTTAGCTTCTTACTCCCATCAACAGGATAAAGTAAAAAATGGAATACATTCATTGCCGAGAGGGAAGGAGTCAATGCATGAAGAAATGGAGAAAAAGAAAAAGAAAAGAAATATACCGTAGAATACAATTAAAAATTGGTTGAGATCAAAGACAAAAAAGAGCAGAGTAGTATATATTTGAATACAACAAAGACATTGAAATTGTTTACAGTGCTTTAGCAGCAAATCTTGTGATGAAAATAAACTCATACCTTGAAAAAGCTTGACAAAATAGTAGTATTAGGCAAAACACCATGTTGCCTGCAAGAATCAATATACCTAGAACCAAAACCAATATTTGATAATCAGAATGGAGTCAAAAGTACAGAGAAACAAAATAACAAGACAAACAGTGATTTAATTAGCAATTGTAGGAACTATGGTCAATGAATTCACTGAACAGCCTGATAATAAACTAGCCTCTTTTCCTTTGTTCATTTCTTTGTTTACCACCCAAATATCCTGATTCAACAGGACAATGCAAACACCTGCCATTGCAAAGTAAGGGAGCAGCAGTGAATTCAGCTACTGCTCGAGCCAGGATTTGAGCGCAATTAGGACGAGAATAATTCCCATAAATCATAGAAATGGCAACAAACTCTGAATTCCGAACTCAGCCAGATGGAAGTTTAGTATCCTTATGCAAGGAAATGAGCATAATTCCCATAGTTTCCCCCCTTGGGGTTGGAGGAAGAAAAGGAAAAAAAAAAAAAAAAGCATAATCAACATCAAACTTGGGCTCGTTGAGAACAGCTTGTGAGCATCAAGATTCTCCCGGTTACAACGAGTAACGTCCATTTGCATGAGATTAAGAGCGACTGACTGAAACGAACCACTACCCAAGTTTTATATAACCAAAAGCAATCCGAAATTACCAAAATCAGTGATGAATTTCATAAAACACAAGCCGAAGCATAAAAAAGAAGTATCTTTACAGACAAGTTCATCATCCAAAACACACAACAACGTAGGAAGAAGATAATCAAAAGGATAACGACGCATTTGAGTTTGATAAAAGTGTAACCTTTCTTCCAAGGTTGGGATGTCGATGGGCATGGCGATCGAGCTTTGCACAAAGTGATTGGACAATGGGATGGAAACTCTTTGATCAACAATTTCAGAAACCAAAGCGGAAAATGTAAATTAACGAAAAAATGCAATGCCAATTGCCAATGCAAAGCACAGGTGGTCGAGACTTGGTAGAGATTAAATTTTTTTATTTTCTTATTCTTGTTCTTTACCTCGCTATGGACCTCGGAGAGCGAAACCGAGTTCTTATGGTTATTGGGCCTGTGTCTGTGGCCCAGGATGTCAGACAGTGGCACCACAGAATCCAAGTTGAGCCCAAAATTCTAGATATTTAAAGAAGCGATGAAGCCCAGTTGAAAGGCAAGTAACAGTAGGCAGAAGCACATATGAATCATTCGTTTCTTTCTTTCTTTTTTTGTCCTCAATTCATTGCTTTCTTTCGTGTTTTCTTTTTTACCATCATCTTAATTTTATGGGTTTGGGTTATATAATATGATGATTCTTTTTTTAAAAAAAAATATATTATTCTAGTGAAGACGAAACTTTTTCCAATATAATGGATTTTATCAGCTAAGTTGATTAATATCATTTTCTTTTTAGTTTTTTTATGGGATTATTAGGGCAAGAAATATCTCAGGAGGGAAAATGGATGATTAAGCTTTGTCAAATTGGGGCTACTTAAACCATTGCGAGAACTTGGCTACGTAAGTTTTTTTTTTTAAAAAAAAAAAAAAACCCTTTGTATGCTTTTCTTTATATGAAGAGCACATTCTGTTCATTGTTTAAGTTCAACTTAGATAAGGGTCAGCTAATTCAAGTAGTAGAAGAAACTATGATTTCTAACTGAAAAGCAAATCAAAATTTCAAATAAAGCAGCATAAATAGCCGTTGGTATTGCTTTTCTTTTTAGTAAATTATTTGTTACCCTTTTTTTTCTTATATACTATTGTTTTTATATAAGTAATTAATTCTTACATATGATTTACACACGTAGCAAGTCCTTTCGCTATCAACACAAAAAATTTTATGTTATTAATTAATTATATAATAAAATATCATTAAAAAAATTTTGATTTTTTAAAAATTATTTTTTAATTAAATTCTTTTAATAATATATTCATACATGATTTAATGATAATATAATTTTTACACTTAAAGTAAATCAAAGTTTAATTCGTTCTAAGACCATGTCTAGCACTAAAGTATTACAAAATCTGAAAAAAAAAAAGTGAAAATATCAAGTTACCATCCTGTTATTTCCCCTAGCCATCATTGAACGTGAGATTAAAACTTTCAAAATCCAAACGCTAGTTCTGTCACAAGAACCAAACCATGTTGGCCCACCCTTTTGTCGTCTAAGACTTGACAGCTACACAACTTGAAAAGGGGAAAAAGAAAGAGAAAAACAAAAAAAGAAAAGAAAAGTTGACCACACCTTCCACTTTTTAAATCAGGTCCTTCTTCTTCTTCCTCTTCTCCTCCTCCTTCTTCTTCTTCCAAGATTAGTTGTAAAGCTGAGCCCACCACAGACCCCACACAACCTCTCAAGAGTCAAGATCAAGAAGACGACCCAATTCAATTACGTTCTTACATGAAGGTGCCCATCTCTTATCTCTCTGCGTCATGATATATAATATTTTTCTTTTGGAGCCAAAACTCTGCTGCACGTGCTGGAGCGCGTAAAGAGGAAGGTTGCTGGCGAGACAATAGAAAATATTAATATCATATGGTTTTGGGACCCAAAGAGAAGCCAGAGACCTTGCTTTATTAATATATCTGCTGATTTATAGAATTATGAAGGCCACACTGATTCGGAAAGCACAATAGAAGTAGCACACTGGATGTTTTTTTGCTGTTCTGGTCAAAACAAAGATCAAAACAAAAGAGACATAGTAGCAACAAATGGGAAAGAATATTTTAACATGTCAGTTAAAGAACATATATATATATATATGTATGGTTGCAAAAATCTCATATGAACTGGAAGAGGATGCATGACAACATCCAATTGAAAAATAAAGAAAAATTAAGACTATAATGAGTGACTACTATTAGCATGTGGAACCTCCTTCCAGGATACTTGTGTGAGAAACCTCCATCAGAAGATGCCTAGAGAATATAAATCCTCATTTTATCAGCTTAGATCCAGCTATAAGGATATGACCATATATATGTACAATGTGGTCATGCGGAAGTTTAAACCTATAATCTTTTATAAATTATTTAAACTTATCACTACTTACTCACTCACAATGACTTTATTTAAAAATAATTTAAAAAAATACGTCTTACATCAATTTAATACATTTAAAAAGTATTAGGTCAAAATTTAAATTTAAGTAATCAAAGTAAAATTAAATTTTTTTAATCACGAGACCAAATTTATTGTATTAAAAATAATTTAATTAAAATAATAATTATTTAATACATAGTATAAATTGTGTGTATAATAATTTGAATTATTTAAAAAAGAACTTTTAACTAAGAAAAAGAATGTATAAGTGTAAATATGTGTAATAGAATAATCTGCCATGCACTCTACCATTATTGTTGGTAGTCCTCGGAAGTCAATAAATGGCCAACAATAGTTGGTACAAGCTTCGTTGCCTAATTCCATTCCACTCCTATAATTAAGTCTCAAACTTACAGATGTTATTGTCATTAAATTAATAGTATTAAACCTTCTATTAATTATTACTATATTATAAGCTCATGTGGTTGATAAATATTATTTAAGTCAGCAGTTGAAGAAATCTTTGAAAAGAGTACTGAAAATAATATGTCCAATCTGGGCACTCACTTGGGTCCCTTATGGTTAATCAACATTCCAATTGACAGTGACACTTTGAGGGGTTTAATTTTTCTGAAAAAAGTTGAAACTAATGCGGCTTTGCAAGTAGAACGGTGCAACATCAAATCCAATTGAAGGCACTGCACAAATATGTTACATCGATCTCCTACTTTTTGAAGGTAATAAAGAATATATATATATATATATATATATATATATATATATATATATATATATATATATATATATATATATATATATATATATATATATATATATAAGAAGATGAAGAAAATAAAGGTTGATGAGAAGAGAATGCCTTTGTCGATAAGGAACAACAATTTTGTCCACTGACCAGTGATCATTTTATTTCGTTTAGTCGTAATTCTGGAGGCCCACGTGCACCTTTATTTATGATATGACTGAGTTTTTTATGATCAGCAAACGCCAGTGATAGTGAGTAATAGTAGCTCTACTGAATTGGGTTCAGTTGGGCACTTGGGTGCATATTGGCAAAATAGAGGCTCAGTCCTTTTTGGTTTTTGGATGATGAGGCAACGTATTTTGAATCACAATTGATATATTTAATTAGAAGCCCTGCTACTAAAGAGTAGAGACCAATTAAAATCCAAAAGTGCATCTTTAATTCCCAGGAACTACACTGTGCCAGCAGACACACCACACAACCCCATCATGAATATCCAATATATATTTTAAAGCTGAATGGATTGAAACAATTATTATTATTATTATTATTATTTACTTTATTTTGTAGGTATATTTAACTACAAATCCCATTTAAAAATTGTGCGTGGGTATACAAGAATCGCCTTCAAAGAATACCATATTCAGCAAATTTACTTTTACTTTCTTCGTTGCCTTGGTCCATGGAGCATGAGTGCCAATGAAGTTACATATCAATTAGCATCATTTTGAAAAGTCCTTTGATGATTATGTAATCTGGATTGAAGAATCTCTTAGATTTCTTTTCTTGATTTTTTTATTTTGATTTATCTCAATAAATTATGCATTTTACAACAAAGAAAAAAAAGTGAGTAGATTCAAATAATAATTTTTTTTTTTGGTATGATGAGGGGAAAGCCCAAAGGAAAAAAAAATTATTGATTTTTTTTAAATGGAAAGCCAATAGAATAAACTTACTTCATATTTAAAAGAAAAAAGAAAGAAAGATCGAAATTGTAAAATATATGCCAAGGGCAACTTGTGGAAGCAAGAGAGACAACCTTGCTCCACAAGGTTGGGATCTACTAATGTAAAGCAAATAGGCAAATAGTAGTATTGTGTAAATAACTTTTGTATACTAAAAAATTAACATTTTTCTCTATATTATTAAATTTATATAATTTGTGCAAGGTTAAATCAATATTTTTGTATACGATTTACATGCAATCTCTTAAGATTTTGGTTATTTTTTCTTTTCTAAATTTCTTCATATAAAAAGTTGTAAAAGCTACAAGGTTAAAGCCAAAAGTATAGAAAAAGTCTATGACATAATGCAACAATTAGTCAATTATAATATCTCCTATTTGTAATTTAGCAATTGTTAGGTGGAGTCTGAAATTAAATAAAAATAAAATTGAAGAATCAATAAACTGCCTACTGGATATTACAATGCATTTACACTAACTTAGCCCATTAGGAGATTATTATGAAACAATCAACTACATTACCTTCATTTTTTTTTTCTTTGGGTAGGTAAGGTGTGAAAGTAATCTCATTTGAGTTACTGAAATTATACTTCCCAACAATAACTAAATAAGATATACATAACTTTTCTTTTATATGTTTCAAATAACTTAGTTTTGAAGATTAGTTATAAGCGCCTAGACACAGTTACTTTTTTTAGTTTTTACATAGAAAAGCTTTTGTAGACATAGGATAGGGAAAAGGAAAAGTGAATAGGGCAACGATAAGAAAAACTTTGTAATATAGGACAGGGAAAAGGAAAAGTGAATGGGGGCAAAGATAAAAACTGGGATTAGAATAGAAAAAGAAAAAAAATAAATTGAACTCAGTGCCACGCGAGATATCAAGAAGGAATGTGAGAAATTACTTGTTTGATGGATTTGATGAATGTAAAATATTAGATATGTTTGATTAAATTAATTTTTGTAACTTAATTAAAGGAAAGGGAAAGTTGTCTTATTTCAAAAGCCAAAATTTACTACAAATCTAAACAAAGATTTGTAATGATCACATACTAAAAAAGCATCATCCACAAAAATTAAATTCAAAATTTTTGGTTGATAATAAATTTTGATCTTAAGAGTTAAGAGTCCTCGTTGTCTTAAATTTTCCAAAGGGTTGTGCAAAATATCAGTCTAATACAAAGAAAATGAAACAATTAAGAACTGAACCTACGACATGGGTTCCTTAACCTAGTAGATTTTAAGACACGGGTTGCATAAACTTCAAACGTCATAGTCATGCCTTGTCAAAATTGCGTGGGGTTAAATTACACTTCAGTGTACGTTTAGTTTAAGGTAAAAATGAGAGTAGGTTTTTATGATACAACTTTTTTTATACAATTATAAAAAATTTATGTTATAAAAATTTATTCTTATTTTTATTCTAAATCAAACATGTATTCAATTTTTTAGCCTTATTTTCTCGAGAAGAAGAGTGAAAAAGAAAAATAATAAAAAGCAAAAAGCAAATGTTTTGCAGAGTCAAACAGTATCTTTTTGTAATGAAAAGTAGACGAAGAAAGAAGATAAGCAAAGATTTTATGCAGAGTCTTTTCTTTGGTTTGGTTCGTAGGAATCTTAATGGTGGGAGATTTTCTCATCCTCTTAGTTGTATGCACTATGCACTGCAAAGGGTTAAAGTTAAGACGCGTTCGTTTGGGCCCAACAGGCAGGAAGATTACTAGATTAGCCTTTCACTTTTTTAATTGTTTAATCACTAAAAAAATGCTTAATTATTTTTTGTCTCTACAACATCTATCACCAATTAAAAAATTATTACACATTTTTTCAAAAAAATTTTGACCTGAGATTTTACAAAAATGTTTATTTTTTTATATTTATTTGATAAATTAAAAAAATGCAATATTATAAGTTCAATTTAATAATTAAAGAGTATAAATAAATTATTGTATAATATGTTTTTCATTATCTTTATTTTATTTATCCCGTTGATTTTTTTTTAATTTATACACATGTTTAGTTTATTTTTAATTATTTTTAAATGTTTAGCATTTATAGTAAGCACTGTTTTATCAAAATGCTTTTATATTGAATTTTTTTATTTTTAAATAAAAAATTTATATGTTTACTTTTAAAAAAAATTTCAGAATAGTTTTTAATTGCTTCATTCAAACATAAAATAAATTTCATTTTATAAAAGCTCTAGTGAAAAAAAAATACTTACTATTTTTTTAATTAGCATATTTAAATTATGAGTAAAATTTATTTTTAATTCTTGAAAGATATATCATTTATTAATTTTATCTTTTAAAATTTAATTTTATTAATTTAATTCCTTAAATTTTAATGTTACTCACAAATTTTATATTTTTATTTTTTTATTTAGTTTTTAAGAGAAATAAAATTATTATAAATTTAAAATTTTAAAAATTAAATTATAAAATTAATCTTTAATAAAAAAATTAATAAAAAATAAATATAAGAGAAACAATAAATTTTACTCTTAAACTATTGTTGTAAGAATTCATGCAGTGCTACTTAATTAGTTCAATAGAAAAGGTCTAATCATTTTTTAGTCAAACTTAGTCAATTAAAACTCAATGAATCATGATAACATTGTGAAAAAGAAAACTGACGAATTTGATCAAGCTGATTTTTATTAAAATTGAAAAAGCGGTCCATTTTATATTTTCCTTTTTAATTTTTTTATTCAAATTGGCAAATTGACAGTCAAATTAATTATTTAAACATCTGACATGAATTTGACTAATTAAAAGATAGTTAGTAATTATTAAATATAAATCAATTTTATTATATATATGTTGAGTAAATTTTTTTAAAGATATAAATGTTATTATTTTAATTTTTTAAATAATTTTTTAATTTAATCCTTAAATTTTAAAAGTAAGATTAAAATATTTTTTTATGCATGAAATAACATAATTTTAATGATTAAGAGACTAAATTGATAATAATTTTATATAATTAGGGATCTAAATTGATAATATGTTTTGATTATTGAGGAATTAAAGTGATATTAATTTTTATAAAGACCAAAATGATATTATTTTATAAATTTATGCACTAAATTGATGATAAATTTTTTTTAAAAAAAATAAAATGATAATATTTATATTTTTAAAAAAAATTTACTCTAAGTATATGTTTAATATGATAAAAAAGAATAACATGTAAATGAGACCTATTTTAATGTTTGATTAAAAAATAAAAAAATAAAATACTCATTTTTTTTAAATCTTTATTCCCTTCATACGATGAAATACACGTTCCCTCTTATTTTATTTTTATTTTCACTTTTATTTTTAATTTTTATTCTCGTTTATTTCCTTTGCATCATATTAAAAGTGAGACAAGTATATATATACACGTATTACGTATATCTGTATATTAAGAAGGAAAGTTAATTTTTTTCATTTTTTTTTGGGGTAAATAAGTTAATTTATTCTTCAAACATTATGGAAAATTGAATTGGATGGGACAGGGACAGCTTGCTTTCACCTTGGTCAAAAGTCAAAACAAATAATCCCCATGAAAGGCCTGAACCCTGAAACAAATATATCAAAAAAACCAGATAAGGGAAAAAATAAATATAAAATTGTACTATCCATATCCAATCATACTTTGGTCCTTGACACGTTCCATTCCAACTGCGAATGGGGTTTTTCGGAATTGCAAATTACAAAATAAGTGATGGATAGTGTTGTGCTTAACAGAATACGATAATCCACCGCACTAGTAACAATAATATAATCTCATATTCTCGTGCGTTGCGAGTACAGCGGTTAAAACTTAACCGTTACATTCTTTAACCAACATGAATACTTTTTTTTTTCTCAAATTTTTAAGAATATTTGTTTTATGTAAAATAAAATTTTATTAATGAAATTAATTTTTAAAAAAATTTAAGCTCTTTTTATTTGGACGAATACCCATTAGTACTAAGGTAAATATATTTATTTGATTTTTATATTTTAAATTATTAATACCTTAATTTATTATTTAAAATTTTATTAATTATTGGGTATATTTAATAATTTTTAAATATATATTATGAAAGATAATAATCAATAAATTTTAATAATTTAATAAAAATATCGATATTTAAAATAAAATTTGACAAATCCAACAACAATTTTTTTAGTCATTGCTAACATCTTTATAAATAGTTTTGGCGTTACTCCTTAGTATCTTATATACTCATTTGAAGAGAGTAACCTTTATCGATAATTGTATAATTTAGTAATAAATAAATTAAAATTTTAATTAAATAAACTTTACTTATATTAGAAATTTGAATTATGTTAAAAAAAATTTGCAAAAAGGGATAAGCTTTAGCATTGTGAGTTAAGATTAGTCTTATATCAAAAAAAAATATAGGAATACCTCTTAAAAATATTTTTTAAAAAAGGGAATAACCTCTCCTTTAAACTCTTATATTCCACAAAAAAACAAAAAAATAATAAATAAATAGCAGTGATTAATGACTCCAATAAAAAAAAGTGATTAATGATGCAGCTACTTGAGCTGGGTAAGGACGGTTTCATTAGAGTAAAAGGACGCGTAACATGATAAAATTTTATATGTTTCGAGTTTTGAATTGTATTTAAATTATTTTTAACGTATTTGTGTTTGCAAAGGTTATAGATGAAAACTCGAGTGTCAATTTGTGTTAGACTATAAAAAATTTAAGGATCTAATTTTGATTTTTTATTGATAAAATATTTTTATTATTATTTAATTATATTATATATTAACACATTATTAACATAATTTAATTATAATAACAATTATTTGAAATGTAAAATTTTTTTAATAATGTGTTTAACACTTAATTAAATGATAATACCAAACAGTTTAATCAATATATAACTCAAAATTTAATTATAAAAAATATATGTTAAAATTTTGAAATAACTATTAATTTTTTTTTAAAAAAACGTTTGAATTTATTTAAATATTACGAAGTAAATTGTGTTATATATTCAAAAAATGAATGACCTCACTTGTTAGTACTGATTTTATATTGTTAATTGTAACTGTTTCTTGGTATTAAAAAGGATTAAGCCCAAAGAAAAATAACCCAAGCAACAACAGAACGGAAGTCAAGAGGCTTATGAAAATGTAACCAAGAAACATGAGATTGGATGAATCTCTTGAAAGACCAAAAAAAAAAATATAAACTATCATTAGCTAGTCAGCATAGCAATTTATTTATTTTTTCTCTATATATGTATCCTTGAATTATATCCCTCACTCCGGCTTCGTCAATTTCTTGATGCGAGAAACCAAATACATTTTTTATAATAATGTGTTTAACACTTAATTAAATGATAATATAAAACAGTTTAATCAATATATAACTCAAAATTTAATTATAAAAAATATATGTTAAAACTTTGAAATAACTATCAAAATTTTTTTAAAAAAACGTTTGAATTTATTTAAATATTATGAAGTAAGCCCAAAGAAAAATAGCCCAAGCAACAACAGAACGGAAGTAAAGAGGCTTACGAAAATGAGTTGCAAAATACTAAAACGTAAAGATAGAGAATTAGAGACCAGATGGGTATTTAACTTGGGAAGTAAATAGAACCTAAACGAAGAAAATTTGTTATAATATATAATGATAGAATAAATATCATATCTTTGAAATAAGGAAAGTATGGAATCGAGACTAAACAAAACGGTTAATTGTAATTTACTTTATAATAACCATAAAAGGAGCTATATCCCATACATATATATAATATAATATTATATTATATTCCCACACCCTTCATCCTTTTCATAAAGCGCCACAGCATTCTCTCTCTATCTCTCTCTCTGCTTTTTCTCTCTCTAGAAACCGTACGCCACCAACGCACACACTGGTCTAAAGTCACGCACACTGCCTCCACGACTCAACAGTCGCACTCTTCAAATCAAAACCGTTTTTTCTTCCGAACCTGTTTCCCACTGTTGTGCTCTCTCTCTCTCACTCTCTCACTCTCTCACTCTCTCCGTCTTCGTCTTCTTGACTTCTACTACCTCTGCTTCTATGAAGTGCTCTCTCTTCTCCACCTCTTCCTCTTCGTTCTGCTGCACTCTGTAGCTTCTTCTCAGCACTCTTCTTCCTCACCTGCACTCGTTCGCTCGCAGAGCTAAGGGTTCTTGTTTCTTCGGTTCCCCCCTCCCCCCAAAATGGAAAGGAAACAGGGTTTCTTCTCTGCTTTGAAACAGGAGGTGGTTCGCGGTCTATCGCCGTCGCGTTCTCGGGCCAACAGCCCCGCCAGAACCGGGTCACCCATTTCGGCTCTGCTCAGGAGGAAGAAGTACAGCAACAACCATAACCTTGTGCCCAGCCATGATGCCTTGATCGCAAGATCCGGGGGTTTGAGACCATTGGGCGAGACGTTAACGCCGCTGATGGAGGGCCCCGACCCGGATGGAGCCGAAAACGGGGATCCGAAGAGGGTCGGGTCGGGCCTGGGCCAGTGGATGAAAGGCCATTTGTCCCGTGCTCCTTCCGTTTCCTCAATGTCCTACAAGAGGTCTGATCTGAGGCTTCTGCTCGGGGTCATGGGTGCGCCTCTGGCTCCTGTTTATGTTAGCGCCACTGACCCGTTACCTCATCTCAGCATCAAGGATACTCCCATTGTGAGCTCTCCCTTTCTCTTTCACTCTTTCTGTCTGGCTTTGGAAATGGGTGATTGGCGTTCTTTTTCGCTCAAACTCATTTATGCAATTTTCATTTTCAACCCAAAAGATAGAATGTATCAGAAACTGAAGCACATGGTTTGATGTTGGTTTGCCGTTTGTTGAGCACTTGAGTGAATGAAGTTCCTCTCTCTGTTTTTGGTTGCATGTGCTTTGAGATTTTGGACATTTTCTCACTGTCTGTTATGAAATTGTGGAAACATGAATATGTTTCTCTTTTAAGTCATCAACAAATTTCTTGTCACATATGGTGTTTTATGCACGTTGTCGTATTTTGATTCTGTGCATGATTCGGTGTATATCGAAGCTTACAATTTCTAGTCTTGTCTGCTCTATGTACGTGTTTGGCTGAAATGGTTAATCATTGGAAAGGCTGAATCGTGTGCATCCTTTCTATAATTTCAGTTTAAATTCCAAAGCCCGTTTGGCTAATGAGAAAAAGCGCATGAAAACAGGGAACTAAGAGCTTCTTTACCCGGTTCAATGTGCTATGATAATTTTAGCTTGCTAACTCAAATAATGTATAACAACGTTCTCAAATTGTTGCTTTCAATTTTTGAGCTGACTAGCAGATCAAGACCTGATGCAGAAATTAGGATTCATTTCTGTTTTGTCATGAAGGGGACTACTTTTTTCTATGTCCATCTTTACTCTAAATTAGTGAAAATCGCTCAATTTAGGTAAGCTACTACTATGTTTGTTTTTGATGTTTTAGTCATGGGTATCCTTGCAGGAAACTTCATCTGCCCAGTACATATTGCAGCAGTACACAGCAGCGTCTGGAGGGCAGAAGTTACAGAACTCTATCCGAAATGCATATGCAATGGGAAAAGTGAGAATGGTAGCTTCTGAATTTGAAACTGCCACAAGGGTAGTGAAGAACCGGAATGCCTCCAGATGTGCGGAGTCCGGTGGGTTTGTGCTCTGGCAGATGAATCCCGACATGTGGTATGTAGAGCTTGCAGTTGGGGGAAGCAAGGTTCACGCTGGTTGCAATGGCAAGCTTGTTTGGAGGCACACACCTTGGCTCGGTGCTCACACAGCGAAGGGACCTGTGAGGCCTTTGCGTCGTGCACTTCAGGTTAGACTTTGTTTCCAATTTTCCCGCTGCACACTTGTCATTTGTTTTTGTGTTAATGCTGCTCCCTTTTTCTCTCTAATTTCTAGATGTGTATATATTTGTTTAATTAGGGTCTTGACCCTAGAACCACTGCCAGTATGTTTACCGACGCCAGATGCATAGGGGAGAAGAATATCAATGGCGAGGATTGCTTCGTACTTAAGCTTTGTACTGACCCTCAAACATTGAAGGCTCGGAGTGAGGGTCCTGCTGAGATTATAAGGCATGTCTTGTTTGGCTACTTTAGCCAGAAGACTGGACTTCTTGTTCACATTGAGGATTCTCATCTTACCCGCATCCAATCCAATGGGGGTGATGCAGTTTATTGGGAAACCACAATCAATTCATTCCTTGATGATTATAGGCCCGTGGAAGGGATCATGATTGCCCACTCAGGGCATTCTGTGGTAACTCTTTTCAGGTTCGGGGAAATGGCCATGAGCCACACCAAAACGAGAATGGAAGAAGCCTGGACAATCGAAGAGGTTGCATTCAATGTCCCAGGTCTTTCTGTAGATTGCTTCATTCCCCCAGCTGATTTGAGAACAGGTTCTGTCAGTGAAACTAGTGAGCTTCCTCAGGATGAAAGAGGAAAGAACTCACTGGCGGTACATCGGGCCAAAGTTGTTACGCTGGAGAAATCGCATAATTGCAGCATTGATAACATGATCTGGAAGATGGAAATCTAACGATGGGGTTTAGGATCAATTCAAGGCAATTGTTAATAGCAGTTACTAGTTTTTGACTACTAACACATCTTAGATGTTAGAGTAGGGGTTCAGTTGGTTCTTTGTGGAAGTTTGTTTATGCCTCTATATAATCTGTAAATAGAGGATAAAAATTCACAGGTGTTATGCAGACCTAAGTGAATCTTTATGCTCGGTGCAGAGTCCAACTATGGAGTTGAAGCTCGGTTTTCCACTTCGGAATAGAGCAAATGGAGGTTAATTTTTAGTTTGCCTTCCATTCACCAGGGAAGGTGGTGAAGCTTTGGTATAGTAAAACCATTATACTTTTGCTACTTCACAACTTCTCTTTTTTAAGTGTCGGTGGTGGTATTATTGAAGAGCCTGCCGCTGATCACAGTCAATTTGACACTAACAGCTCAGGTGGTTAACTTGGGTGTTACTAGTGCAAGTTCCTTTCTATGTAGTGTAGGAGTTGTTTCTGGGTTTGGAAAGGTAAAGAGGGTGTTTTTTTATAGCTGAGATAATGGAGTAGGGTCACAGACAATACTCAGCTCTTAATTGATGTACCCAGCATCTCTAATATGATTTTCGGTTGTGTAATAATGCTAGTTTGTTAGTGCTTCTGAAAATGAAACGTATACCGTACGCAACATTTCTGTCAGATAATGAATGCTCGTAATGGACATGTGGATCTTTGCATGATTTTTTTAAGGAATTAATGAATTGTTCATGCTAGCCATAATAAACGTGTTGACGTGTGCATTTGTATTTGTCATAAACGCAAATGGAATTAGATATTCCCCGATTTTTTATTTGTGGGTCATTTTTTGAAATATAAAACTCTCTAGATGCTAAAATCTCAGTAAAAATATATTTTTCAATTAATTTTATTGGTTTAATTGTCGAAATTGTGAATATAAATGGGCATTTTGTGATGAAAAAGCTCAATCTTGAGAGTTTGATCTCTGTAGACTTGTACTTCATGTTCTCTGTTTGGAGTCTTGGTCTCAGCTGGCCTGCGTTGGTGAGTTTCTATCTCACCCAGGTAAAAAAAATAAAAAAATCATTTTAATACATGGTTAAATTAGTAATTTTCTTGTGTTCTAGTAGTGTTCTGATTTTTTTTTTTTTTTACTTGTAGTTGTGTTCTGATTTTAGTACCATTCAGCAAAGGGTAGAAGTGAGAATAGGAATTTAATTACGTCTTAAAAAATTATAGGAACACATTTTCCAAGCTAGCAGGCATCTCTTCTGAGCTTTGTAACTGAGGGGTATGCGATTATCTCTCTCCTCACGGTTACTGCATGAGTGGAAGCTTTCCTTTTATTTAACTTGGTCTTGGTCAAATGAGCACAGGAAGGAAAATGGCAACTTAACGGGGAATATTACTTTTTTATTTTTATTTTTATTTTTATTTTTATTTTTATTTTTATTTTTATCTAGTGAATCGAAGGCTGAGGCCTGAGGGAATTCTGAATAATAAATAAAGTAACTGGGTTAGGTTTCCGATGAAAGGCCTGCGTGTGTGCGAACATGATGATTATGTAAGATCACGAGGTTTGAAGCTTCCCAAGCCCCAAGTGATGCAATCACCTTCCTTTTGCTTTCTTGCTCAATCCTCAGGCAGCTTTCGTTTCTCTCTTATTTTCTTTTCTTTTGCTTTTGCAGGTATTGTCTTTCTCCTCTTTATCCACTTGAAGGAATTTTTTTTTCCTGGAAGAAGATTCCAGAGGTAGTCAAAAAGTCTTAAGCATTATCATATTATTTTATTTTTTTTAGTTTTCCGTTTATAATCCTTTTTTCTTCCTTGGGGATGTCTGGTTGGATCATGTTGTCTACCATGCATATATTGCATTAATACGATTGTTTGGCCAATTTTCAGGGGTACGTGATTTATGATTGTCTAAGTACCGTGCTGATATGGAAACCAACCTTTTGGACAAAACTCCTTGAGCCTTGGTTTTCTTTCTTATTATCCAATTTCAGCAACCTGTTTTAGTGTGTGATATGATTAGATTTTCTTTAAAATTTAATTATAGATAAAATTAATTTTACAAACTTAATTTTATTTTTAAGTAAAAATAATTACGTTCAATAAAAAAAAATTTACAAGATCAAATAGGCTTTTATGGGTAATAAAACAAAACAAAATAGAAAATGAATTTATTTGAGATGTGGACGACCAAAGCAGACGCATATTTTTACTAGTACATTAATTCTGACATCTTTGTGGGGGCATAGTCAACTGTGTACGCCATTTATGACCATCACCACCCCATGCTTGGTGAATTAATTGATCCTACGGTTAAAAATAACACAAACTTGACTCTTCCCTGGTTGGATGGTTTCTAAGAAATTTACTTCGCAACAAACTTTCTGATTGCAGAATTTTTCTTTTTTCCGTCTGACGGTGTCCTCTTGTGGATGAAGATTATCATACTTGTGAGAATGGTGTGAAAAAGGGATTGCAATCAGTCCCTCTAAGAGAGGACCGGCCGACAAACACTTGTTCTTTGCCTTAAACTTCAATTCTAAAGGCTCCTATAAATTTTTGAAAAAAGTATTTTTTTGGTAGAATTTTTTATTTTAAGAAAATAATTTTATATTTATATATAATATTAAATAAATATTTTTAAATAAAAGAAATTTAAATTTGTTTAGATAAAAAAAATAAAATTATTTGGTTTATATCAAAATTATTAAAAAGAACTCTAAATACATGATATGACAAGTTATGATATATAAAATATAATAAAATTGACTGCTAGATTAGTTTTAGTAAGGTTTTTAAATATGTTATAGTCATGAAGTCATGAAAAATAAGATTTGAATAGTAAAAATATATCTAATTATATACTTAAAGGTTTAATAACATGTTATTGATGTTATTTTCTTTCACTTTCGTTAAATGGGATGGTCATTGAGGTGAGACTTTGATTTGAGGTATTAAGTCACAAAAGTTAAAAATTATATTATTTATAATGTGAATTACAAAACTATAAAAGTTTATGTAAATAGAGTTTGCGAAAAAGAAAAAAAAAGATATGTGATGTAATTTTTAATAATAATAAAAGATATTTTTGTCAAGAAATCATATTAAAAATAGTTTTTTTTTTATTTTTTTTTAAAAGCTAAGGATTATTAACTTTTACAAAAAGTAATAAATGAGTTTATTTTTATTTAACTTATATATTTTTTAAAAAATTACATCCAATCACTATTAAAAATATATAAAAAAATATACTTTTCAAAAAATAAAGAAATGTTTCCAATCACACATTTAAACTTGTATCCATCCCAATCAAGCTCGAGCCAAGTTCAGGTAGCTTTTCTTTTTCTCTACTTCACCATTTTAAGATGCCAATGTAATTAACCCACTGATGTAGACAACGCAACCAAGTTTCGTTGAGGTGGTCCATAAAATAACCAACCATCTTTCATTCCCTAATTAGGGAGTGCGTAAATTCTAAAACAGTAACTTTGGAAAAGAAATGGCTAATCCTAAGCCTAGTGAACTACCAAACGAATTCTGATAAGTACTTTGCAGTGATAGTGATGTATGCATGCGCTGAATTACCATAACACCACATAGACTAATATAAGAATTGAAAATTCTACATAGCTAAGGGTCAAATTGAGTTGAAGGTTGGTTTAGCTGTCCCGGAATTAAGTTGAGTTTCTGTAGTAGATATGATGCAACCTAGAACCAAACAAGTTTGCCCTATATAGTTAAACCTACTCTACTCGTTATAATGAGTAGGATGCTCATCTTCATTGCAAAATATAAACATGTAGACTCTGGATTTACTAGGAAATGTGACTTCATGTTGCTTCTACTTGCAAGTTCTTCTTTAATACTCACATCCTCCAATCATCCAACATTCGTGGGCAAAAAAGAACCCAAAATATATGGAAATAATAACAAGAGGTGCTGTCTGCTGAGAAAGACAACCACGGAATCAGCACTGCACCCTGCAAACTTGCATATAGCTAGCAAGGGTCCACAATTAATGATCAGAACGAAAATGTTATAGGTAGATATTATTTATTTTAAATATTCTATTTAACACTTGATATATGTTATGAATTTTTTAAAAAGTAATATGTATTTATAATATAATTTATTAAATTTTATATATATTAATTATTAAATTAAATGTCTAAGATAGTTAATACCTACTCAATAATTTTTTCCGCAGGCATGGGTTAGAGGCAGAGTTCTGAGCTCGATGATGCTCAAGGCTGGTATTTGGTATCAGGGGCATGCCATCTTAAATGTGACTATTTTTGTTGATCTCCGTATAACAAAGATCAAAATCTTTATATTTGCACGGTGACAAAAACAAAATTCTAGGTAACAGTGCCTAATTAATATTGGGATTTAACTTTATTAAAGTGAAAAATTCACTTTAAAAAATAAATTTAAAAGTATTAATTATCAATAAAAAAATTAAAAAAATAAATTTTAATATTCTATAATTTATTATATATGTATATATATTTTATCATAATTTTAACTTTTAATTTTTTTTATTAATAGTTAATATTATTTTAAAATGAATTCCTTTATTTAAAGAAGCCAAATCCTTAATATTGGCTGGATTTCCTTAAGAACATCTCCTTCCTTGGATGAACGTGTTAGATTCCAAGATTGACTTATATTTCTAAATTAACCTTATAAATAAATGATGCATTCCTAGCAAAACCCAAAAGCTATTTTCTTGTTCTTTAAATGAAAAACAAAAATGACTAGTTATAGAGTGCAGACTTAGAAGAAAGGATTTCCCTCGTAAATTGCATAAGGAAAGAAGGCTAATAAGACAAATAATAAAATTAGTATTCATCGCTGCTGGATATCAATTTGGGCCGCAGAGTTAGCAGGAGGAGATAGCAACAACAATAATTTGCACGGTCAACATGTAACTGTAGAGTGCCCAAGTCTAGGGCAATTTGCCCTTGACTTTGTGACCGCATTTTGTCTGACAGGCTTAACACAACCCTGCAAACACAAGAGGGCTTTAGGATTTGTTCTTATTTGGTTGACCAGGTGAGCACTTCAAGAGATGCATACCCAGAACAATTGACGATGTGTTCAAGTCAAAATAGTGAAAATTTTCGAGTACGTGAGAGAGTGTCGGCAGAGAAAGCCTGCCCTTCTTGCCCTGCACATGGATGGAGACAATTGTATTGTTGCAGAGACCTGCAATTGATGCATATTAATGACAGTGTCCAACTCGTACGATTGCATACCTTTCTAGTGAAAAGAGTATTCCACTCTAAAAACTTGATAATCGAATCTCGATTAAAAAAAATACGAATATTATTTGCATATCAAAATTTATTATACCACTTTTATCTTAGATCTTGTTTCATGCATGTTTGTGTGTCCCATTTGCAAGAAAAAGTAGGCCAAATACTGGAATTGGAATGGTGTAAACAACACACCAAAATTTTGATTTCTAATAATCATTACTGATAAAGAAAAAAGGTCGAGTATTGATGCAAGAAGACTTATACAGTTTAACAAAGAAACAGTTTCATCTTCACTAGAACAATAGACCTTCGGATTTAAATGATTTTGGTTGGCTATGGTTGGTGATTGTTCCAAGGATTTGATAATCAAAAGGCATTATGTTACGCGCATTAAATGGTTGTCATGGGGTTTCCATCGGTGTAAGAGCTGTATTACACGTCAATTTGGTGGAATCAAATCCTCTGTTTTGTTTTTTCTTTCCATATTTAGTTATGTTTTTTTAATAAAATATTATCAGCCAATTAAGAGAGGTTAATGTCAATTAAAAAAGATGTATTTCTCAATTAACAATAGACTAAACTTTTTATTTTGATCATCTAAATATTCACTTGACATTAATTTAATCTTTTAAAAATATGTGACATTAAATTAATTTTTAAAAAATTTAAAATGATATCAAAATAATCATTTAAAATGGTTCTTTAGATGTCATTTTAAATCTTTTAAAAACTAATTTGATGTCATATATATTTAAGAACTGTTTTGATGTCAATTTAAATTTTTAAATGACTAATTTGATATTACATATTTTTAAAAGATCAAATTCATGTCAAGTAAATATTTAAATGATTAAAATGACAATTTAGTCTTTGACAATAAAGAGATAGGATTGAAAACACAAAATGCAAAGAAGAAAAAAAGAAAGAATTAGGCATGAAATATTAACATAATGAAAGTGAGCCATGCTTTCGATTCTTAGGAGTCCTATTTCATAGGAAAAATTATACTATTATTACTCTTAATTTGAAAATATTAATCTTATGAGACGGTTTAAATAAACTAAATAATGTAAGAATACTCCTAACTTATAAAAAAAAATAAATTACAAGGCCAACCATTTTTAATATGCATGCTGAGTGAGGATGAAAAGTTAAGAATTTGGACCGCAGGTAGGCCACTAGTTATTCTTTTCTTTGCATATTCTTGCGGTTGCCCCGTGTGAATGCATGCAGCCCTGCCAGTTTATTAGTACATGTTGTAGAGGGGCAGAGGTCTCTCGGGTTTTATTTGTATTCTCTTCTATTATTGATTTTGATACTTAAATTGATAGCGTTGTAGGGAAGGTATAGCAGCACGTGGGTAGATATGGGACGGGTATCCCCTTTTATTTTCAGATGAACCAAACACGAGAATAAAACAAAGAGTCTCAGAACAAAATAGCAATTAGTTTGTAATAAAAAAAAATAGGAATTAGTTAGCCCGTTTGTTTTGTATTAATTTCAACGCCACCGGACGTTGGGGCTCAGCCTTTGAAGGAAGATTTTTTTTTTCTTCTAGCAGTAGGTTTCAAATTGGCTTCAGTAGAATTCGATCTTATGATCAAACAATTTTTTTTTTAAAAAACCATAATATCACATTGTTATTTGAATTATGACTCTTGAACATTATTTTGTTGAGGTTGTTATGTAGATGTAATTAAATAATAATTTTATTAAAATAATTTTTTATTTTTAATTTTTAAAAAGAATCTTTAAAAGTAATAAAAAAAAAGTGGCCAGTGGTAGTTAATAATAACATATTAATGAGAGGTGAGGAGGGGATGTGGGATTTAATTTTAGTGGAACTTTTAATTTAAAAAATTCAGTGAGAGATTATGAGAAATTTTAATTTATAATAATATGTATAAATATTATTACTACAAATCAGTGGATAAATTATCATGAAAATGAAAACCATATATTGTTATGTTTAATTGCATTTTTGGTGTGATTGTAAGCATGGTGGAAGTTTTTTTCCCCTTTGGGTCATGACTCATGAGCTTTTTTCTTTTTTTGGTCACTCCGTCATGACTCATGAGCTTGGTAAAGGTGAAACTTCAAAAGGCCTTTTTTTCTTTGTCTTCAAAAGTCCGTTTTTTTCGTTTTTGGTCTACTCATCAAAAGTCGGTTTATGTATGCGGATAAGCAGTTTGGGCCTTTTTTTTTCGATGGTTTAACTTGGATCAAATAGATATGAGGTCCAATACCTAAAATATGAAAGTATGATGTCCAGTACCACCATGCGTGGTAACTGGTAACCCACTGGAAAGGAGATCCTTTTTTCTTTTGGGTAATGAAAAGGGATCTTTTCTTCATACATAGGATTCAGGTTTATTCATGTCTGAGGTTAAATTTGGGTTAGTCTTAGATGGCTTGTGTATAGTGGGCTAGTGGCAGCATACATGTGTTTGCCTTGGGTGTTTCTTTTTCTGTGCCCAGATTGTTAAACAAATATGACATGTGCTTATTCATGTGCAAAGTATTTTGTAAATCATGTTACTCTTCATTATGAGATATCATACATGCTTATCATTCCTGACCCAGGAAAATTAATTTTATAAAATAGTTCAAATAGATCAAACTCTATGAGAATAATATTCCTGATTCACACAAAAAAAATCATACATACTTATAAGTGCAAAGATAACTTGAAATCAAGCGTTTTGGAAAGGTTTGTATCATTATGGTGCTTACTTGGTTCATAACATAAAAATGCTTACATGGTATTGATCTTTATCTATGCTTAATGGTATTGATCTTTATCTATGTTTAGTTTGGTTTGAGTTACTTATGTCTAAGTGAGAATGAACTCCATTATTTATGTTCTTAACCTTGGCATCTCACTTGCTAATATGTTAGGGTTGTTTGATGCAAATTGTGAAATTGAGTAACTTATGAATATGTTTGAATGTTGCTAGTTTGGAAGGGTGTTACATTTGAAGTTGGATGGACTAATGCTTCGCTTACTCCTTATACCTAGATTGTAAATCAAGAATTTTGATTGAATTATCTTTGCTCATAATCTATTTTCGAAGATTTGTACCCAACCATATAGTTGACGTTGTTTAAATATATGAGAAATAGACTTGGAATACAACTTTAGAGCCTGTTTGGAAACATCTGGAGATAATTTGGAAGTCTCTGGAAGAGGAAAATAAAAAGAGCAGGCACCTTCTAAAGGAGTAGGCACACAAGTAGTATGAAACTAGAGCTTAATCACATTGGCACGGCTCCAAAAGTTAGAAGTTAAAAACTCAACCCAAAGTACTACAAAAAACCAAAAAAAAAAAAAAACTCAACCCAAAGTGCCAAACCGCTAGAATCACACCTCCTAAACGGTCTAATAACAATTTAATTCTTTTTTTTTGAAAAAAGAGATTAATAAGTTAAAAGACATTTTCTTGCCAACAAAAGGGCTGAAATAGCCTGTAATAGACAAGGCAGGCCCAATATATAGGGCTGGTATCCACTGATATAATGGCCCGAATATCATGGGTTTCTCTGTGAACCACCTTACTTCGTCTATATATATCCACTTATTCGCTTGGAGATATTGAATGTTTCATGAAGCTCAAATTTTAATATAAGAGCTCAAAATGGCCAACGCGAACTGTCAATACGACTTGTCTCAACTAGTTGAAAGAATTTGAATAAAACTTACATCTTCATGGATAAGGGTTTGGATTAAAAATCTTTAAAGATAATTTTCTAGTGGGCCACTCCCCGTTAGCCTAGAATCCCGAACATGTCTCTGATATTAATATTTTTGAAATAACCTATCCTCTGTCAACTTTTTTTTAAAAAAAAGAACTCAAAAGGTGGGGGAACACCTTGCCCAAAAGGAGGGAGAAAAAAATATGAAAAGATGCTTGGGCAAAAGCAGCTGGAAAATTTTTTTTTGGATACAAGTATAATAGCACTTTGAATTTCGTTTTGTTTATTTTAGTACAATTGCAGGGGTGAGAGCCGATCCTGGTACCAAGTACCTACAGGATTGCATGGTGAGACTCAAATGTAATGCTACCAAATCAGCTGTTAGTGTGATAGTTTTTGATTTATTAGATGGAATCCAAATTCAACAGTGCAAAAAATGTAAACTGAATTTAACGGTCCAAACAAATCCCAATGTATTCGTTGCGTCAAAAACTTTGCCTCAGTTCTTAATTTTTATGCGCAATGCATCAATGTACTTCCATGCTGGGGAAAAGCAAAAGCAGAAAATGTAAAGAGCTTTATGGTTTAACGATGATTGAACTCTGGCATGAGAAAATAAAATACTGTAACAATC
This sequence comes from Castanospermum australe, assembly GCA_019955255.1. NCBI lineage: Eukaryota > Viridiplantae > Streptophyta > Magnoliopsida > Fabales > Fabaceae > Castanospermum > Castanospermum australe. The sequence goes on from NSJW01000470.1 coordinate 786,168, forward strand.
CTTTTCTCATTGACTTTGCTTCCATAAGCAGGTGCTAATGAAACTCCCTTCTATTTAATTTTGTAGGAAACGGAGTAAATGGACACGGCGGTTAGTGGTTGAACATCAAATAGACACACACCAGCTGCTATTACTACACATTCATGAAAGGCTTTCAATACGTACCAGAATGGTAGTTGTACCTCAAGTTATTATATTGCTTTGAAGCATATATTATACAATAACAAGGTAGAGGAGAGGTAAGGACAGCGTTTATGACTTTCACCCTATACAAGTGTAACACTTTATGCTTAAATGAATACACATGTGAAGTATACGTAATATTACTTTTAAATCATTTTTTATATAAAAGAAAATGTTAGCTTAAGAGATAAAAGGAAAAATTAGTTTAGACACAGAAAAATTCCCTTAGATTCCACACTTTGTAAATTCAAGAAAAAAGAGTATAAATTTTATCTCAGCACAGGAAAAGCTAGTGTTTTGTCTGCCTCTGGTTCTTGCTCTGCATCAGGCAACATCAGTGGTCTTACAACGATAAAAAGTTGCAAACCCACTACTTTGCCTCCAGTTAGACGGCTAAGCACAAATGTACAGTAAGGCGTGCCTGTTGTGTCGCACTTATTATACCTAAAAGTGGAAATGAACAGTGTTCAACAAAAGAGAATAATGTATTTTTACATAATTTTTGTATTTACAACTTTGTAAGAGGAAGTGATTTCATTCGAAGTTTTAGTGAGAACACCGAAACTCATATGAAACCATTCCAATAGTTATAAATACAAAAATTATGTAGATAGCACTCACTTCAGTAAAAAGATTAGAAAATAGTCAAAGAGAACGATAAACTACTTATAGTGCCATAGAAAATAACTCCCCTCAAATACAAAACCTCCCCTCAAATCTCCCAAAGAATGCAAGCGAATGTATATAGTTCAAATACAAGTAATAGTCCCATACGATAGCCAGAAAATAGTACATAGAGGCAAATGGCAAAATAACAGCGATCAGGAGAAAAATCTGCGACCCAGAGAGAGATCTCTACAGCAGTAATGAAACAAGAGCCCATCCGAATACCAAGCTCCCAACCATCTTTCGCAAGGACCACAACTTCTCTGCCCCACTCTGCAATGCCACAAAGTTGATTGATTTAGCAGCTGAGTTTTATATGTTACAACAGACCCAATCGAAGGGTGTGCCAGGAGGAAAAAGAAACTAGAGATTAAAAGGAAGTATATTGGAGAAGAAAGCTTTTGACACCAATGTGTCTTGGAACAAAGCCCATCATCATCACCATTCCCAAAGAAATAAAAATCAGAAATGCAATTTATATTCATGACATGGCAGGCTAAAAATGTTAGGCAAATAAATCTTTCCTTCTTCGAAGTGAAAATGCGGGAGTTATGAGAATGGATGATGAAAATGCTAGGCATAAATGGAGTTCGCTTGAGGCATCATCCATTTGATGGTGCCTACTCAATAGGACTCAACCCTCACAAAAGGTAATTTAGTCCTTGATTGATTTCATCAGTTCCATTTGGTATGAAGCTTATGAGATAAAATGTTAAAGAGAAATCTCTGGACATAAAAAGATTAACTTCAAAAAAAGAAAGGTTTGCATTATGAGATATTTAATTTTTTTACACCCTTTTAATCAATTCATTCATAAAATTAATAATTAAATCCCATTTTAAATGAAAAATATATCAAATATAACATGAATATATCTATCCGTTAACCGACCATGCAGTAGAATAATCAGTCAGATAGGCCACCCACACAATTACAAGAACAAACCCTGCACTGCACTCTATCGGAATACGTGCCTTGTGTTTCACACTTTCACCCCAAACAAACAACTAGCATTTCCATGGTCCTCAAAAAACACCATTTTTCACTCCGTCCGAGTCACCCTACTTTTAAGAAAACACAAAATAAGTTTAATTTAACCCATTTATTTATTATTAAATATTAAATAATTAATGTAAAAATAAAATGAAATAATCATTCATTGGTTCTTGACTTGACTATAATTTTTCCAAAACAACAAATGGACCCTACTTCTTCTCCCTCAACCTATGATCCTATGATCAGACTGAGAAAACAAAAGATACTCTATCCGACACTGTACCACGTACTAGTACGCGATTGTTTTTATTCACAACAAGTAAAATATCTGATATACTCCTTCTAGCATCAGATCGGAGAAATAGGGAGGATCCATAAACCGATGAAGAAACAAACAGTAAAGCATTATCAGATTTTGCTACATTAAACACAACGACATCGTTTCGTTAGCGAAAAAAGAAACACACACAAACAAGGAAGCAGCGAGACCACGAGAACTTACATCGTCGCTGCCAGTTGGAGAGATAGTGGATAGGCTGGGACCGGGAGCTTCCGTTGGCGGGGATGGAGGGCTGGGTGCTAGTGCCGGTGCCGGTGCCGGTACCTTACTCTTCAGCTTTGCCGGAGCCGGGGCCGGAGACGTGGCCGGAGGAGATGACAGAGGTGTTGGTGTCAGTGTCGGTGGAGGAACAGCGGGAGGTGGAACTGCAGGTGGAGGTGTCGCCGGAGGCGGGGTTGCCGGTGGTGGAGAAGCTGGAGGGGGAGACGCCGGAGGAGGGGTCGCTGGGGGAGGAGAAGCTGGTGGGGGAGTGGCAGGGGGAGGTGTTGCGGGTGGCGGGGAGCTGACAGGTGGCGGAGTGGCCGGCGGTGGAGAGGATGCGGGGGGAGGCGAAGACTGAACCGGGGGTGGAGCACCTTGGGGAGTGGGAGTGGTGGGGGTGGGCGGAGCAGGAGTGGAGGTGGGCGGAGAAGCAGTGGGTGCGGTGGGAGTTGTTGGGGTGGGAGGGGCGGGAGAAGAGGTCGGGGAGGTGGATGGAGCTTGGCCTCCGACGCCGGCGACTACAATGCAGATGAAAGCGACGGAGAAAAGGAGTTGTCGGTCCATCATGGGCTATCGTGCGCGGGGTCCCTGCTCAACCTGCGCTCCTCGAAGAGCAGAAGAGGATGATAGAGCGGGTGGAGCTGAGAAGTAAGCAGATTAGGAGAGTGAAGGAGGGGGCAGAATAAATAGGCGTTACGTAATTGTAGTTTAATGTAGTTCAAAGCTACAGACATTAGACAGGTCGAAAGAGAAAGAGAGACGAGGCTCCGTTTGGATCCAATCGAAACGCGAGGAAGGTTCCAGATTAATAGTGCTGTTGCTGTTCCAGATCTGTAGCGTCTGATTGCAACGTGGACTTCTGCCTCTCTACTGGTTGATTGGCTGTCTTTTTCACTGCAGAAAAACCTCATTTACCTCACTGCAAAACAAAAGGTTACATGAAAGATTACTGGATTAATTAAAAAATTAAAATTATTTAATAAATATGATGTAATATTTAAGAGTAATGTTATAAATGTTAGTTCATGTTGTATTAAATTCAAGAGTTCGAATTCTATTCTCTCATTCATTTCTCAGCTGAAATTATTCCTTAGCCAGTTTGTAAGTGTTTATTAACAAAAAAAAATGTTACATTCTTTTAAAACATTCTCATGATAATTTTTAAATATTTAATAAATAAAATGCTGAAAAAAAAATAAAAATGTTTTTAAAACTTAAAAAGTATTTGATATCTTTATGAGAAAATAGAATTATTCAATATGTAATTATCAAATGATTCAAATCATCTTTCTTTTTTTTTTTTTTTGCTATTCAGGTATAGTAACATATTTTCTTTCCATTATCCATGAATAGTAGGGAGTAATTAGCCACGAGAGAGGAGAAAGAGTGTTCAATGTTTTGAACTATTTTTTTTAAAAAATAAAAAAAAATGGAGTGGAAATGAAGAAACAGACCCGCCATGAATCATGATAGCAAGATAACCACCAAAATCATTATGAGGGACAGGTGTTAACTGTTTCCAAATTAAGCACGGTAATACCTGTTTAATTAGTGGAGGGAGTGGCTGAACGAATAACGATTTATGATATACAAATATGTAAATAATTAGTATACTAATTACCGTTAAGCTTATAAATACGGTATGTGAATTGACTTGTCGCTTAAAATTAACTTATTCTCATGTCATGTGTATATATGATGTGGGGCCGGGGGAACAAGGACCTTGCACGTATGCACACCCTGTACTAATCTGGTTTGGGAGGGAATCATAATCAATGATTACCTTTGATATATATATATATATTTGAAGTTCATGTCCCAATTTCTAATGCACACCCTAGCGTGCTACTTTTGGGGAAAAGTCCATGGAATCTGCGAATCAGATGCAGAGAACTTAAAATATACGAATATAATTCTCCAGATGTGGATTCGTTTTAATCTGATAATTAAGCATCCATAATATTATCATCTACGTACCAATCAAATGTTAACGCATCCAAAAAAGGAAAAAGATTTTTTACCATTTTGGATGTATATGTGAATTGGGAATACATTTTGTTTTATTTTCTCTCATATCGTATGGAATGTGTTTTAAAGTTTTCTAATTTCTTATTTTAAAAAAATATTAGATATTAGCTTATATGACAAGAGTTTTGTTTTATTCAATAAAGCTGCATATTTTGAGTTGGATGTTATTATTCATATACCTATACTTTACACCAAAAATCATACATTTATTTTATTAAAAAATAAAAAATAGTAAATATTAAAAAATGTGTTTTAAATTTTTAAAAATAAATTTATTTCAAATAAGAAATATGTAAAAATTTAATGTAAAAAATAAATATAAAAATAACAAAATTGTTTTGAGTTGTATAACTGAGTTGTGTAGCCGAGACAAATAGGTGTGAGACCCACATGCACTTTTTATGCTCTGTTCAGCACACATCCGAGCTACACGGAAAGATCAAATCAACTTTCATATCGCAAAAATTACATCATTAGCCAGAATTCTAATAATGCTCTTCTTTTGAAGAATTTAACTTTGTTTACCATGGAAATTTTATCTATTTAATTTTGAAATTCTTTCATGGTATATAAAAATTCTAGTTCAGAAACCCTGTTCCTAATAAAGCTTCCTTCATGAACACGTAAAAACAAATGTGCATATGCTATTATAAGGTTATTTATTTATCTTTGCTCCAATTAGAAGCATCAAAGTAAGAATGTAATAAGTGTGGGTCATGCCATGTGTCTTCATTTTGTACTAGACCTCGTGGCATGTGTGACTTGTACGCTACGCTAGCTGGGCTTTCTCCAAGGGACTGGTGGTTAGTAAGGAGGAGCTGAAGCTGCTCAGATACTCATGTGGGGTCCTTGTGAACTGTCTATCGCAGGGTAATATTTCGTGATATTCATTTGTTGAAAAATGATAGAGATATCATTTTTACATATATTAAAAATTATTTAATTTATATAAAAGATATTAATTTTATTATAAATTTAATATTTATAAAAAATTAAAACTTAAAAAATAAATAATTAAATATATAAAGTACATGTTTGAATAATTATTTATTTTTTTTATTAAAATTGACTTTTAATTGTGTAAATAAACTCGTGTTAATTTTTTATTTTATTTAATTTGATGTTAGTATAATTTTTAAAAAGTAATTATTGTTTTAAATAAAATATATTATTTTTATATTTGATGAAATTATTTTTAAACATAAATTATTTTATTACGGATCTATTTTTGAACAAAATTAATTTTATATAAAATGAAATTTTTATACGGTTAATCTAAACAGATTTTAAAGCTTAGCATGGGTAAAGAGTTATAGCCGCATAGACCCCACTCACGATGGCGACTGCAGCCTCTACTGGTAATAAACATGATTATAAGCATTCACGTGTCCTGTTTGCTTTTGTTGAATGGAAAGCAGGGTAACTCTCAAAATGGGAAGGGTGTTAATTAAGGAAGAAAAGTGATGCTATAGGTAGACTTCGCTTGGAATACAATCCAGATTTCACGTCAGATTTAGAAAAACATGATTAATTAGCAGTAACTCTTTTCATGCATAGATTGTATTACTACTTTTTTCAGTTTGCATTAGAAATATTTTTATATAATTTAATTGAGATATAACTCTTATAAATTAAATTAAAATTTTTATGTTTGCACTCTATTACACTATCACTTGGTGGATAGATTGTATTACTTTTTATCATCTTAATATGTAAGCCCTTACGTAATTTGCACTTGTCTATCCAAAAACAAATAAAAAAAAGAAAAAAGAAAAACAGTATTTGAGTTGACTTTCATAGAAAGAGGTTAATGTAATCTTTCACTAATTAGATTTGTCTCCATCTAATTCAGGCACTACTTTCACCAGTTTGTCTGAAATTTCACTTCATAGAATAACTGCCACGTGCATACTCTTGCTTGTACCTTAACTACGAAGAGGGAGTATCCTGTGAGAGGGAGTATCTACCTCAACAACCGACTGGTACATTTTCAAAAGTGGAATGAATTGCTTACGATAGAAAGTCATTAACTTCATCCATCATTGCATGAGAAGAAATTGATGACGGTGGTTACTTGTTATAATTACAATAATGAATGTCATTAATTTTTAAAAACAAGCCGAAAAGTTTATCATTTTAATCTACAAGATTACAAGTTAAAACTGTAAAATTCAATAATGCAACTTTGCTCTTCTTTTTCTTTGGAGCATGGTATTCCCCTCAATAAATACCTCATTTAAAATTTAAATTTTATATTTTTTTTAAGAGTATAATTTATTTATTATTATATTTAACACTTGTTGATTCTTTCTATTTTGAGATTATAAAATAAGCAATGCTAACAAAGCAAAAAATAATAAAAAGATCGTGAAATTGCTTGCAGTGTCTTGTTATTTTTCATATTAATTTCAAGAGTTTGAAGGATTAATCTTATTATAAAATATGATCATTTACCTTGAAAAAGGTGTTTATTTTTCTCTAGTTTTTTTTTTTTAACTTTTTGATAATGTGAAAGAAAACTATATATAACGAAAGTGGAAGAGAACAAACTTACAAAGAAAGCAAATAGGGGTGTTGGTTGGGTTAGTTTGTTTGAAGGTTGATGTTTGCAATCTGGATGATGCTACTCTTGAGCCACCTTTTGTTAGCTCGTTTCTTTCCCTGTCCTTTCCTATGTTACATTGATTCTCTTTTAATTATCCTCGCCGTCATTTAACCTAATCTTGGCTAGTGGATCTGGATGGACATTGGAGAAGGACCCTTGCAGTTGCTGTTTAATTTGACACGACCTTGTAGTTTTAGGAGCAACATCGTTGTTCTTCAGCTTCTTCTTTTTCTTATTGTTCTCCTTCTTTTTCTTCTTTTACACATTAATTAAATATGAGCTTCTGTTACTATCAACAGTTCCTTCTCAGTGCCGTGCCTGTTTCCGCATGCATTGCTTATAATAATACATAAAGATTGAAATCGACACTAGGCTTTTTCTACAAAATATTATAATTATAATATATGAATATAATATAATATCTTTACCCTTTAATTTTTGTATGTAATCGTAGTTGATTATGATTACCTCAAAATTATTTATATTTATATTTTTTATTTTCCTAATTATTGTGTTTACATACAAAAATTAACAGTGAAGATATTACAATGTATTGTAGACGTTTTTTTTTTGGGTCTTCTATTGTATAATTTGAAAGAACAGGGACACAACAAAACTACAGAAAGGGATAATGAAGAGTTGGGCCCAAGTGGATGTAGTGCTAAATTTCAGACCAAGATGGTTATTGTTCAATGAATGGTCACTTTGGGGTTAGGAAATAATTTAGCCCAACTATGAGATACTATTGGGCCTATTCAAGCCCACCATGAAAATCTGTGTGGCTTGGGTCGTTTTCTTGTGCTTTAATCCTTTTCCCTCCCGTATGCTTCATTTTGATTTTCAAAATCATTGAAAAAAAAATAATTTCAAAATCATATATCTGGGACAGTCAGGCCAGTGTAGAAATAGTAAGGCGTTGAGCCTCGAAGAAACTGCACCAGATATCGATTTCCATAGAAAATGAATCCCAACTCTTTCCCTTTCTCCCAAAACACCCCCACCCCTAGGACAAAAAAAATCATACATCTGAGGAGATCAGGCTACCGTTAAAGTGGTAAAGGCATCAACTTTAAAATATCCTCGCATCCCCCCCCCCCCCCCTCCCCCCACTTTTTCTCAATACCCCATCTTGTAGACCAAAAAAAAAATAATCATGTATCTGGATGGCAGCATGGAAGGGCTTTTGGTAATTGCCAGTGAGTGCAAGAGCACAAGGTAAGAAACACTGTCACCGGCACTGGCACATTGGCACTGCAATTGGAGTCACTCTGTCCTTTGTTCACCGGAGACGACATGGGTGCCCGTGGGGTTGTTCTCGACCTTGCTCACCGGAGAAACGGCGTTGTTGCTGGCCCCTCCGTCTTCCTCTTCTCTCAGGCGCGCTCTCCCTCAAGCCCCTGCTAACCTGCGCATGGTGCGAACTGTGACCCTCGCTGCCGTATCGCAGCCGTCCACCGGGAAGCAGCCCCGAGGTATCATGAGGCCCAGGAAAATCTCGCCGGAGATGCAAGAACTCGTTGGGGTTCCCGAGATTTCTCGAACCCAAGATCTTAAAACACATTTGAGCCTACATTAAGGGCAAAAATCTTCAGGTCACTTTCTACTTCTCTTTTTTTCTTTTTATTATTGTCAAAATTTTATTTTGTTTAACTTTACTACTAATTTTCAAAATTCAGTGGTGGTGAAAACGCTGTGTTCATGGTTGCTATTGACAATTTCTTTATCATTTCTGAAACCTTGTAGCTAATTAAGAAGCTGGTTGACCTACTTCTTGTTCCTAGCACAACAATTGGTCTGACTTATGCCATTTTTAGATACATTTACAATTTTACATCTAGGATTTCTGCGTATACTTTTTTTTTTTCTTTGAGCACATTGGGATAATGTTATACTTTTATGAGCATTTAGATTGATGTGTTCTCAGATTATTCCTTATCATTAGATTTGGTGTGGTGTCAATTACAGATTTGTAGCTTTAGTGTAGGTGTATGGTTGGTAATGCATGAAAATATAATTTTATAGTGATAGTTGGATTCTGTTCAAATTTTCGTGTTTGGCATTAATCATTATTTTAGTATCCATTGTTGTTTGGCTTATCTTCAACAATTATGTCAATTTTGTAGAAGTTTTAGTCATTGCTATCCAAGTTTTGTCCATTTTGTAAGCTCTTAGGTTGCGTTAGTGTTACAGGATAATTGGTTTGTTATCATCAGTTGCAAGAAATAATGCTATTACATTACGATTGTAGAGAATACAATACATTGGTGGCGTTATGAAGAAGAAATAGTTTGTCTTTAATATTTTTCCTGCATTATGGACATCTGAATCTGATAGTTATCTTTTTTTATCTTTTGTTGTCTGTACATGTGGAGCTAAACAGTTTTATGAATGATCAAATAGGAAATTTCTGCCCCCTGCTTGGTTATGGCAGGTTTTTGCATCAGCTCCCAGTTTTCCGTCTAGCTATTATGTTTCCTTATCTAATAAAGTTGCGGGCTTCATTGATTTGGTGTGTTAGTTAAACTAAAATGCATGCTGAGGGCTTCAAAATCCATCATGCATAACTTTTTGTCATGTCTTAGTATCTATATTTGCCTTTGTTGGGGTTATTTTAAATAGCAAAATGTACAACTTTGGATGGCTTATATTTTTGTTCTTCTGTTCTGAACTTGTGTCTCAGGATCTTGTGTGTCTGCAAGTGGTACAGTTCATAGCTGTTTTGTTTGTGTCATAATAGATCATTGGGGGTCATTTGCAAATTGAAAGATGCTTCCTGCCTGCTGTATAATGTGTTCACTGATTTGTATTTGGGTATGCATGTTTCTGTGTTTAACAAGTAAATATAGCTTAAGGTCACCCATAATGGTGATTATATATTATATATCTAGTGATTTTATTTATTTATTTGTTTGAAAGGAAGGCTGAAGACCTAGTGAGGGGAAGGGGTAACAAGTGTGAGCATCTGTTATACCGTTTTTAATTGGTTGATCTGCACACTTTATCTGAATTTGGCGAATTTGTAATTCTGTGAAGTTGATATAATTATGTTTGTTGGGGAGGTGTTCTGAAGTCAATTTTGGAGTCATCTAAGGTACCTGGCTTTAATATACTACTTAACAATGAATATTTTCTCTCTCTCTTTTTTTTTTTTGGTTGAATGAATATTTGCTCTTTGCTAGCTTACAAATGAGGCTTTTGGTTGTACTAGTGCAGTGCATTGCATGTAACATGCGAAATATTTACTACTTCCTAAATTTGGGTGTGTTCTGTGTAGTATTTTCTAATTCATTGGTGCGTCATTATGATATAGTCCATTACTCTCTTCCATTACATATAGATTCGATGACATTTAAACTTCTTAGATTGGTTTTGACTTGGTTTTTTCACTTCTAATCCTGGTAGGACCCTGAAAACAAGAAGATTATCATTTGTGATGAGAAGCTGAAGAAGATATTTGCGGGGTGAGATCAAGTTGGTTTTCTCGAGGTTGCTGGATTGATTAACCCTCACTTCCTTAAATGAAAGCTAAGTTTTTGTATGTAGGTCATATTTGTTGGTGGATGGAACAAGTAAATTTGTGAGTATTATGTCCTGCGAGGCTGCGACTAGTAGCCCTAGCTTTTTAGTACTTGGAGTACATGACAAGCTTTGCTGAAGAGTTTTGTTTTGATTACTGCAGGCTATTTAACGAGCGGTACTAGCTATCCTAAACATTTTATGCCACAATAAACATTTTCCTATGAACGTCAAATTTTAATTTTAAGAGCTGATTTGGTATATTCTTAAAAATTGTGATAAAAAAATTAAGAACGAATTATATATATATTTTTAGTATGAAATTTATATAATTTTTTATTTTTAATTTGGAATATGTACCAAATTGTCCTTAAAAAAATAAATGACATAGAGAAAGTGCTTTTTTCTCTTGTCCTAAACTCTTAATTTTTGATTGGATGAGGGGAGAAAATTAAAAGAAAGAAAATAGAGAGAAAATATTATTTTCTCTTCTATTGCTTGGATAAAGAGAAAAATGAGAGAAAAAAATAGAAAAAAAAGTTTTCTTTTACTTGGTTGCAAAGAAAAATGAAAAGAAAGAAAGAATAATCATATAAAATGACTCATATATTCTTATTATGATGTTGAAAAATGTATATTTGTTAAATAAAATTGTAATTTCAAAACGTTTCTCTCCCTCTTTTTCATAGAAGAAAAGATTTTTGTGGGTATCACATCTATTTTGATCTTTTCTCTTCTTTTTCTTTCCTCATCCAAACAAGAAAAAAACTTAAAATTTATCTATTTTCTCTCTTTTTATTTTCTTTCCTTCCAACTTCTCTCCAACTAAGCAAATGGCCATGTAAATAATTTTTTGAGTAAAATATAATTTTAATCTTTTAAATATGTATTATTTATTCATTTTATTTTTTAAAAATTAATTTTATCAATTTAGTCCCTCAAATTATAAATTTATAACAATTTAGTCTTTTTGAGTGATTAAATTGATAAAATTAAAAAAAATAAAAAGATAAAATTTGTAAATGATTTAAAATTTGAGGGACTAAAATTAATTTTTAAAAAATAAAATTAATAAATAATATATTTTTAAAAAACTAAAAATAAATTTTATTCTAATTTTTTCATAGAACATGAGAACTACGAAATGAAAGGAAAAAAGTGGACAACTTCCATTAAATTAAAAAAGGACAAGTAGCAACTAGGGAGATACAAAATATTTTTGAAAGATATTTTTGTTTTTGAACTTGAAAATTATGATCGAAACTTGGAAGTTAAAGTGAGAAGCAGGATTACTCACTGTTTTACTCGCTATTTATATATTTTTTAACAATATCGGTATTCTATTTTTTTTTTGGGTTCATATATTGTTATTATTTATATTTTATAAAATTTAAATATTTATCATAAAAAATAATAATTAATAAATATTTTATAACTTATTAAACATATTGATAATTTAAAAAAAATTAAAATATCGTAATATCATCTCAAGTCATAATATAGAAGAACTAAAGAAATATAACTGTAAAAATAATATTATACCATCTTAAATTATCAATTCAGTAATCATACTAATATTTAATAAACATATACTAAATAAAAAATAAAAAAAATAATATCTTAAAATCTTTCACATAAAAAAAATCTTAAAAACTTAAAAATTATTTAATATTCCTTTTTGATACAAAAAATATCTTAAAGACTTAAAAATTATTTAATAGTGCAATACTGCAATTACAAATTCACAGCCGAGCCGCACGATGAAATCCCTCTGACCCGCTTCATCTTCATCTTCCTCGAATTCCAGCTTCAACTTCAACATCATCGTTATCTGTATTATTGTCCTCAGACACGCGTTAAAGATCTTTCCGAGGTTTCTCAACTCGCCAACATCTCAGTCAGCAATACTCTCCCTCACATACGCAGTTCCCTCTTCCATGATAGAAAAGCTGGCTCTCCCTCTTCTCCTCCCAAACCCGCCCCCCACAAGACCCCTCTTTCCCAGTCACCCCCAGCACCCTTCTACCACCACACGCTCACCGCCACCATTAAGCCCTCTTCTTCAAAACCTCTTTTTGAACCAAAATTCCACTTCTTCTCCACAACTGCACACCACCCATTCTCCGCCAGAGCTCACCGTTCCTGTCTCCAGACCTCGCAACCGCATCGGCAAGTCCCGCGACCCCAACCGTGGCAAGCCCTGGTCAAGTCATCGCCTTTCAGCTCAAGGTCAGCGAGTTCTCCAAACCTTAGTTGACCCTTCATTCCATTCGAATCAATTGGATGAAATTCTGCACCAGCTATTTGTAGCAGACCCAGAACAATTGAGTTCTTCTGTTGGCGAGGACTCGTTCTCTTCTGATATTTTGGCTATAATTAAGGGTTTAGGGTTTAACAAGAAATGTGAACTTGCATTAAATGTATTTGAATGGGTTCGAGGTAGGGAAGATTGTGCTTCACTTTTGAGTGGTTCTTTAATCGCTGTGATTATTAACATCCTTGGTAAAGCGGGTCGGGTTTCATCTGCGGCCTCGTTGCTCCACAATCTAGAAACGGATGGGATTGAGGTAGATGTCTATGCCTACACTTCTTTGGTAACTGCTTATGCTAGTAATGGGAGGTACAGGGAGGCGGTGATGGTATTTAGGAAGATGGAAGAAGAGGGGTGTAGACCTACTTTAATTACTTATAATGTCATTTTGAATGTTTATGGGAAAATGGGTATGCCTTGGACTAAGATTATTACCCTTGTTCAGGGCATGAAAAGCAATGGGGTTGCCCCGGATCTATACACTTATAATACACTTATAAGTTGTTGTCGGAGGGGTTCTTTGTATGAAGAAGGTGTGGAGCTTTTTGAGGAGATGAAGTTAGCAGGATTTACACCTGACAAGGTTACATATAATGCATTGTTGGATGTTTATGGTAAGTCCAGACGGCCTAAGGAAGCTATGGAGGTTCTTAAACAGATGGAAAGTAATGGTTTTCCTCCTAGCATTGTAACTTACAATTCGTTGATATCGGCTTATGCTAGAGGTGGTTTGTTGGAGGAAGCATTGGAGCTTAAAACCCAAATGGTGGAGGAAAGGGAATTAAACCTGATGTTTTTCACCTACACCACCCTTTTGTCAGGGTTTGAGAAGGCTGGAAAAGATGAGTTTGCAATGAAAGTGTTTTGAAGAAATGAGAACAGCAGGCTGTAAACCTAACATATGCACCTTTAATGCCCTTATTAAGATGTATGGTATTCGAGGAAAGTTTGCGGAAATGATGAAAGTTTTTGAGGAGATCAAGGTATGCAAGTGTTCCCCTGATATTGTTACTTGGAACACACTTTTGGCTGTATTTGGGCAAAATGGAATGGACTCCGAAGTATCAGGAGTATTTAAAGAAATGAAGCGAGCAGGGTTTGTGCCTGAGAGGGACACCTTCAACACTCTAATAAGTGCATACAGCAGGTGTGGCTCCTTTGACCAAGCAGTGGCTGTTTATAAGAGCATGCTGGAAGCTGGAGTGACCCCAGATCTTTCTACCTATAATGCTGTTTTAGCAGCATTGGCTCGAGGAGGGCTTTGGGAACAATCTGAGAAAGTCCTTGCTGAAATGAAGGATGGTCGATGTAAACCTAATGAGCTAACATACTCTTCTTTGCTTCATGCTTATGCCAATGGTAAGGAGATTGAAAGGATGAATACTCTCGCTGAGGAGATATACTCAGGGACAATTGAAACACATGCTGTTCTTTTGAAGACCCTTGTTCTAGTAAATAGCAAGAGTGATCTCCTAACAGAAACAGAACGCGCCTTTTTTGGAGTTAAGGAGAAGAGGAATTTCACCTGACGTAATTACTCTGAATGCAATGCTTTCAATTTATGGGAGGAAGCAGATGGTAACCAAAACCAATGAGATTTTGAACTTTATGCATGAGAGTGGATTCACTCCAAGTTTGACTACTTATAATAGCTTGATGTATATGTACAGCCGCTCTGAAAACTTCGAAAAATCAGAAGAAATCTTGAGGGAAATTCTGGGGAAAGGTATCAAGCCTGATATAATCTCATACAATACAGTTATTTATGCATATTGCAGAAATGGTAGGATGAGGGACGCTTCACGGATGTTTTCTGAAATGAAAGATTCTACACTTGTTCCTGATGTTGTAACTTACAACACATTTGTGGCAACTTATGCTGCTGACTTGATGTTTGTGGAGGCTATTGATGTAGTTAGGTACATGATCAAGCAGGGATGTAAGCCAAACCAGAATACTTACAACTCCATAGTTGATTGGTATTGTAAGCTCAATTTGCGAGATGAGGCAAACAATTTTGTTAAAAACCTTGGCAACCTTGATCCACATATTTCCAAGGAGGAAGAAAGCAGGTTACTAGAGCGCATAGCAAAGAAATGGTCATAAGTTGTTCGATTCTCCGGAGGCTTTATTGGAATGCTTCTTTGGCTTCTGGTCAGATGCCCTTAGTCTTCCATTCCTCCTTGCCTGCCCATGTTGGGTAACATTTTGCTACGGAGGTTGGCATAAACATAGTGTAGATGTAAATGATCGTGTTACTTTACTGGGTGTTTATCTGAGAAAAAGTCAGCAGTATGTCTGCTCAGTGATGCATTGCGGATGTGGTTATACAGGAAGGTGGGAAATTAAAGAACAAAGGGGGAAGGGGTGGGGGAGGTTGATTTTGGATATCAATATTATGTAGAATATAATGTATAGCAATGAAATCAAGAAAAAAAAAAAAGTGCAGTGAAGGCCTTTTTATATTTTGGTAATAGCAGTGAAGGCTTTTGGTGTAAAAGTCAACTGCTGGTTGGATTTTGTTATGCAGTGTTTCTGCAACGACATATATGATTTTCTTTTTTTTTTTGCTCTTGTTTTCTGGAGCTCCATTAAAGAGTAAAGGCCCAAACATAATGCAGAATAAGGTCAATAATAATATTAAGGTGTAATAATATAAATTCTGATAATATAATATAAAATAATATAAGATCTGGTTGTATATGACCAGAATGGTAATCAAAGTTGAGGGTTAAAATTGATTTGAAATTAAAATATTATATTTTTGTTGAATTTGTTACAAAATAATTTTTTTATATTTTATCATGTTACTTAAAATTTAATTAATTTATTTTATAATTATTAATAAATTAAATAATTTTATTTTATTAAATATCATACAAAATATATAATATAAATAAATCATATAATGTAAATTTATATTATCAAATTTTATATTGCATACCAAACAGAACTAAAAATTTGTCCTGCATGTATGAGTGCCGAGGCTTCAACTTATTACCGTTTTGTCTTAATTCTAGTAAAGTTGTGAATAAAATCAGAACATTTTATAAGAGATCCGTTTTACAATTAATCAATTCCTGGAAATTCCCAGCTAGTGGAATTGACGTTCCAGTGTTATGCAAATTGATTACTTCAGTTTAAGGAATGGGTTTCTTCTTTTACCCCCAACTACTGTGCTCCAGTAAATCCGCAAGTACTCGAAGCACTGTTTGGTTCAGCAATTCGGAAGTATCTTTCTAGCTTCAAGGCTAATCCCCACGAAGTTCTGGTCTCAGACGTCGAAGAAGGGGTTTTAGCAGAAGTTGAAAATTTCTATGAAGAGAAGTTGCATACGAGGTGACGCAATGAAGTAGATGTTTGGTTAATGCCAATGGGCACGGCCACTTTGTTACGTCAATAGAAATTTTTAAGTGCACTAGGTTTTTTACATTGCATCATTTATTACATATTATATTAATTATGTGAATATTTTTGTCTTTTCCAATGAAAGATAATTATAGCCTTTACATTTAATAGTTAATTAACAAAATTATATAATTTTTCGTTAGGGCCGTTGGAAAAAACTGAAGAAAAGGTGTTGAGGTCAGACACACTTTGACAATGGCATGGAAGATAACGATTGACGTTGTTGTCCCCACTGTTTCCAAGAAACCAAAATCATTAATATCATACCCGAATCCCACGAAACAAGTTGGAAATTTTGGTGGTGAAAAGTATAAGAATTTATTTTTTTCAATAAAATTTTAATATTATTATTTAATTATATAATTTCATATTATTAAAACAACTTAATTTTTTCAATAATCATTATACATTTTTGTAATATCACCTCAATTATGATGATATTAGAAAATTTTACGATCTAAATGAATTAAATTGATATTCATAGTGAGTACAATCCGGGATAGTTATTTTTTAGCACATGGATTAGTTTATTAATTGTTATAAAAAAAAACAATTTTGATATATTGGATTAAGGTGTCTTCCAATAACTAGCTTTCGGCAATTCCTGTCTATTCTCTTTGTTCTACTTCATTGTTGTATAGAAGCTTTGTTAATTTATTCCATTGCTCATGGTGTCAACGTTTTACGTCCTCGTATCCTAATTCTCATCCATGATTGTTGCCATTGATGTTTAATACTTTAATCTAATGCAATGGTATAAACGCGACATTTTATAATCTTGAGTCAATTGTATTTGTCAGTTCTTAATTCGTGTTTTCGATAAGGCTGACAAAGATGCCAACTCAATGTTATACAAGCTAATCGCAACATTTGACCATTATCACAAATTTTCTACACGTTATGGTGGAAATGGCACAATCAAGGTCATGACTGCAATTCCATTTCATGGTTGTAAGTTGTAACCAATAGAGATATGCCGTCACGAACGTGCTTATGAAAAAATTTCACTTGCCCATCTTGCAGCTTGGCAGCTGGTGACACGTCACCACCGCTTACCAACTTCTTATTCCGAAAATTTTTTATATATTCTTATAGTAAATATATTTTTTTATTTTTTACAAGTAAATATAAGATAAATAAATATATAATGTTAAATTTGTCATAATTTTTATATATTTATATTATATCTACTTGCATAAAATAAAAAAAAAACAATACTCTAAAAACATACAAAAATTTCTTTCATACTCCATCATTTATGACAAACATTAGAGGGAGATCAATATCATGATTAACCAATCAATACAAATTTTATTCATTTCTTTCCAAAGAAAAACGAAATTGATATAAGCAAACCCAAAAAGGAGACTTCAAAACTATACACGTGCTTCTCTGCATCAGAAAGAATCTGTCAGCAACTTCCAGTTACTGTAGAATCCCCTTCATTTACCAACAATATTCATCTTCACCTATTAATAATTTTGATCCCAAATAACGTCAGTGTGTGATCCTTTGAAGCAATTCACTCTTTAGGCAACTGAACGAAGCACACTCTGTTCTTCTTCATCCGCATTTAGGGAGAAAAAAAAAAAAAAAAAAAAAAAAAAAAAAAAAAAAAAAAAAAAAAAAAAAATAAAAAAAAAAAAAAAAAAAAAAAAAAAAAAAAAAAAAAAAAAAAAATCAACAGGGGCAGTTGTACTACCAACAGCAGTTTGTTTAAATCTACCATTCGAGGAGCCCTTTTGGTGATCAAGATAGATCACAATAACAGTGATGTCATCATGGAAGTGTCGTCTTATTCCCTTTTCAATTTTCTTTATGTCATCATATCTCATCTCTCTCTTCTTTGCAGCTTCCTGAAGAGCAGCTCTCACTAATCTCTTGGCAATTCCCTGCGAATACCAGAACCAAAAATCAAAATCTATATAAGAATCTACAAAGTCCTTCATTATATGCAGCTCACAAGTAACAGAAGATACTCACAGCTCTGGGATATTTGAAAACAATATCAACTGCTGCTTCATCACTTAATTGTTCCCAAAGGCCATCTGATGCAAATATCAAGAATAAATCTTCCGAGCCAAGCTCCCTAATAATGATTGATGGTTCAGCTGTTATTACAGGACGCTTCAAAGGAATAGGATTTCCAAATTGCTGAAAAACTGGATCTCTGAAAAAATCAGGTCTCTTCAAATACACATCACCAATAGATCTTGATACCTGCAAAACCAAAACTATTTAGATCAGCTACCCTGACGCCATTCATCTACATTTACTCGGGTACTAGTAACAGGTTGACATATTCAGTTTCGCATCTATAACTAATTCAACAGTCAAGTATCCCACGAGTAACCTTCCCGTGGACCCGCCCTTCTCTTCCAAGGGAGGCAGGCTTGTATGGAAGGCAAAGCAGGAGATCCTGATAAAAGCACTGCATCTAAGTACTGAGTTTAATCAACTATGGGATGCCCCACTTTGTGTATCACATTTGCATAGAATGCTGGAAATACATCAAGTTCATGATAACCATGGAAGTAGGTAAAACAAAAAGCAAGAAAGTTTGAAAGAAGAAACATATAAAATAGATGAACAGATTTTATTTAACGACTGTACAATAACAGCATTAACACTCCAAAAGATGCAGATGACATGTATCAGCTCCTATTTCAAAACACAAACGAAAGCAAAATAGAACAATCGAGCCTACCAACACATACACAGCGATCCTTTCCAGGGAATGCAAGAGAAGTTATTACCATCCTTTATGTAAATGTTTAATATAGAAGATTTGGATGGAAAGGAAAGGAATGGAACTAGTGTATCTAGACTATGGAGTAGTCCAGATAAATCAATTTCTTTTTTTCCCTTCCTCTCAAATCTCCTTCATCAAACATATGACAGAATGTGAAGTATGTAAGAACATGTAGAGCTTCTCACCAAACTCTACAAAAATACAAAAAACAAATAAAGCTCTGGGGAATGAAGAAAATGTTATTGTACTAACTTATTAGTTAAGAAATTCCATCGAAGACTATTGCTACAATCGGACGCATTTGGCTATACCGCTATAGTGATAATAGACTATGGTACAGATATATAAACAGTCTACCTTTCTATATTCAAGATATATTTAAAATTAAGCAGATATTTATTAAGAAGACAATAGTTAATGCTAAAGTCAGGAAGACACCAAAGGTGCAAAAGAGAAGTGTGTTATGCCTGTATAATGCCCTTAATCCTCCAAACTCCACGTGTATAAACCACAATGTGAGAATCATCAGGATGGAGGGCTTCAACCTCCCTCCTCACCTCCTCAACAGCTACATTATGATCTGTTGACAACCGCTCTGCCACCACCAGAAAATTCTTGCTCTCAGTATCTCTCCTGCCAAGAACAGCTCTGGAGTCCCCGAGGTTCGCAACAAACAATACATTATTAGAAATTGCACCAAGAAGACAGCATGATCCAACCGACGCAATTTGGGGACTTATGGGCAGTGATAGCTTCACCAAATGCAAGAATTCCTCCTCAGTGGCACTAAACGCCTTTTTTATAACACCCGCCGATAATCCCCCTTGTTCAGTGGCAAATTCTACAATCAAACCAACAAACAAGTGAGTAGCTGCGCAGTAGTATAACTGACAACACTTTTTATGCAAAAACAGACAAGAACCAACTCAGCCAATAAGAAAAATAATTGAAATGCACCCAATTGAGTAAAGATTGAACTTCTTTTGGGTCTCAATAGTTAAAACTGTTGTTTTCACAATATTCATCCATGATTCCAACATGTTCTACCTTCAATTTACGAACCATACACAGAGAGCGGGAAACTGAGGCGACCAATTCCCGCAACCAAACAAAGTAATCACAGCCAAGCCAGACAGACTTACTATCAACCGTCAATTACAAAAGCAACGACTTTTCAACGCGTAAAAGGAAATCAGAAGAGGGAATTACTGTGCAAATAGGGGAAGAGACGTTTGTTGACGAATCTAGAAGCCTCAGGACCGCCGTGGCCGTCGTAAACGCCGATGTAGGTGGCGGAGGGCGACGTGAAGACTTGGCTCTGATCTTCGAGAATGTAATTGGCTTGAGCGACAGCGATGGAGAAGTCGCCGGAGGCGTGAGGCTTCAAGTCGGTGTGCCAGAGAAGTCCGTCGCCGCCGCAGCGCCGGCGTCCAAAGCAACAATCCAACTGCCGGTAGCACAAGCGTAGCATGATCTAAGACTGTTGCTACGATGAGAATATATAAGTGTTGGGTGAATTTTGGTGATAGGTTGAGTTTGGTTTGTTGATTAGGTATCTGGAAAATCACAGACAGAGAGAAACAAGAGAGAGAGAGAGAGAAACGAAAGTCAGTGGATACCGCGTTTGCAGGAGGAAGACGGAGGCTGAAAGAAAGATATGTTGCCTCTATACTTACAGTCGTGACCCGTACAAATAAAGTGCGTGACTCTGTCCCCTTTTTTTTTTCCCCCTTATTATGCTCTATTTTATCCTCTATTTATATTTTATAGTTTATATTTAAAATAATTTATAATTACAATTTTATTAAAAAAAAATTTTTTTAAAAATATTTCCGACATGCACTATAATGTGAAGATGATAAATGCTTGTTACTATCATCGAATTAATCAAAATTCTAAAGAAATTCGTTTTTTTTCCTGCTTTTTGAAGAGTTAACATTTACTGGTTAAAGAAAATGAATTTTAACTTAATTTTTCATTTTTGATGGAGTGTGACGTTGCCACTTTAATTAATACATTTAATTTATGAGACACATGTTTTTTCAGTTGATAAGTCATCAAATATATATCAATCCTCATAATAATTGTTTGAATGAGAAAAAATTGTGTACACAATGCAAAAACAATTTCTTATATTGTAACACTCAGTGTGCCTTTATTATCTTTGACAGTGAATATGTGATGTTAATTTCTTTATCTTATTCAATAACTGCCTATAAATTTAGATCAATTTTGACTAAATTCCATCACTTTTTTTTTTTCTTTTCCGTTCGTATAGCACTGTTCCAATATACACAACACAGTTGACTCGAGGATTTTGTAGGTATTCCTCAAGGTTTTGTCTTCATCCTTATCCTTAACGGGGGATCAAAATTTTTATGTATGGTCGAAACTTACATAGAAAGACAAGCTCGCGTTGAATATAATGCCTGCATTCTCTGACACCTTCAAAGTCAAACTATTTTCTTGGTTATATTTAGTATACGTATCTTGTAATTCCCGTCGCTTACCGCGTATGAAAATGCTAGGCTAGTCAATATACAATAAACTCTGGTTGAACTTACCAAGGACATTAAGTAATGACTATTCATCTGTATTCTTTTGATTTTGTACAAAGGAAAGAAAATTACAACCGAGGGCAATTAAAAAAATACGCAAAGCATCGCTAAGTAGTAGCAAATTAAAGACCCGTGGAAAATTGCTCCAGTATGCAGTGGTCTGTGTATGACCGTGAACCCGTTTCGGCCAAGGCATATGCACATCTGTTGCTTTCAAGTCTGGTATGCTTCAAAAACACCTGCCAATCTCCTCTAGTATATTACCGTAGAAATGTAAACTAGTCGGTTAAAACAAATAATTAAGATTATTTTAAAATATTAAAAAAATATTAATTAATTTTTTTAATTTTATCCTTATTATTTAATAGATAGAGAATAAGTAGAAGAAATAAAATTAGAGAAGAAAAAATATTAATGAAATGAGAGAAAAGATAATTTAGTTATATTAAATTATATTTTTATACAATTAAAATTATTTAATAGTATTCTTAATCCTTATGTAAATACCTTAAACGGCAGATAAAAATAAATAGAAGGTATAGCTAGTTAGCAAGTTTCATGTTCTTATCAACTTCGGAGATCAATGCAATAAGAGCAGTGTTATAACCTCCCAAAACAACTTTATAATAATTCTCTAAATACTTGATAAGATAAGTATTCAGTGAAAAAATAATTTTTTTTTAAAAGTAAAATATTTAATATCTTAAATATAAAAAAAATTTAATATTTATTTTCTTTAGTAATTAAAAAAATTATTAAGAATATCAATTAAAATGATATAGAATTATTTATGTAATAATAAAAGAACACCTTGTAAGCATGGCTTCGAAAACTTGGCTTGTAGTTGTAGGCCTATTCATATTTGTTTGTTACCAAATTGGGAATCATGAAGGCGATAATGTGAAGGACAACAACATTCAGTAGAAATTGCCTCAAGAAGAAACTAAACAAAGATTCAAGTACAATTATTTATGGATTAAATCAGCTCTTGATTAATTACATGCGAGCAAACTCCGAATGCATCCACTCATGTTTTGAGTTTGAGATATGATTCCTCCAGTCTCTAAATACGTTGATTTGAGAATCTTGCAACAGTTTCGCCACCATCTTCATCCAGTACGTATCTATAGAACCATTATTTTATGAGGAAGTAAACAATCCATGCCCGATTGCTATACCAGTCCTGTGCATTCGTTATCGATCCTTATATATAATGCCAGAACCTAATTTCTTCTTGTTTTTCTGCATAAATAAATATTGTATAAACTTGTAAAGCTACCAAAGTAATGTAACTTATTTGTGAAACGCTTCTGCTTGTTTTGATTTCTCGATGGACACGAAAGTTTAGCAAGTCAAGGGGAGAACATAGGATAAATTTAAGTATGAGGTTAGTCTACCAAGTGGCTTTGAATCACAATCAATGATTTGCCTTTGCCGCACAAAGAAAAACTTTGCATGCCATGCTTTGCTTTTGCAAATATATAAGGATCGTTTCGTCTATGAAACGATGGAGGGACTGGAACACCATTTAGAAGCGAAACTCACATTCCAAACCTTGCTGGTCTAGTCTATATACTCAGAAGTCAGGACTAGCACTTGAGAGCTCTGCATATAAATCGGACATTCGATTGTGGAGGTAGCTATCAGTTCAGAACAAGTTCTCCAGTCTCTATATGTTGCTCTTTTAGCCTAGGCACGTCCTCTGTTTGTCGCCTCTTCTCCTTTCTTCATGCTTCTGGTTTGGCTTCTAGGCTACTGCTCATATCAAAACTCTAATAGTTTCTCTAACAAGATTTTCAAGCACCTAAGGATTCCAAAATCCTTTGACCATGAACCAGGATCAAGGAGGTTGCCCGTTCAACCAAAAGAGCAACGGTTTCATATAACTAGTTTTAAGGTTAAAAAGTATTCCGGGAGGACCAGGACCCAAGTTTCGAACTGATAACTTGATAACCATTGCTTGTGTTTAATTAAATCGACTTATTCTAGATATAAAACTGTATCTATGGAAGAAAAGACATTTCCTTTTTCTTTCTATCGGTTTCTGTTACTCAAGAAAAAAAACATATTTCAATTTTTTAAGTGGAAATTTTTTATGACTTAATTTTGCTATGGGATACATATTTAACTACTAGTAGATTTTTATAAGAGTAACGATCTTACCAACAAATTTGTCAAATAGCACTTACATCACAGCAACAAAATTTCAGACTTCTTTCCACATTGATATTTCCATAGTAAATTTGGCTTTAATTTCTACCATTTTCAACTAAATAGAAGTCCGAATGTCGTACAATCCCATTTTGCATCTTGCCCTGCGAGTGACCATTTTGATGTTCACTATGCTTACTCAATTTACATGTTTGAATTCAATGCCCCAAAACGCCAGACAAACCATTGGGCCTTGAGTGTTCTTACAAGTTACTAATCCCATATCAACACAAATTACCCAGAAAATGAAAGTTAGGGTAGCAGCGGGAAGAATGTTATCTGGCTGATAACTACTTCCCAAACATTGGACATAGGAGACAATACAGAAGGCTACACTCGCCGAGAATAATATTAAAGAGAAGGCTGTACTAAACCGTCACCTTCTCTCCCTAGAAAGAGAATGCGTCATAATTTAGTTTCTTCAAATTTACTGTCCTCTCCTCCTTGTCACACCACATCACTACAAAATGGAAACTCTATAATAGCATTCTCATCCTTTCATACAACCACAGAACAAGAGAAAATCAATCTAGAAATTACTCAGCCTCTGTTTGCGGTATGTGACTATTTACAACTATACCTCTTCGACAGTATGGACAGTCTCCACAACAGCTAATCCAAGGATTCAAGCAAGCAGAGTGAAATCTATGTCCACATGGCAAATGTATCAGCTTATCTCCATCCGTGAAAGATTCCAAGCATATGCCACAATCCTGTGGTACTCTGGAGGACTCGAACCCTGTCTCCCTACTGCTGCTAAAAACTTCCACATGCAAACAATCCAGGGCCTCCTGAGTGAGTCCAGGTGGCTTTTTGTTTAGTTCTTGTAAGAACTGGGATCTTCCCATTTGGGAAGTCAAGTCAGTAACCAGAGAGCCCCCAGCTAAAACACCACTTGATAATTCACTCTCTTGATCTGCATCCAATGAATCTCTACCATTTTGCCTAAGGAAAAATAAAATCCATCAAATTGAATCAAAAGGCAATGGCAGGTCTTCAATAGTTAATGACTTAAAATGATTCAGAGCAAAATTTTATCTCAGTGGAATTCATTTTAAACCAGTTAGTGCAAGTATTTATATGAATAGATTTCAGTTTTCAACTAATCATAAAATTACACCAAAAGTCTGATTATTAGAAGCCAGAGCAGCATCACCATTGGGATTATACAAGTGCTATAAAGCAAGTATGTGCCATGAGAAAATCAACAAAAAGTGTAAAAAGACAACCAATGGCATGTAACATATAACACTTGATAGGAAAACATCATAAATTATATAAGTTACTAAAAGACATCTGAATCCAGAATAATAAGTATGCACAATAGTCATCAATATTCTGACCAAAAAAGTAGTCTTAATGTGTTCTAATATTATTGCAAATGAGAAGAATATATTTTCACTGAGACATAGTGCATCGAAGACATCACACCCCAAATATCTTTATACACGGGAATACTAATCTATACTATAGTTGTTGTCTTGTCTCTATTACAGTGGATTCACGTACAAGATTCTGAAATAATGTTTGACAGAAAGAATTAACATATTCACAGCATAGCCATGCTTGTCAGAAATTTGAATAATTACTAATCTCCTTATAAAGGATGTACAAATCTCAGGACAAAGGATACATAGTAATATGATGTAATCCATCAAGAATTTTCCATGAGAGGGTGCAATAGTAAAATAAAGTACAAATATGATAGCTTGCCATGTAATTAAGAAAATGCTTGTCAACTTTTGTCATTAAATAAATTGGTTTTGTAAACAATTTTACAATCATCTCATAGGCTCAAACTCACCTAAAATACCAGCACCATTTTAAATACATAGGGCCATATATAAAGTGTGAAGACATGTACGTTTATTCTAACATTTAATCTACTAGAAGCTTATACGTTTCACAGATATAGAAATATTATATATCAACATTGCATTAAATGTTCCTAGATGTCCCATGCATTGTTAAGATAATAAGAAACTTGATTATTGTGTTAAAAGCAAACCTGTTTCTAGGGACAGGCTCCCCTCTCAACCTCTCAAGAAGTCTTGCCCGTGCAAGCAGCACACCTACGGGTAGTCTGTCACTCGCACTCACTCTAGGACCCCTTATGCCCCTTACATTTTCTGCAGCATCGTCACTATCAATTAAAAGAGAATGGCGATTTCTCTGATCAAGTCTAGATGATGCACGCTCCTAAACAACAAACACAACATGTAGGATTAGGACTATAATAGTCAAACTTCAGTCGAAAGCTCAACACACTACTATCAATTCTCAACTTTTAATAGCAAAACAAATACATTTCTAAAGGTAATTGTAGTATCAATTCTCAACACACTACTAAACAAATAGCTAAAACATTTTTCAACACATCCCTTGAAATTTCAAAAGGGGTAAAAGCATGAGCTTAATACTTGAAAAATATTCACACAAAACACCTACAAATACACGCAGAGGGTAAATAGAAGGCTAGTTTGCTGATATCAAATCCAATGGCACAAAAACACAAAATAGATCCAATAAACAAAGATTCACGGATAACCTTCCTGGTGTACAAATCCGAGAGATCCCTGTACATCAACCCACAATAAAATCCCTCAGCGGAGGGTTGGATAATCGATATTACCACACTTGCAACATCTGAAAACATCAACTTCACAAAATGCCTACGCTCTTTGGGATTCACCAAACAACATTCCTAACTAACTTAATGAAAATTCAAAACCAGCCAAAAACCTAATTCCGATTTTATCATAATATCAACAGCACCCACAGTGTACAGTACAGTTCCAACACAAAGAAGACTAGCATCCTCAGTTTGTTTATTTGAGCACCCAAAGCATGCAAAAAGAGGTTCCAAAATAGGATTACCGCGTAAGAGGATCGGTGACGGAGCCGGCGCACAAGGTCGGAGCGTCGGAGAGAATCAGCACCGTCCACGTCGTGCAGACGATGATGATGGTAATGATGGAGACGGTCAAGATGAAGGTCTGGAGCGGGCGCGGGTTCGAAGCCTAGATCGACAGCGGTTCGGCCCAATCGATGCCTCCTGTTGTAGAAAAGCTCCGAAGCGCTCGTCATGCACCGCGAAACACGATTCGCTTTCCTCAGCGGAGGACGCAATGCGACGCGGAGTTTGGGTTGAGGCTTGAGAGAAGAAGAAGACGACGACGACAAAGAAGAAGGGAAAGAGAAATGGAAGATCAACGGCAAGTTCGCAGCCGCTGCGGATGAAGAAAGGAAACTGTTTCTGTTCCCATTTTTACCGAGAAAGTTGAACGCGAAATTTAAATTTTAATTAAATTTAGAAAAATGAAAGATGCTTTATTTTATTTCTAGTCTTTAGTGCTTGCCCCGTCAGACATGTCTGAACACGGAGGGAAAATGGATAATACTGAAGGAAAGAAAGGTGTTTAAGTAAATGTTTTTTTAATCTTTGTTCTTTTAAAATAAAAAAAAAGAATGATTTTATGGATTTTATTATTTTAAACATTGTTTTTTAAAAAAGAAAAATCAAACATGTAATTAAGCGTGTGTTTAACTTAATAGAATTTATTACTATTTATACAAAACTTTTAATTGAAAGACTATTTTAAATAAAAATTAACAAATGTAAACATGTACTTTCAATTTTTATTGATTTCCTTTCTCTTGTTTTTTTTTCTCTCTTTTTATGTTAACTTTTAAAGAATTTAGATATTATCTTGTAATAAATTATCTTGTTAAAAAATACAGATATAAATTATATTATATTAAGATATATCATAATGAATTATAAAATTTATTTTTTATATTTTAAATTTTTTTATAATAGAATAATTTTTTATTATTTTATTAATAAAAGAAAATCTAATTTACTTTTAAATATATTTATTGAGAAAGAAGTTTTTTTGAATATAAAGTAAATTAAATTACATATCATCATTTTCTATTAAATAATTTTTTAAAAAAATTGACATAAATTGTTATGTCATATAATTTGTTTGTATTTTTTTTGGTGAAAATAATTTGTTTATATTTAAATTAATAATTTATCAGATTTTTGAAAATTAAATCTACACCAATTACAAATTACGAGATTGGTTTGAATGCAAGTTGGGGCTTATATACATCACATCGGAACGTGCGTAAAGATGTGAATATGATCTGTGGATGAATTTTAAGCTACAGAGTACAGAGATTCTCTTACTCTAACCGCGAATAAAAACTCACTTTTTGTTTATTAAAATATAGTTTATATTTTTAATATTAATTATATTATTATTTTAATAAAAAGTAACATTTTAGTTTAGATAAGGCTTAGAATCCAATGTCAAAAAAAAAAAAAAATAGAATCCGCCTTAAATTGTGATGAAAAGTAATTCCTAGTTTTTTTTTTGGGTACAGAAGCAATTCCTACTTTTTCCTCTTTGGGTGATTTTTTTCAGCAAATCACAATATTAAAAATAAAAAAGTTGAACAATTCTTTTAAGAATCCGAACTTTTTATCCTTGTCATCATCATTTTATTTATTCGAGTTTGACCACAACAGAGCTTGCCAATGAATTACAGGCCTTTTATTGATAAACTTGTGAGTTTGACCATGATATCAGTAATTCTTGAAGACCCAAAAAAAAAAAGAACAAACAGAAATTTTACATCAAATAATTAATGACAATTAAGGTGTATAAATTTTTATATATTTGTGTGCTATTTATATAATCTTCTTTTAGTAAAGTTAAAAAAATCAAAAAGTCATTCAGAAGTTCACAATTTGAAATATGTTACATTAATTGGTTTCCCCTATAGTATAGTAAAATAAGAGTGTAATTTTGATCTAGATAAAAATTTTATATTATTATTGAATTATATATTATTGTTAAATTATTAAAAGAATTTAATAAAAATAAAAATTATTAAAAAATAAAAAATATGATAATATATAATTAGATAATAATATAAAATAATTTTATATTAATAATTTGTAAAATAATATTGTTTTTTAATTTTAAAAAAGCACATTATTTTATCACCCCTTATGAATTTATTAGGAATATTCTTGTGTTTTCGTTGTTTCATACACTTGTACTCTGATCCATGCTGGCCTTCGTAGAAGTAAAAATATATGGATAACAAATGTCTATCTAATTTCTAAAATTATAAAAATTAATATAATTTTACTAAAATTTATTTTCAGAGAGATCAGTGAAATTTGTTATTATGTGTATGTAGATTCATTAAATTGCATATAAATCAGAGAAAAAGATTATATTATTGTGATTCTAAATCATTCAAATTTTATGTGAGCGGTTGAATGCACTCTTGTTGCACTTACACATGTCTTGGACTTGATGTTGTACATGTGTTAGATTTTTTTTAAAATAAAAATTGTGTAATAAAGTCTTTTTTAAAGTAATGACTTTAAAATTAAAATATATGATATTATAGATAAAATCTGTTTGAGAACAATTTATTTTTATTGGGTTAACCACCTTTGCACATATGTTGGATTTGTTACATACTATAGGTTGATAAAAAATATGCTAAGCCAACATGAGTTGTCTGTGTTATTAGTAGTGAAAGAGAAATTTTTAACTAGTTATTTATGTGTCTATTGTGACACTCAAATTAACATTAAATATGTATAATTAACTTTTTAAAATTAGGTAACTTACAAAATTTTATACATGTCTAATTTTCCCTTAAGCACCTACTTAATTACGTATTTACCTAATCTATAGCTCACAGTGTTATTCTTAAATTCAACCAATATACCTTTATGAAGGGTACGTACCCCCTGCCTAACCCAAGAAATTAACGTTTTTGCTGATATGACTCAAGTGGAGGCTATATATTTTTCAAAAAGATTTTTGATCTCAAGATCAAAATTTCAGTCAGATTGTTTGGTTTACTTTTGAAGTAACTTTTTCTTTTTAAGACTATGTCTTATAATAAAACAAAAAGAATATAATATTCACACGATGAAATAAAAACCTTTTTTTTTTTTTCAACCCCGCAGCATAAAGGATGATCTTTTGTGCCATGCGGGCGTGATGCGTCCAATAGATTTAGACCTTCTCTTCAACTCTACTCGACCACTTGCTCGTCACCTATCTACTTCTCCATCTCTCTATCACTAACTCTGATTCTGCTTGTCAAACCCGATTCATAATTGCAATCTACTCGATCGAGTTGTAACGTCTTGTAATAAAGCTGCACAACGCAAACATCCCCGTCGATTCTTCTTTCATGATATGATCATGGCATACATGGAAATGCGCGGTCATGAATCATTGACTGTTTGATAACATCAGAATATATAATGATAAGACCTTTTGGGACTTGGGACAACCATCGTACAGGAGAGGATAGTGCATATATAAAGCATATGATTCTTTGGTGGAATTTCTTTTTTGAAAAAAAAAGTATTAACATGCCTTAATTTTAAATTATTTATAAATTATTATCACAAATTTTATAATTATCTTAATTAATACTTAAATTATAAAGTTATCTAAACGAGAATCATTTCACTATAATTTTTAAAATAAAAAGTTCATATTTATTTAAATATAATGAAAATTATAATATTATGTTATTAAAAATTATTTGTGTCAATCATATGATTATGTTTTTATAAAGTGACTTAATATATAGTGGATAAATAGATGTATTTAAATAATTCTTATAATTTGAATATTAATTAAAATAATTTTAAAATTTATGATGATAATTTATATATGATTCAAAGTTTAAAAGACATTAATAATTTATTTTTTTACATGGAGAAACTAAAAGAAAGAGACCAAAATAGAACGGTAAAATCAGAAGGTACACAAATCAATGTTTTTGTTAAATGAGTGTTGCTGCTTGTTAAAAGGTACAATTTATGGGGATAGAGGCAAAGAACTAACAACACAAAGGAGTTCTGCAGAGTGTACAGCCACCCTTCCGCCTTCCAAATTCAGGGGAGAGAGAGACATTTATATATAGTAATTTCGTTTACACGACGAGATGACTTATTAAGGGGATAAAAATGGGGGTGAGCATGGGCGCTAAGTCACTGACGGGCACTAGCCACTAGAGATGCACCATTAAGATGAGACAGGGCAACAAGTTAACTGGTCTGCACTTACCTTTTTCATATTGAAATTAGGCCATATCCGGTTATATCTATCTTGTTTAGTTAAGCTAGTGCAATAGTGCAAGAATTTTTGAGTTTGAATAAAATTTTGCATTTGGCATAAATGCTCTCATTCAGATTATATATATATATATATATATATATATATATATATATTCTAAAGTTGAAACAATCACCTGATGTAACAAATGGTGCAACAGAAAGTACATGCTGCACCACAGACTTAGCTTTCATATTATTCCTTTAATTTAGGAAATCTTGGAAATATTATCTAATTAACTATTTATAAGTACATTTTTTATAATCAGTGTAAAATTATTGGAATACTAAATTATATAAAAAAAAAATTCAAAAGTAATTGTTTGGTGTAATATCAGTATGATAAAATACATCAGTCTATAAGCTACTATGAGTGTGTTGGTGCCTTGGTGGTGAGGGATTATAATAGTTTGTAAGAAGTTATAATGTCAATCCTCTGTGCTGTAATTGTGACACAAAAAAAAAAAAGTCAGGTTTTTCATGAAATGTCTGGATGCAAGGAGGTGATGAAGTTCAGATTGACTCTTTTATCAGATGCTTAAGAGTGTATTCAGCAACTGTACCAATAGCAACAGAGAGAAGCTAATAAAGAGACAGAGCAAGCTTAATAAGCTTGAGCTAATCATTGTGCATGCTTAAATAGTCACAAACACTTTGTTGCACCATCGAAGTGGCCTCTAACTTAAAACTAGTTTTCTTCTCATAGCTAATTGATATTACAAAGCCAAGCGTGGTAACTTTTCAGATTCATAATTATTGATACTTTGATAGTAATATATATAACCATTTCATTGATGGATGCTGGGGGTGAGTGAAGCACTGTAATTTCTAATCAGGCATTAATTATTTCAGCTGAAGTTAATAGGATAGTTGTGGAGCATCAGAGGTTGGGATTGTCCACACCATCAACATTTCTGAACCAATAAGTCTCACTGAAACAAGCTGCGCCCTCTGGAACATCGTCCATCACCCACTCATGGCCTTTGGGGAAGTAGATTCCTGTGCGTGGGTGTGGAACCCAGCAAGTTGAAGTTGAATCCACTATCTTCCCCCCACTACTCTTTGAAATTCCAGAGCGTTCTGCAGCAGTTGGAGCAGTGCCTGAGGAATTGCTGATCCCACTCCCTGCTCGCTTAGCTCCCCTGCATGACCTCGATATTTCATTGGTTATCTGTTAGACCTTGCTCTTTGAGCACAATGCAAAATCTGAAAAGGGCTTTGGCTATCAAAGATTTCTCGCCAATCATTAGCATTCATGCAATCTTGCATTCAAATGGACAAAGGAATCGTGGCAAACAAATGATTCAAAACAACTAGACTACTAAGAAGAAATGAAACGGGACCCCATTGGAGGCACCCCATTGTAGTATTTCAAGTGACAAGCACTTTCTGTGCCTTTGAATGGATCACTAAAAGACTTATCAATGATAATTACCTGAGAAGCAATATCTTTGTTTTGGTGATGCCGCCTCTAGCCATGCTGCAATAAGAAGCTGCACTGCTGCAGAATCAAATCAGGTATGTAATATATGTGAATGCAGTACGTATCTGGTGCGATGTCTCAAAACACCGAAACGTTCTCAAAGCCTCAAGACCTTAAGGAATGGGTATTTATAGCAGTCTAGTGCAGGAAGTAAGGAAAGGATCCAGTAGAGAATAAGTTCTGTGAGGCACAAAAACAGAGAGAGGGGTCAATGGGTCATCTAGATGTCAGACCTTTCAGTATAGAAAATCAATACATGGTTCTAAACCCTTGCTTTTGAGACACTTATTAAAAGTGCTCCTAGAAATGGTTAAACTTTAAAGGGTTTTCTTTCCGTATATATAGCCATTGTTCCTTTGTATCAGTTGTGAAAATGTCCATTCCTCCCGCGTAAAATGCGCGTCAGACATCAGAATAAATATCATGGAGTCTCATGATTTTCAAAAAAGTTACAATATTTACTAGTATAATTTGTAAATAAGTGCGCCGATTACAATATTTTTAAAATAGGTGAGGACATTTTAAAATAAAATAACTTTAATCCTTTATTTGGTTGAAGAGAATTTGGAAGGAAAGAAAATAAAAGAGAAAAATAGATAGATTTTGAATACATATTTGAGTCAAAACAAAGAAAAGGATGCTTCTCCCCAACACCAACTATGTAATGCAAATAGGCCATTGAATGAGAGAAGCAAAAGAAGAGGAAAGAAAAAAATAGGTATGGGCCTGCTTAAAACTTTTCTTCTCATCATTGAGAAGAAAATGGGAGAGATGGAGAGAAAAGTTTTGAATTATAATTTTATCTAATAAATACACATTTTTTAATATCATAATAAGAGTATATAGGTTATTTTATATAATTATATTTTCTTTCTTCTAACTCTTTTATGCAACTAAGTAAAAGAAAATTTTCAGACATATATTTTCTCTTCTTTTTCTCTTCATCCAATTAATAAGAAAGAAAATTTTATTTAAAATATTTGTAACTTTATTAAAAATTAATATAACTTCATATAATTTGTGACTTTTTGGGTGATGTAAAAATGTATATAAATTATTTTATTACCTTTACAACTTATAACATCATCTGATTTTAACATGAGTAAAATGAAAAAATAAAATTTTAGAGCTTTTTTTTCTCTCTTTATTCCTTGTATAAGAGAGGGATGCAAAATGTAAAACTTACATATAAAGTTCATCCTTCTAAATTTCTTTCTTCTTTCCTTCTCTTAAATTGATACCAAATAAATGATATGCCCAATTCTTAAGTTATTTTTTTTCTTTCTCACTCAAAAAAATACATACCAAACAAAAGTTGAAAGATATTACCAACATCAATTGGTTAAGCATGTAGCTTAAAAGAACTAAATGTAAATGTGTGCATTTTAAGGGTTGATTTTGTAGTATAATAACAGAAAAATAGCGAAATATTTTTTTATTAAATGAAAAACAATAATTGTGATAATATTGCACAATTCTATGATAACTTTATTTTCAAAAGCATCGCTATCGAATAGTGTAATTATCATTCTAATATCATTACACAATCCAAAAAATATTAATTATTGTTTCTAAGAAATATTATAAGAACATCAATTTTCAATTTAAGCACAAAATTAAGAACACCAAAACATCGAATCCCATTTAAAAATTCAGGAATCTATAAATCTTCATATGTGAATGCATTTGAGTTAGTTATTTACATATTTTTAATTTATTAATAAAATTTAATTTTATTCAAAGAGTAATTTGGTATAACAAAATAATAAATTTTATTGCCTGTTTATAATTTTTTTTTTACTTACACCTATCTTATTCTTATTTAAATGATATTTGACTACGTTAAAGAAAATATTTAAGACTACACATTAACTTTTAATTTAATATGTCTAAATATTATTTTAAAATAATAAAATTGAACCAATTATGTAATTGGTATAATCAGATATATTAACCTATTTTGATCGATTTTGTATTAATTAATTGTCTTAGACAGAAATTATTGAGTCGTTATTAATTAAAGGTATCCCTATATAAGAAAACCTTCAATACTCGTCGACTCCAATTACGCTTAGGAGTACTAATACTCTCTCATGTGTGGCCGGAATTTGACCACTTGTGTCAATCATTGATTGGACAACTCGAACTAAGTTTTATGTGCATGTTCATTTTACATCGTACAATTATAATATTCTCATATTCAATTATTTCAAGTCATTATATATATATATATATATATAAATATTCTCATATTCAATTATTTCAAGTCATTAATATATATATATATATATATATATATATATATATATATATATATATATATATTTATATATATATATATATTTATATTTATTTAATTTTTTAAGTGTGACCGTAATTGAATTTTAACTTGAAAGTTTTTTTAATAACTATTTATTTTAAAGTTTAAATTTTAATTTTTTTTAAAGTATAACTCATTTATTATTACACTCAATCTCTATTAACATTATTGTAATATATATACTTTAAAAAAAATTAGAGAATACGAATACAAACATAACTTTTTATTTATTTATGCTATTATTAAAAAAGTTACTTTATTTAGCATCTCATTCTTTGAAAAAAAAAGTTGTTTTTACTATAATTAAATATTATTGTTATATTCTTATTACATTCACTTTCTAATTTATATAATAATATATCCTATGAGCTAATTAGATCAAATAGGCTAATATTCAACTGGTCTTTGAGGGTGACAGCTTCTGAATTCTATCAAGGCTAGCTCCACCAGCCAATCCCAAATTTTCAGATGATACTAGGAGCCTACAATTCATCCACAAAATTCAGAATGGTTCTGATGATGGAGGCAAGATCAAGCGTGTTGTTGTATATCTCTTGAAGGTAAATTCATTGAGTACGTAGAATAAGATAGACTGCTGATGACACTATATAATCAATTCAAAGTTATTTTGATAAACTTAGCAAAAACAATGGTGACTAGAGATGGGTGTTCAAATGTGAAATAAAGGATTACACTTCAAGAAAATCTTCATGAATTTCATGCTTTTATCTGAAATTGAAGAAATTAAGGACAATATTAGTTTAATCAATTGGATGAATCTCTTTGAACTTTAGAAAACTGAATAAATAACTGCAACTTGTAGCTTATCCATTCTGTGTTATCTTGTTAAGTTCTTTAAATGAAGATTTGGATGTGAAAAGTCGACCTAGGCTATTTGGTTCAGTGGAATTTCTTTTACTCACATATTAATATTAAAAAAAAATTTACATAACACAATTTTAAGGATAGTAAAAGAATTGTCACAAAAAAGAAGAATCTCTATATCGTTCCTTTTGGCCAATTGTAAGATATATGTTATGCGATAAGGCAATGCGTGATTCTGATCACTTATGACTGAACATGCTAACTTATGAACGCCTTGCTCAATGTTATGGTTGAAGGAGCTTAAAATAACAAGTTAGTTGTTTTTGGTCTATATTTGTGTGCTTGTCAAACATAAAAGGAACTGTAAGGATTATAAATCTAAATGCAGGTGCAAATATTGATAAAATATATCATTGCTCATCTATTCTGTTCTTTTTCGGACAAATTATTGTTAGGGAATTATGCAGATGCCTTATCATGCTACAATGAGGTCCTCAACAAACATTGATCATATTATTTTATTTAATTCTGTCTTAATGCACAAATAAGTAAAGAAAGAAACTTAACTTAGACAAAATATTTTGCATGACAGTTTCTTATATTATCAATTCATAATATATAGCTTGGACAAAAACCAATATCCAAAACCCACCGAGGAGTCGCCATAATGAAACCCATAATATAATGCAGGTAATTGAGACTGTGACAAAACATGGATCAAAATGTATCTTAGAACATAACCTAGATCACAGAAAGTTGAAAAGAAAATAAAAACACAACCTTATAAGAGATCACAGTTCACAAGCTAGCGTGCAAGCTACTTCAATCCTTCTTCACCTTAATTGCTTTCTTCATCTTGATGGTTGACATTAGAGATGCCACACATGGACTACCTTCCAAGCTATAATCAAACAAACCTCCACTACTAATTCTTTTTGCATGACTCAGCACTCATTGAAGATAGATCAATCAGAGAAGCAATACACAAATATCATATGCAGCAGTATCTGTAACTTATCCAAAAGAGCAAATCACAAAACACTCATTCAAAAGGCCCATGGAGAAGTATGTTTCTTTTTTAATTACCTTTCTTAACGTTCCATGACAGAGTAACTGTTCATGTATGAGTAAAGCGGGGATTCTGTCATTATTTTGCAGGAATTCAATATATTGCGGTATGAGGTTGGCCAGAAATATGATTCTCATTATTATGCGTTCAAACATAGCCAAAGGGTATATTTCCAAGTACAAGTTGTCTAAGATTTCCTTCATAACTTTTTTGAATCGCAGAAATCACTTTCCGCCCTCTTTTTTTTTTGGTATTATTAGAATGATAATTATTTAAGCAAGTTTTAGTATGTGTTGCACTTCACAGATCTTGGCTTCTTTGTTAGATTTGCTTTAATTAAAAACATATACATGCACCTAATATCCCGTGTGATATGTTTTATTCAACATGGTTAACATTTGGTATCAATTTGTTGAACTTTGCTTGGTAGTTTAGTCTTGATGTTTTATTCTTTTCTAAATGTGTCTTGCCGGTTAGTTTATGGATCTCTTATGACAAAAGAATAATCCACACGTTTATGCTTAACTGTGCAGATTGCTTCCTTCTTGTTATTTATACCTGTCAAATGTAGAAGCAGGTGGAGAAACCATGTTCCTTTTGAGGGATTATGGAATTTACTGTCATCTGTCTGATACTTTAATTTATAACATGAATTAATCTTGATGTGTAAGTAATCATTTAATTTTAAGTGTTCTGATATGCAGGATGGTTTGAATTTTGAATATACAGATTATGATTGCAAAAAATTTGCATTGGTTTTAAAGGCGAAGCCACGGCAAGGTGATGGGACTTCTATTTTATTCATTGTTTCAAAATGGCATAGTTGACAAGGTAATCTTTCATTTTAAGGCAATCATATGTGCATATAAATATAATTGCTGTTTCTTTTCTAGTACCCATATGGATAGAGACATTTTTATTTAAGCTAAAAAGGGGAATAAAATATACATGCAAAAACTTAGAGTCATTCCTCCTGGAAGAAAGTTATACTATTTTGTTTGTTTCCCCAATATACTGCAAATATTTTGTTTGTGGAGAGCAAGACTTCTAGTTTTCTTACTGCGGAATTTGCAACTATGTCATCATATTCATCACATATGCTGTCTTTTGTAAATATCGGTGCTACAAAATTCACTCTCTTATGGAGTATAAGTTGTTGTAACTTATACGCTCAAATCACCACCAAGCTTGTCTAGTGTTTTTAATAGGCAGTGTCCCGAAATTAGGTGTTGGTGAAACATTATCAAGAGTTGTTTTTATCCCCTTTATTTTTTTTTTAAAAACATGGGAGGGGAGGCTACTCACTTTTCAGCAGAAATTTATAGAATTCCTTATAAATCACTTATTAATGGATATTGCTGATAGTGAAAATCAAATCCAAATCTTACAAGTGAAGTGTTTTGATATGTACCAGTTGAATCAATTTTCATTGGTTGAAGAACATTTTCATTTCTTTTTGAGATATTTCTCGAGGCACATTATTTTTATTTTTAATAATTATTTTAACGTAACATAATCTCAAATGGTTGGCTATGAACGGTGGTGGAGCCGCATATCACTGAAATTTTTTGATAAATATTTATCAATATAATTACAACTTCAAAGCTTTATCTATCTGTTTCATCCTTATTCAATGAAAATAATATTTTCGTTATAAATTTACTTGATAGTTCTTCTGATATCTAATAAAAAACATTTAATATTTAAAAAAAAATATTTAATTTTTTTCACTTAATAATTAAAATGATTATTAGAGAGATTATTATATAAATTTTATTTTATCACATGAATTATAATTAGATATTCTACTTTTTATTTCATATTAAGATGCGATCCGTGGACCGTGGGTCAATGTTGTATTTTATTAATTGACAAGTTTGCTGTTAAATTCCAAAATTAAAGTTTATCAAAAAAAATTCCAAAATTAAATGAAAAACATGAAACAAGGAGAGTAGAAGAGTAAAGCGTGAGTGAGTTAAACGCAATGTCGTGCAGATTGTGGTACACAACTCCTTGTCACGCGCTACGTGCTGGTACGGTGAGCGCACCGCACGGTGTTGGAGGGAGCACGCGTGTGGGGAAGAAGAAGAAGCAGAGTCCAGACACAAATGATAAATAAAATCAGGGACCCAAAAAAAAATCAAAATAGAAAGTAAAGAGGTGGTCGTGGTTCGTGGACGCGCCGTGAAACTGCAGAGGGAGAGAGGCAGAGACCAGCGAGTGAGCCAAGCGAGTGAGCCAAGCGAGTGGACCTCCCGAGTTTCTCTCCGATCCGATCCCAACCCATCCATGATTGTTCCCCACAAACCCTAGCTTTCCAATTTTCGAACGCCTTCGTCCCACTCGCGGCTTTCCCCCACTCGCCCACAAATTTTCAAATTGCAAGCTCCATGATCTGCTCCCGCCTTTATCACTCTTCAAGGTTTTTCCTCTCTTCTTTTCTCTGTCTCTCTCGACCTCTCCCTCTTCACTGTGTTCTTACTATTTTTATTTCTTTTTTTTTTTTTCGTTTTTGGGTGTAATTTTGTAGTAAAGCATATAGTTTGTGAAAATGCTTGAAATGCTGATAAAGTGAGCTTAATTGGTGTAACATGTTGTGGGTCTTGTAATTCCATCAACCTCGAAGGGATTTGTGACGTAAAGGTATTGAATTTGCGGAAAAAACACCACTTGTATTCTAAGACATGATGGATTTGCCTTATCACAGCCACATAGAAGCTTTCTCAGCTAGAAGACTTGAACCCATCTTCGTGAATTAAAAATGAGCACCGATTACCAGGTAACTGACCTATGAAAATAAGCGAAAATAGGTTAGAAATTAAAGCACAGGAGATTGAGTGACATGTGATTTCTGAATGAGGAACTGGAAACCGCATTCTGCTCTGCTCAGTGCTCACTATATTGATCGAAATTTTTTTAACATTTTGCTTCAGTACATGCCTGCTTCTTTGAGCTTTTCATGCAGTAGCATCTTTGCCACTTTTCTAGGACAGAATTTGTTAAGATTGGGAGTTGGGATGGAAGTGGTGTTCTTTGGATTTACTATTACAGTGGATGTCTTTTAGATTGGTTGCTCAAGAGTGGCTTTATGCATAATTGGCTTGTTACAACACCTTATTCACTGATTGAGAACTCTACTTGGTTGGGCTGGCCAAATTTGGAAACATCTAGAACCATTGCAATTTTTTTGTTTTTCTTAATCATCGTTAAGTCACGACATCATTATGTATCACATTTACATTAGTCCTTGAATTGGGGGCAGGCTAACTTTATGACAGTTATAACAAGAACACCCTAATTGTATGTGTCTTATTTTCAAATTGAAAACTCTGCGCTTTTTCTTTTTGCTTTTTCTTGGGTATCACTGTAAAATTTAAAATTTGGATGACTAGATTTGGCCATTGCACTGATGAAAAACTTTCTTTTGCTTTATATTTCAGTAATAGGACCGCAATCAAAGTGCAATTTATCTTGCAGCAGATTTTCAGAACAGAGTGCATAATGGTGCAATGAGTGCAAATATGGTTGATGCATTAAATGAAGTGCATCGCACGGGTGATCCACTTGTTGTTTCTCCTAAGACGGACATTGCACTGTTTGAAGGGGACAGAGATATTGAGCCACACAATGGCATTGAATTTGAATCTCATGAAGCAGCATATTCATTTTATCAAGAATATGCCAAATCTATGGGATTCACCACTTCAATCAAAAACAGCAGACGCTCAAAGAAAACAAAAGAATTTATTGATGCCAAATTTGCATGCTCTAGGTATGGAGTTACGCCTGAGTCTGATAGTGGGAGCAGTCGAAGACCGAGTGTAAAGAAGACAGATTGCAAAGCCTGCATGCATGTGAAGAGAAAGCCGGATGGAAAGTGGATCATTCATGAATTTATAAAGGAACATAATCATGAACTTTTACCAGCTTTGGCATATCATTTTCGGATTCATAGAAATGTGAAGTTAGCTGAAAAAAATAATATTGATATTTTGCATGCCGTTAGCGAACGCACCAGAAAGATGTATGTTGAAATGTCTAGGCAATCTGGTGGCTGTCAAAATATTGGGTCTCTCCTGAGTGATATAAATTATCAGTTTGATAGAGGCCAGTATTTGGCTTTGGATGAGGGAGATGCCCAAGTTATGCTTGAGTATTTTAAGCGCATTCAAAAGGAGAATCCCAACTTCTTCTATTCTATAGATTTACAAGAAGAGCAACGTTTAAGAAATCTATTTTGGGTTGATGCAAAAAGTAGGAATGATTATCTCAGCTTTAACGATGTAGTTTCATTTGATACCACTTACATCAAAAGCAATGATAAGTTTCCATTTGCTCCTTTTGTTGGAGTGAACCATCACTCTCAACCTATATTGCTTGGATGTGCATTGGTTGCAGATGAGACTAAACCAACATTTGTTTGGTTAATGAAGACATGGCTTAGAGCGATGGGTGGGCAAGCTCCCAAAGTTATAATCACTGATCAAGACAAAGCCTTGAAGACAGCAATTGAAGAAGTCTTCCCAAATGTACGGCATTGCTTTTCTCTTTGGCACATACTGGAAAGGGTACCTGAAAATCTTTCTTTTGTGATCAAACAGTATAAAAACTTCTTGCCAAAGTTTAACAAATGCATTTTTAAGTCATGGACAGATGAACAGTTTGACATGAGATGGTGGAAAATGGTCACTAGATTTGAACTCCAAGATGATGGATGGTTTCAGTCATTGTATGAAGACCGGAAAAAGTGGGTACCAACTTTTATGGGAGATACCTTTTTAGCTGGAATGTCTACAGCTCAACGTTCTGAAAGTATGAACTCTTTTTTTGACAAATATATTCATAAGAAAATCACCCTTAAAGAGTTTGTGAAACAATATGGGATAATTCTTCAGAATAGGTATGAAGAGGAAGCCATTGCAGATTTTGATACATTGCACAAACAGCCAGCACTTAAGTCTCCTTCACCTTGGGAAAAACAAATGTCAACAGTTTATACACATGCAATATTTAAGAAATTCCAAGTTGAAGTTTTAGGTGTAGCTGGCTGTCAATCTAGGATAGAGGATGGAGATGGAACTATTGCAAAATTTATGGTTCAAGATTATGAGAAGAATGAAGAGTTTTTGGTAACTTGGAATGAGATGAGCTCAGAGGTCTCTTGCTTCTGTCGATTGTTCGAATATAAAGGTTTCCTTTGCAGGCATGCATTGAGTGTTCTCCAACGTTGTGGTTGTTCAAGTGTTCCATCTCATTATATTATGAAGAGGTGGACCAAAGATGCCAAAAGTAGGGAATCCATGGCAGATAGGACTAGAAGGATACAAACTAGGGTGCAACGTTATAATGACTTGTGTAAACGAGCTATTGATTTGAGTGAAGAAGGATCATTGTCTGAAGAGAGTTACAATGTTGTTTTTCGTGCACTTGTTGATGCCCTGAAGAACTGTGTGCATGTGAATGGTGCAGAAACTAGCAACAATTCTTATGGCCTTCGTGAAGCAGAAGAAAATCAAGGTACCCTTGCTTTGAAACCAAGTAAGAAGAGGAACACAACTAGAAAAAGGAAGGTCCGTTCCAAGTTTTGCAGTTAATTTGCGTATGTGTTAATTATGTTGCTATGGCTTTCTAGCATTTAAAAGGTCAGGAAATTGATTTGAGAATCCCTTTTGTAGGTGCAATTAGAGCCGGATGTTATACTTGTTGATGCACAAGATAACCTGCAGCAAATGGTTTGTGTTATCTGTTTCAATTATGATCTGTTTTAGTTTTTACAAATAAGCAGAGTGCATTCAATCTCTTGAGAATTGCATCACAATATTCATGAATCTCGACCGCATTGTATCAGGACTGGAAAGAGATCTATATATCGCATATGCTTCTTGTAACCTGTGCTTTCATTCTTTTAGGATAATCTTAGCTCGGATGCAATAACCCTTAACGGATATTATGGTACCCAGCAGAATGTGCAAGGACTGGTATTTTATAAATGTCAACCAATACATGATTGCATATATCCTATATCCTAAGAAATAATGTAATGCTTGATTAATTATTTGGTTTTTGTAGCAGGTACAGTTGAACTTAATGGAGCCGCCTCATGATGGTTACTATGTTAATCAACAGAGCATGCAAGGCCTGGTAAGTTATTCTAATCATGATTAGGATTTACTGATATGATTATAAGTTGTATGATTATTTAGGATTATAAATTGATATCCATATCCTTGTAGGGTCCATTGAATTCTATGGCTACAAGCCATGATGGGTTTTTTGGAACACAGCAAAGCATTCATGGGCTGGTAGAGTACTTTTTTTTAATCAAATCATTAGGAAGTCTGATTATTTGACTAATTTTAACATGATGAAGTTTTACTAATTCTGTGTCGGTTCACGTAGGGAGGGCAATTGGAATTTCGTCCAGCTACTACTTTTGGATATAGCCTGCAGGTTTGTTCATGAAATGTGTTATGTCTTACCGTTAGAATGACAGAATTTGTGCTTGGTTTTCACTGT
Organism: Castanospermum australe; assembly: GCA_019955255.1. Classification (NCBI taxonomy): domain Eukaryota; kingdom Viridiplantae; phylum Streptophyta; class Magnoliopsida; order Fabales; family Fabaceae; genus Castanospermum; species Castanospermum australe. Next base: position 829,324 of record NSJW01000470.1, read on the forward strand.
CTTTAGTACCTAACCTTGATTGCAGGATGAGCCCGATCCTCAGTTTCATGGCAACAGTTCAAGAAATACTTAGAAGTTGTCTCTTCTCTGATATGGTAGTTTCCTCATAGAGTTTGTCAAGTTTCTGTGGCGATTGAAAGGGCAATTGAAGGAACTTGGACAACATTGTCTAGACAACAGTTCATATTCGAACTTCAAAGTTCCTGTATTCATCTTTTCATTCAAAGCTTCCTCCTATGTTGACAACCCCACTTTCCTGTGTTTTACATGTAAGCTGCCCACTGTAATCTAGATTTGGTTTATGTGCTCCAAAGTCTGTCTCCACTTGCCTTCCCTCCCTGGTGGCTATCACCTCAAAATTCATTATATGAAGGAGAAGAAAATCATCCTGCATTATGCATTGTCGTTTAGTTCTGGTGGCACAAAAATTGGGAATGAACCGTTCTCAGTGTATTGGAGTGAGAGAATGCATTGAAAGCCTGTGCTAGTTTGCTGAGAACGAAGATATTCAACTTCTCACATGAGATGCAGAAGTTGTTGAGGTCCTATCATTGGAACAAACACAAACACAAACACGGCACTTTTGATGGTAATCATACATGGAGAGATCGTTGGAACGATTTTTATAATCAAGCGTGTGTATCTATAGTGAAATTGGTGGGATTAATTTTTATATCGAAGATGAACTGATTTGGGGTTAGAAATCAAATGCTATCTGCTGACCCTTTTCTCCAAGGTCGTGTTAGCTTGTTGTAGTATTCATAGTGTATGTATAGTAGATGAAATGTTACCTTTACAAGTTCCATTTTCGTATATAATAGCACGAATATGTTGCTTGTTCGTCCAAACTGTAACTTGCCAATTATAGTTAATGTCCCTTCGTACCATTGTCTAGGTTTCATCTTTTGTGACCGAAACGTTTTTCCAAAGTCACAAGTGAGGAATGGTGCTATGGGGTATTCATCTTAAAGAAAAGCTAGTATCAATTATTTTTCTAAATTTTATTTTATTTTTCTCTTTAAACGTCTATCAATTCGTTTTCTTGTGTTATAGCTGAATTTATAAAAATGGTTTGTTAAATTCAAAATAATTTATATCTCTAGTTCTAAAAATATAAGCTAGAATATTATTACTAAATTAATTTAAATTTAATCTATTAACAATTTTGCAATCTATCCAAATATACAAAAGGCATCATATAAAAAAATTCAAAATATATTTTAGGACCATTTTTACAGAAGCGTTTGATTTAATTGTAGGACCAGTTAAAACTTGGTCGAAATTAATAACCTTTTTTTTTTCAATATTAAAGGTAATATAGTGCTGTGGACAAGAGGTTTAGGCATAAATATGAGGATAAATATAATTTATACCTTTAAAATTTATTTCAATATCAAATTATTTTCTTGAAATTTTTTATCTCACTAAATTCCATGTAATTTTGTTGTTAAATGAAATAGAGGTCATCCTCACGTGTACACTATGTGATCATTTAGTTAAAATTTTTTATAAGGTAAAATATAATTTACACATATGAAATTTATCATGTATCAAATTATCCTTGAATTTTTTTTATTTCACTAAACTCCTGAAATTTGATATAATTTGAAACTAGATGTTAACCTCCGTTTTAGAAAAATTATAATTTTGCTATTAAATGAAACGGAGGTCATCCTTACATGTACACTACATGACCATTTAGTTAGAAAACCTTATGTGGTAAAATATAATTTACACTCCTGAAATTTATTTCTGTTTCAAATTACTCTTGATTTTTTTTATTTCACTAAACCCATGAAATTTAGTGTAACTTGAAATTGGATGTTAATATCTATTTTAAAAAAATTAACATTTTTAAGTCAGATCAAAGTTTATGTGAATTTAGTGAGACTAAAAAAATTTCAAAGAATAATTTGATATTGGGGTAAATTCTAAATATATAAATTGTATTTTACCCTAAATATAATGTGAAAATGTTTCATTCTTTTTTGTTATAAAATAATTTTAAAATATTCTGAAATAAGGATAATGCTTATAATTAGATTTAGCACAAATAAAAAAGGAAAATAAATAGTAATTTAAAGGACCGTTGGAAGGCGAAGGGTTTAACCTGTAACGGCTAGTTTCCGTTCGTAGAAAGAGCATTCGTCTCTCGCTTTCGTGTTCTTCAATCGGCGTAGTGCGAATCCCATATATTCGTGTTGTTCAATCTTCGGCTCTCTGATTCTGATCTCATAAACCACGCTAAGCCCTTCGCTATGGATCTTGGCTGCTTCGACTCTGCTTGCATCCCTGCGTCGCAGAATCACAGCGCCGACGCCGTTCTTCATTCTCCAAGCAGACAAGACCACTCCGTCTCTTCCAATTCCAAGATCGAAAAGGCAAGTCTTCTACTTTTTTAATCTTCAATTTCGATATTCAAGAGTGCTTTGTTTCTTTCTTTTTTCTTTTTTGTTTTTTTTTTTTGAATTTTGATTGCAACTCTAATTGTATGAATACGGAATACCTAAATCAGTTGAGTGTTCAGTATTTACTGATTCAGAAACCTAAATTACTCGAGAAGAACCAGGCAATTCATAGATGAGTGAGTGCTCTTTTTAGAAGACCTAAGAAAGCAATATTAATCAGGAGTTTCTCTTAAGAAGCATTCAAATTGGAAATTTATGGAGTCTGGAGCCATGTTTTAGCTTAGTTAAAAAGAATACGAAGAGAACGTATGATAGGGTCCGGTCATACCTCGTGAATTCATGTAACAATTGTTGAATGTAAAGCCACTTTTGGCTTTGTTAAAAAAAAAAAAAGAGAAGGTCAAAGAAAATAAATGAAGAAGACGGTGCTTGTCAGAGGAGAAAATTTTCTCCTTAGGTGGCAACTAGTTTTTGGTGCAATAAATGAACAAGGAGAAAAATTTCTCCCTCTTCTTTCGGTAGGGCAGCACAAGGTAGAGGTTCTCTTTTATAAATAAAGACTTTCTTCATCAATTTCAGTATTGCATTTGTGAGAGAAAAATATACAGTATTTTTTGAGAGTTTTTCTTATTTTGTATAGAAAGAAGTGTATTCTCCTATCACAAGAGAGAGTGTCATTGTTCTTGCCTTATATTTAAAGAAAAGTTATAATTTCTTTCACTTAGTGAAAATCTTCTATTCTTTCATGTGGTTTTTCTCTCATCATTAGTAGATTTTCTATGTTACATATTGTGTATCGATTCCTATTTTCTCAATTCTATTTTGATTGTGTGATACTGAAACTAGAAGAGATCTCTATTTATAAAGGAGAAACTCCACCTTACGCTGCAAAGAGGGAGAATTTTTCTCCTCCATTCATTTATTGCATCGAAAACTAGTTGTTGTCTCTGACAAGCACCGTCTCCTTCATTTATTTTCTTCGACCTTCTTTTTTTTTTCTTAAAACAAAGCCAAAAGTGGCTTTACGTTCAACAATCTCCCACTTAAAATTACTTTTGATGAGCTTTCAAAATCTTTCTCATCTTGGCCGAGATTTTTCTCTTATCATTAAGAGGTTTTCCACGTTAAGAATTACATGTTAGTTCTTATTTTCTCAACTCTATTTTAGCTGTTGGGTATCAAAGCTATGGAAATAATATCATGCAGCTAAAATAGAGTTGAGAAAATAAGAACTGACATACAATTCTTAACGTGGAAAACCCCCTAATGAAGAGGGAAAAATCATGGGTAAGACAAGAAAGATTTTAAAAGCTCACCAAAAGTAACTTTAAGTGAGAGATTGTTGAACGTAAAGTCACTTTTGGCTTTGTTTAAAAAAAAAAAAAGAAAGTCGAAGAAAATAAATGAAGGAGACAGTGCTTGTTAGAGATGGCAACTAGTTTTCGGTGCAATAAATGAATAGAGAAGAAAAAAAATTCTCCCTCTTCTTTCGGTGGAGCAGTGCAAGGTGGATGTTTTCCTCTATAAATAGAGACCTTTTCCATCAGTTTCAGTATCTCATTTCTGAAAGAAAAATATACAGTATTTTCTGAAAGTTTTTTCTATTTTGTATAGAAAGAGGTGTATTCTCCTATCATAAGAGAACGTATCATTGTTCTCTAATTATATTTAAAGAGAAGTTGTAATTTCTTTGAAAATTTTCTACTATTGTCCGTGGTTTTTCCCTCATATTAGTGGGTTTTTCTTGTTAATTATTGTGTGCCAATTCCTATTTTCCCAATTCTATTTTAGCTATGTGATACTGTTTTCATATCTCTCGTACCCAACAACAATTACATTGACCATGACAATTAAGTAGCTAAGCGAAATCAACAAGATGAGGATAAGCACAATCAATGTGAAACTTGCTTAAAGCCTTGCAAGTTTGTTGCATAATAACTTTGCAGATGCAGTGAACTTGAAATACAAGTAGCAACCGTAAAATAATTGAGAGTGCGGGCTGATTATGATATTATTGGCATTTCAAGAGATTACTTATTGACGTTATATGCTTTGCAGTTTTTTTTTTTTTTTTTAATCTGTAGTATAAATAAAATATTTGGTTGAGTCTATAACAGTTCTGTTTTTGTTTCATTGAATCTTGCAGAAAAAATTGATCAAGGAGTCTGGCCAATCAACACCAAATGCTCTTAACAAGTTCAGATCACAAATTAAAAAGCCTCCACGTCGTAAAACTTCTCCCATCAACTGGTTCCCACGCAAAAAAGTGGATTCCTACTTGATGAGGAAAATTAAGATGCTTCAGGTTATTCCATGGACGTATATATTCACTATATGGAATTTAATTGATTACTTATTAACTCAGGTACTGACTCATTTAACCTTTGCAGGAAGTAGATGGTATGAATTTGACACTTGATCAGACTCTAGGCAATTCTAACCCTCATTACTCAAGAGTACTAAGAGAGAAAATGGCAGCAAGAGAAGCGGCACACAAGGCAATGGAGGCTCGAAGAGCTGCATTGGTGGAAGCCTCTTGGTGTCGAATTTTACGAGCTGCCAGGTAAAATGTCTGCTGCAAAGGATATAAGCTTGGCACTGTTGGTTTCTCATTTGAATATTTGATTTTGAGTTTTCGACCCACTGGTGTTTTCAGGATTCCTAGTGATGATGCAGAAGCTCAACTCTTGAGGGCAGAAAAAACTGCAATGGAAGCTTTTGAGGCAGCCCAGGCTATGGAAGTTATCATGTATGACTTGCCAAATTGCCCTAGGAAGCATTGTCAAATAGGGACATCCTCTCTTAATGGAGAAGGATCATCTACCCATACTGTTACTGCATCTTTTGAAACTGCCTTTGAGGTAGACAAAGAAGTAGCCGCAGCAGTCAAAACTGCATTTATTAGGCTTGCGAACTGCCCTTCATTTAGTAAAGATGAATTCAGAGAACTGCTAAGAAAAATTCGTGAAAACCCAGATACAGACGAAAGTAATCAGGACTTGTCTGAGTTCTCTTCAGAGTATGAGTCAGGGTCAGAACCTGATTCAGTCTCTCGAAAGAGTGACTTTAACTCCCAAGACTTGGACTCCAAAATGCCATTTCTGGGGGTAAGTCAGAGGAAAAGCAGGAGAAGACAGTCTCTTGACAAATTCAACAGAATAAAACTTGTGGATATGATGATTGAGAGGTTAAAATGTTTGCATGAAGATGAACTTTCTTCTCTTGCCACTATAGTTGCAACTTACGGTTTAAGTGCTGCCTTGGCTGAAGTGCAGAATACCAAGCTGCACAATCCAGGCTCTGCTACTGACTTTCCAGCAAGAAGAATGTCATCATTGGGATTGGGGAAGTCTGAAATGGCCTTGGATGGGAAAATGAGGAAGAAGCAAGTTGAGTCAGAACTACCAAGTCTAGATAAGTTTTTAGTTAAGCACATGATAAAACTTGAAAGAGAGGTTTGGGAAGCCAAGAATAACCGAAGGAATGAAACAGAATCAGACAGGGATAGCTCTTGCATATCTGTTGATGGAACTCCATCAGAGACCATACCTGATTTGGGAAGTATTCTTGTGAAAAATTACTCAAAATTAGAGAAAGACATCAAACAGGCAAAAATTAAGTCAGGAAAGGAAACGTCAGGAGTTCCAAGGGGCATGTCAAACCGTCAAAAGGATCACACAGAAGTACCAAGCTTAGATAAGTTCTTAGTGAAACATGTCTCAAGATTAGAAAAGGAAGTCCAAGAGGCAAAAAACAGAACAACCAATGAAAAAAAAAGGTCGGAGGAAAAAGTAGACGAAGCATTGAACAGTAAAGAAAACATAAATCTAAATAAGGAGATTGATACGAGTTCTGAGAACAAAGATGGGTGGGACAAGATTATGATCAAGCCAGTGCACAGATTGGAGAGAGAGAAGATGCAGGCCTTGTCAATGGGAAGCCATGGTGAAAATTATAGACAGAGAAAGAATCAAGGAGCAACCAATGCTACAGATTGTGAGAGTTTGGATAAAATTTTAGTAAAGCATGTCTCCAGACTGGAGAAGGAGAAAATGAGGATCAATTCAGGGGAAGAAAGGGCCGAAGTTAAGAGAAGTCACAGAAACATCCATTTGGAGACAAATGAAGAAGGTGGTCTGGACCAAGTTTTGGTTAAACATAAATCCAGACTCGAGCGAGAAAAGATGGTCGCTGCTCAGCAGCCGGAGAACTCAGTTAGTCTCTCTATGGCTCGTCGCCAAGCAAGGGAGAGGGAGTTGCAGGAAGCTTGGGGAGGATTGAGCTTAGGAAACTCCATTAAGCCTCATCTCTCTAAGCTTGAACGAGAAAAGGTTAGTCCTAGTGTTACTTGACAGTTGACACCCTAAATTCTTAGTCTGTATTCTAATTTTTCTGATGTTAAATTACAGTTTCAAAAATGGTCACTGGTTTTCTGTTGTTGACTCTGTCCAATTTGCTTGGTTTTCTTTTATCTAGGCTGCCTGGATTAAAGCTGAAGAGGAGGAAAGGAGGCAAGCGATGAAGGCAATATGATTGTTTTTTTTTTTTTTATACAATTCCTTTATTCATTTGTGTTGATAAAAGGATCAACTATCAATATTCTCTTCTAGTCTTCTTCATTGTACTTCAACTTCTGATGAATTGCTTCATCCCTTCATAAAGCGAACTAAGCAGTGGTATTTGGTTCCAGAATATATACTGAGCATCTCAAAGTCATTAGTTTGTTCATGCCCTTCTTTCATTTGTTTGATTCTCTGTTAGACTGACAGAGCAACTAACAAATGCTATTTAGAAAAGTCAGCAACTTCATCAATATTTTGTCCTAGGATAGAAGATGAAATTGCTGATTTTTCTAACAGCATTTGTTAATTGTTCTGTCAGCATATTAGAAGCTCTGTCTAATGGAGGGAATCAATGTATCTAAGTACTCATATTATTGTTTTACTTTTTGCCTATTTTATGACTTACATGTTGACCAAACTACAATTGCCTGTTATGGATACTCTGGAAATAACCAAAAACTAATTTTAACTTGCATAAAAATACTGCTAATTTTCTTTGATAGCGTACAGAGTGTGTAAGAAATCATTATTTATCATTTTAAAAATCTTCATCAGCTTTTATTAGACTATCACATATTGCACACTGCAGCAATCCCGATAGTCGATTCCTATAAACTTAATTTTATGATAACTTGGTGCCGATCAAGTGTAACGATATGGATATGCAGATTGCAGAATATCGAAGTTCAAGCATGTGAAACAAGAACAGTGTAGGAATATGAGAGGCTAAAGTATCTTGTGTTGTTATTGGTCTACGTATAACGAGATGTACAATCAAGTATGAAATGCAAAATACAAACAGTAAGATAAAGATGACTGTGAAGGTAAGATAGCTTTCTGAACAGGACAAGGCAACAGGTTTAGATTGGTGTGGAAACCAATTAATTGAACACGAGTAGAGATTTGATGAACTTTGACCAAACTAGCAGAGTCTCCTGAGCAAATTGTGAATCCAACACTTTCAGCTACAGCAGAAGCCAATGCCCTATATTGGAAGTCATGTAAGATAGTGCTGCACTACAGAGTGTCTGAAGAATCAGGGATAAGCTAGCTGTGTAGGATTGTTGAAAATTGGTAGACATTCCCTTGCAGTATGTAAACGAAAACAAAAGAGAGAAAAAAAAAAGTAAAGAGAAGATGAATTTTTTTATCATTAAAATAAATATAAAATAAAGGTGTAGAAACGAAATATAAAAGTAATATTTTTAATTAAAATATAAGACTAATGTATCTTGTACTAAAAAAAAATGTATCTTGTATTATATTATTAATGGGATAGTACAATTTAGTCTCAGAGACCAAGTTACATAAACACCTATTGAGATAATCTATAAATTTGAGGTGAATTCATGAAATAATATGAAGTTGACAAAAAAAGTAAAATAAAAAATACAATCGATAAGATAAAGATAACTATGACCATAAGATAGTTAGTAGGATGTGAAAAAGAAAAAAGATTCTTTAAAATTTCATTGGTTAAAACTTAAAAAGAAAGTTCAAACCTTGAAATTTTTTTGGAAAAAAAAATGATCTTGTGTTATTATTAAAATCAATTCGATTACAAGCAAATACGTGTTAAAATAAAGAAAATAATATATGTATATATATTTAATAGGTTAAAATATGATTTTAATTCATATAGTTTATACTCATTTTTAATATAGTCTTTATATTTTTTTTATTTTCAAATCAATCCTCGTACTTATAAACGTATGTAAAACAGTCTCTACCGTCGGTTGAAATTATAACACCATAAGTTGCTTATCTGATGTGGCTATTATAAGCTGAGTTGGCATTTAATTTTTCATTTGACTCACACAGTTGGCAAAAGGGGCTGAGGTAGAAGTTGGCATCTTTCTTATCTGAAAACCTAAGCTGCAAAGAGAAACCAAATCAAACCAGGCTACTCTTCATCTCTCCGAGTTTCATTAAAATTGTTTGTTGGTTATAGAGAAAGCTGAACTTCATGCTTGATTCTAAGTTGGCACTTGGCAGTGAGAGAAGTACTCGTGCTTTGCATCTGAAAAGTTGAAAACAACATTGTTGTCTGTTTGGGTTGATGTCAAATTCCGGCAACCTACGCAACAGAGAGCGCACCCACGTTGTGAGTGCAGTGAAATTTTGGGCTGTGCACTAAGTAGACTACAGCAGAGAAACGGGTCAGCCAGCCAGGTGTGTGGGTTTGGAGGCAATGTTTATTAGCTAACCAAATTCAAGAGTTGCACGGAAATCTCTTATCAGTCCCACCAAGAGAACAAATTAAAGCAACTAAGTTCTCAAAATAACAATAAGATTCTTGCTAACAAAATCTTAAAGCAGAGCAAGAAACTAAAGTCTATAGGTAATTTTAGAAACTGGTATCAAATTACAAAAGCCCAATAGAAGCGTTGATCCATTGGCATGAGAAAGTTAAATGGCCACTGCTAATATTAATGGACATTGTAAATTTTGATTCTTTTTTTCTAATATTACTGCTATATACAATGTACATGCTGACATATATGAGACATTGTATATTAATTGCTTGCATACTTTTGGTCTTTGATTTAATGCATGGTAGCTTGTCTGGTGTATATAACTTGCATACTTTTTGCTAATAGAGTAATGCGTCAAATAAAATACCGATCCAACTTTTACAAAGTGGCATGCCTTTAAGCATGAACAATAAAGTTCCTTTTTTTTTTATACATATTCTTGCCACATGACATGCATGATTTAATGAGTTATTCAAAAAAGGGAAACATTATAATTATAATATTTCGCGAAGATTTTACGCTTATTTACACATGAGATTTGAATTAAGCAGTAGATAGTATGCTGCTATACTATACTCGTCCCCTCCCCCCCACCTCCAAGAATTGCTTTTAGTTTTCAAGTAATGTGTTGGGTTGGGATGCTCATTCGCCATGGAAGTAACAAGTGGGCGTGGGAATAGTGAAGGGAAAGAGAGGGAGTGGATAATGTTTTGGGATAACAATTCTGACCCTTGGAGAATAGAGATTACTCACTAGAGAAGTCATGAGAATAGGGAAAGGAAATAGCACTTATGTTGTACTCAATGAAGTTGCTGGGTACCAAAGGTGTATGTGGATGTTCCACTAGTGATTCCTTCTACAGTTAGACTGGCTTTCAGGTCCAAGTCTGACGCAGTAAAATTTTTAAGGAAATAAATTTTGATATTTGCAGAGGCGGAAGCTAACAAGTATCAATTTAATGAAACAAAGCAAGGAAAAAAATGATTTCGCTAAAGAACAAGACAAACAAAGCTAGATCCCAAATCATCTTCTGAACTACGAAAAACAGCAACATGAAATAGAGAATCTAGAGACTAGAGGGGGAAAAAACAACATATGTGCAGAAATTAGATCAAACTCAGTGGTAGAACAGAACCAAAAAAGACAAAGGAGAGAACGATTAAAAGAAAATGAAAGTTCTGTTTATGACCATTCTATCCAAGTTCACACCCTGGAAGTTCCTTCTACTTGACCAACTTATTCGGATTTTAATTACCTACCCAGGTATTGTCTACCAATCAGTGGGATCATGCCAACCTTGGAGATTTGGAGAGCAGAGGCACTCCAGGAAGGAGAGCGAAACTCCATGGGGTTGGGTTGCTTGGGTCGCTGGTGGCCAGAAGATTGGGCCGAGAAGTGAGTGTCAAGCGCTCAAGCTTTTGCATGAGAAGCAGAGAGAGAAGGTGAAAGAGAACTCAGTCTTTTTTTTTTTTTTTTTCTTTTTTTGCCAAATGTACAAGTGAAATAAAAAATTAAATGTTAACTCAGCTTCTATCAACTACTTCAGAGGAGCAACTAACAGTGTGATAATTCTAACGAACGATGAAGACTATTTTAAAAATCTTTATAAATATGAGAATTGATTTGATAATAAAAAATATAAAAATTAAATAAAAAATAAATGTAATCTATAATGATTAAAATTATATTTCAACCTATTTAATGCGGATATTTCTAGAATTTTAGCAATGGCCATTTTAAATATTCTAGCTTTGCTAGCTACACTGTAACAGCCCTGCTCAAGCTGGTACATTTCCTCGTCCATAGTCCATAATCTCAAGCAAACAGTGAAGGGCATAACCTACTCGATTATTGCTTTGATCTTTCTCTGATTCTCTACCTTCGGCTCCGACAGCTATGGGAGGAGGCAATGGACAGAAAGACAAGATGGCTCGTGAGAAGCACATGGAGAAGCAAAAATCTGCTAAGGGTACTCTCTCTCTCTCTCTCTCTCTTCATCTCGATTCTCTTGTCCCCTTTATTCCGAGTTATTCCTCAGGTTGCCTTAGATCTGTGTATTTATTTTCTGAATTTTGTGCTTTCTGCTGAATCTGATTGTCTAGGAAGCCAGCTAGAGTCCAACAAGAAGGCTATGTCCATCCAGGTAGTCTCTTTGCATGCTTTTCTTTTACAGTTGACACTTCCATCTAATATGCTATGCTTACTTTTTTTTTTTTAATGTTTTTGTTGGATCTGCTATTTGTTATTTCTTATCTGGGTTTTTTAATTTTATTCACAGAGACAGTAGAGCATCAAGGATAGATGATAATACTACTACAGTTTTTTCTTTTTTTAAGAATAAAAATGTTTTTTTTTTAAGAACAAAAGTTTAGGGAAGAGAGGTTACTCATTTCAAGGTGAAGGCATGTCACAAGCCTCCACTATCCTTGAGAGAGACTCCACTAAGATTCAATGCCGAGACCTTTAGGAATATCTTCCAGTTGAACCAACTCTCGTTGTTAGTCTTTTGAATACTTTATTCCTAAAGGTCTCGGCATTGAACCAACTCTTGTTTTTGAATACTTTCAGTTTAATACTTTATTCTTTTGAATGTATAGTCCTTTCGTAATTAGTCTTTGGTTCTGGAGATTGTATGAAATATGGTCCCAGATTGCCAATGAGCCAATCCTTGTGCTTATTGCCTGTTATAAATTGTACTTTACTTTTTCATTCGAGGAAGTTGTAGGTTGGTCTACGTTAGTTTGCTCTCTAGATTACATGTGTTTGGTAGAATAAATTGTAATTGCTCTTACTTATTTTAGTTCTACATGTAGATGTGGTATCTATATTACTAAAGGAAACTCCGGTTAGCAGCAACTGCTTAAAATATAAACTCTGACGCAATTTCCTAGTGTCTTCGTCTGTTATTTTGCGGAACTTATCAACAAAAGCACGGCTTCTTGAGTGGACATGCATCTTCAAATGCCAACTTTAGATATCTTCTGATTTTCATGGTTAAACTAGTTTGATTGTCCTATTTGGAAAATTATCAATCTTTCTTTGTTAGTGGAATTTGCCTTGTCCTTGTGTTTCTTCATCATGTTCATGTCTTTTAGGATTCTGTGACATTCCGGCATAGTTCTATACGTAGATTTGTGAGGTACAAGGGTCCTAATTGGCTATCTATTGCATACTTATAACCAACATTTTCTTGCTGATTTGTGTGATATATACTTGAATCTAGAACAAATATCATTTTCTGTGTTGACACTTTTAACTTTACATTTTAGGAAACATGCAAACCTTTAAACAGAGTATAGTTTGGAATCCTGAGTTTGTTTTAATTTCCCTTTTTTCTTCTCAATCTGCAATGATTTGTGTTGGCTGTGCATTTACTTAATTTTTTGTAGCGGACTAGACACTCTTCTATACAATGAGATCTCCAATTGCTCTTTGTGAAGAAGGGACATTTTCTAATATCAAGTTTGGTAGTTTTTATTTTTATTTTCAAATGGCAAAAAGGTTCATGAATGCTAAGCTGTCCCTGTCCTACTTCCTGTTTAAGTTGTAGTGTTGTTGCAGACCATTTATTAAATCCATTTACATAGGTGATGACTATTTTTTTTCTTCTTGTCATCATTGTCGCTGGTTTTTTAAATGGATGAATCTTGGGGACCATGGATAATGAATGCAGTGCAAGGTGTGCATGCAGACGTTCATTTGTACCACAACTGAAGTAAAGTGCCGGGAACATGCTGAAGCAAAGCACCCCAGAGCTGATCTTTATGCTTGTTTTCCGCTGAAAAAGTGACTATTAAATTGCAAAACAAGAACTTGTGGATGCAGATTTGCAGAACATACTTATAATGTACTTTGCTGTTGTGTGACCAACTTTACTTGATTAATGAAGCCATATATTCAAAAAGTTCTAGTGCCAATATCAAATATTAATTTGGGATTATGAATTTGTGTACTTAGTGGGAGAGTATATGGGAAGGCGAACAGTGGAGCAATGAAAACGGGGAATGTATCTAGACTGGTTGCATCTATCAATGTTGAATGTTCATTTGAAAAGAATGTAATTCAGTGACTCTACGGCATCTGGAGGAGTATCATATAGTTTGTTGTTAATTGATTATAATATTAATATGGGCTACATGGTGATGAAGTGGGGAATTATATGTTTCTTTATAATTATATTCTGAACAGACTTTTAATTCTGAATTTAGAGAAAAACAAAAGATTGTGTGTTATCCTACATCCGAGGTTTCATCAGAAAGGTGCAAGTTACAAAGCACTGGAGCCATTCAAATATATGAACAATGGACATGGACCGCATCTAGTAATAACCATCTCTATATTTAATTTTTCCTTATTTTATAATGTAAATGTTTTTGTAATATATGAATATGAATGATTAAAATATTTACTGTAAGAGGCAGCCGTGTGTGAATATTCAAACAAAAAAAGAATTAAAATATTTTATTTCCATAGACCCTCAAACCAATGGAAGAACTGCAATCCATAGCATCCTTCCTATGTAGCCTCCGCGCAAACTCCAGCTCTATTCTAGAAAGCAAATAGAATGTTTATTTTAATTGAGAAGAGATGTTGGGTGAGAAGAAAGAAAGGAATTATGAAGGTACTCATTTTTTTTTAATCGATATTTTAGTTGATTATTAAATATATATTAATTGTAAATTTTATTTTTAAAATTTCAAATATTTATTATAAAAATAACAATTAATAAATATTAAAAAAAAATTATATAACAAGTTCATTGAACATAACGTAACGAGACATGCCAAAGTTTGTGGCAAACTGCAGTCCATAACTCCAGTCTCCAGACAGGTAGGTCTTGCCTCCTAGCCACCCACTCAACCCTGTTCCTTTCCAAGTAACCATGCAATAACTAGGTACTCCTACTAAGCAACCAACTTCCCAGTACTGGGTGAGCCCCACAAAGTGCTCCAAAGACTTTGTCTCTCATAGCAGTCACAACTCACAATCAATGCGTGACTTTTCCCCCCTCGTCTTCAATTTTTGAACTCTAATTTGACTTGGATTCATTCGCACATCTTTTCCAACCCCACTCGCTAGCCACTGGCACTGTCACTTCCTTCCTTTCTATTCCCCTTTTCCTTTTTCTCTCTTCTTGAGTGAGAGTCCTTACCATACTTTGCTTCCCTCTTTCCAAGTTCTGCCTTTGTTCTCCCTCTCTCTTACTTTCTCATACTTAACCCAAAGATTTGCTTACAAAGGAGGAAAAATGGCACCTTTCATATCCCTCTCTGTGTTGTTTCTTCTCCTTCTCCAATGTCCCCTCCCCTCCATCTCAACCAACTCTGAAGGTATGTCCTACCCTACTGGTTCATTACTCAATCCTTCCCTTTTCTTTTTAATTGTGAGTCTTTGTACAGTCAATTTGGTTTATGAAAAATCAACGGAAACTGAAGAACTCAGATTCACAGTTCTTTTGTCTAAATCGTTTGTTGTTTGTGTTTCCTTTTTTTATTCTTCGAGTTAAAATACATATTGTGCTTCAAAAATTAGAAATTTCCTTTTGCCTCTTCTTGGCTATCAAACAGACTTGGCTGGGCTTCCATAATTTGATTTAGTTCCAAATGTGTTTTTGCATGATGTGGCTTTTACTTGTAGGAAACGCTCTGCATGCTTTGAGAAGCAGGCTTTCTGACCCCAACAACGTGCTGCAGAGCTGGGACCCAACTCTGGTTAATCCCTGCACTTGGTTCCATGTTAACTGTGACTCCAACAATCATGTGATTCGCTTGTAAGATTCCCTTTGTTGTTTTATATGTGTTAGTTTATTCCTGCCTTCAATTTTTTTTAGACTTTCTTTATTTCAGTAATTGGGTTTAGGCTTCTAATCAGTTGTCTATTCTTTGAATTTCAGAGACTTGGGCAATTCTAACATCTCTGGAACCCTAGGCCCAGAACTTGGCCAGTTACACCATCTGCAGTACCTGTATGGTCTTCCCTTACCTAATACATCTGAGAAGTTCAGATATAAGCTTTTTTGTTTGATCTGTTCTTTTAATTTAAAATCATGTGCCATTTGACATATTCGAACTGTGAAACTGAACAAGCCAATTTTAGGATTTTAGTTTTTACTAGGACTAGGTGTCTAGGACCCATTATTTTCCTCCCAGGCCCAGTTAGGATAGTACTAAATTATGAACTATTCCTATAATTTAATCCTATCTCTTACTGGGAACAAACATATGTTCTGTTTGTGCCTAATCAAATATACTCCAATTTTACGCACTTCTTTTTCTATTTTTGGGTGGAGGGGGGAAGTTTTGCAATAATCGGGTGAGATTCTGAAATTCTTAATTGCAGGGAGCTCTATGGGAATGACTTAAGAGGGAAGATTCCTGAGGAACTTGGTAACTTGAAAACTCTTATTAGCATGGATATGTATAGTAACAAGTTGGAGGGGAAAATCCCAAAGTCATTTGGCAAGTTGAAGTCACTTAAATTCTTGTAAGAATGTTTATGTTGACTAGCCAAATACTTTTGACATTTTGTTCTTGATTTGATTGATGTATAAATTGCTACCTGTTTGGCTCACTCCTTTGCATTGATGAATTAGACGGCTAAACAACAACAAGTTGACAGGATCAATCCCAAGAGAACTCACTCGTCTCACCAATCTCAAAATCTTGTAAATTTCTTTTCATCTCATTTTTTTCTTCCTGTTCTTTTTTGGAGGGTGTGAAGGAATGGAGAAAATCCGAGTTCAATTTCACTTATGCTTTTGTTTTTTTTTTCCTTCTATTTATTTACCTGTAATTGATTTATTAGCTTATTTGAAACGCCGACGTTGCAGTGATGTTTCTAATAATGACCTCTGTGGAACAATACCAGTAGATGGCAACTTCGGATATTTTCCAGTGGAAAGGTACAGTAACTCACTAACTTTGTTGTAATTGTTATCCCATTAGTCATGTTGCGATAGCATAATCTCAACAACTAACAGTGACCTATCAATCCAAACATGTCCTGATAATTATGCTAGGTTTAGCCATTTTAGAACTTAGAACACAGTTTCTTGCACCGAACATGTCATGATGTCATTTCTCAGCAAGTAGAGTTAAACCAAGGCCAATTGTTGTGACCATAGTTCTATTGTTGAATTTCAACATGAAAAACCAGAAAATATCAAGTGCCTTCTCTTTCTGCATCTGCATCTGCGTCACTGTCAAGAACCTTTACCTAATTAACCACCATCCTAAAAAGGATCATTTGTCTTATATACTTTTATAAGGTATCTGGAAATTTTGTCCACGATTCCAGTGCCTTGCTTATTTCTCAACAGGATTAAATGACCATGTTTGACATGCATGCATGAGATATAATTGATTCGAATGAAATCTCCAAAGATTAAATACACTAATATCTTAGCAAAATATCCTGCTTCTTAGAATAGCCACTCAGAAATTTGAATTCATAACAAGTAGATGATGGCACAACATCTTGACTTGTTTAATTTGAAGCGGGAGTAATTCAGATTTCTTGCTTCTGTTGGATTTTTTTTTGGGTACATGCTACTGTTAGATTTACTATATATATATATATTTCTCCTACTCTTGTTTCAGTTTTGAAAACAACAGACTCAATGGCCCAGAGCTGAAGGGACTGGTTCCTTATGATTTTGGATGCTGAAGAAAGATAGAATTCGCCTAATCCTCTTCACAGACTGCAACGAAGAGGCTTACTTTAGCTATAGGGAGTATCAGAAATATATTCTTGCCAGAAAATGAATCTCAAAATGTCACACTTGCATGTCCAGATATCTAATACAATATTATATTTTAATATTGTATTAAAGATGCATTATTGGAGTCAAAAATCGGTAAGATGTTAGGTTAACATGTCTCATAGTTCCATTGCAAAAAAGAAAAAGAAAAAAAACACTTGATTGTTGTACTAAGATGAAGCAAAAAGGCTTTACTAGTTTATTTCTTATCCCTCTTGAGATTGTCATGTGACAAAGACATCAAACCCTTCTCAGATTCCTTTGTATGAACAAGGAAGAAACGTGTGTGCCTAAAGAGTAATGCTACTTTCAAAATTCTTTTGCAGGCAAGCACAACTACAACTATGCAGGTAACCTTATTTAAACTCAAGTGGCCGTACCAGATTTTATACCGTTAACTCGGGTAGTCCTATGTCATATTTGGTGTAGTTTTTTTAAAGAAAATTATTTTTTTAAAAAGTTTTTTTAAGAAAATTTTAAGTATAAGCTGTTTTGATAATAAAATAAACTAATCCAAATACATATTTAGTGTCAAAATTGTAAAATTCTGCAGGTGGATGTAATAATTGTGCAGAACGCATTACTCTTGAATAGCATAGCATCTCACAAATAGATGGTACTAAACTCACGTGGGGGATTCTATGCTAGCCCTAAGCTGCAGCTTATCCTCAAATGATTTTTCCATTAAAAATTATCATATATTTTTAAATTTTTTATATAATTATTAATTCAAAATGTGATTATTTTTTTTTAATTTGGGGATATGATACTTCTTACGGGTAGGATATTGTCACCCATTGCAATGGTTCATGATTGAGGTTAAAAAACCTATGCTGCCAAATCCTCCATGTTCAATTCGTCCGTGGGTAGGAAATTTTAAGCGAAACGCATGCTCAACGTAACGTCACTTGATTGTGATTCGTGAATTAGAGTTCTGCGTATTTAATTTCAATTAATTTTTTTATTAGAGTTTTACGTATTTAATTTCAATTAAAATTTTTTAATTATTATTTAATTATATACTATTATGTTGACAAAAAATTTTGTCTTCAAATATTTATCATCACAATCAAATCCTTTTGTTAACATAACAGTACATAATTAAATGATAAAATAAAATAATTTATATTAACATTAAGTTTAATTTAAATCCTATTAAAAAAAAACTCTGAATCTTTATTGGAATAGCTCAATATCATTACAATCAATTGTTACAGTTGTTATGAGAAAAGTCTATCTCAAAAACTAGCTTATTAAAAGAGTCTCAAAATTTAAATCAGATTTAAATCCCCCTTTTTTAAATATTTAATAATGTTTCGTGCACAAGACAGGCCCCTTACTGCAAAATCTAATGTCAACATTGAGAAGCTTTATATAATAAAATTTTATCAGCTCAAAAAAAAATAATTGAATTTGACAACGGGTTAGCTTGTAGTCTTGCATATATACGTGGCAAGAAAAGAACGGGCATGTTAGAAAAGTGGCACGAAGACACGTGTAGTTTGTGTCTAAATTTTGTAATTTTTTTCCGTAAACTTTCACCATCATATGACTGTGAGTTGTGTATTAATAATTTGAAATTAAAAATTGATGTAAAAAAATGTAATTTCTTTGAAAATAAATATATTTTTTGACAACATGAAAATGAATATATTTAACATTCATTAATAGGTGACTTTTTTTTTATGCAATGATGAGAAAAAAATTTAAACTTATAATCTTTTATAAATTATCTTTTTTTTTTGGAGTGGAACAATGTACCAAAAAAAAACATTGTTCCACTCCTACTAACTTAATATGTGACTCTCAAATACATATTAAGAAATCAAGAAAAGAAAATTTGACCCTAGCTATTTACGGAATACTTTGCTCATAGATGAAAATATGAAAATTTTAACATGAATTGTATATGTTTAACAATAAATTTAATGCTATGAAAATATATTGATTTATATATATAAATACAATATTAATCTCACTTTAAATTCGTCGTCTTGTAATCTTGAAGTTATTATTTTCTTTTGAAGATCAACTTATATTTGAAAATTATATCATCATTTTCAAAATTATTACTCAGTTATAATTAATTTAAAATTAAAAGGAGCTAAGACATATGTTAAATGATTTTTGAATAACTGAATACTCTCTACACATTATATTATTTAACAAAAAATTACACCAGAAAAGTTATATGATTTAACAATTACACTTAACTTCGAGTTAAATTAAGATTAATTTTCGCTAGCTACGTAAGGACTTACGTAACACTACTCTTCCATTTTATAATATTTTGTTTAAAAAAAGTTATATTTTTTCCAAAATTATGAGAAGAGAGAAAACAAAGAGAAAATATAAAAATAAAAATAAAAATAAAAATAAAAATAGAACCGCAAGAGGTTGACGAAGCGAGTAGAGATGCATTTGCATACCTGAGGAAGTGGGGTATAAAGCCGCCACTACCCATTTGTTCTTCGGAGAAACCAGAAGTTGCTATTCTCGGCCACTTCCCATGAACGAGGAACTTTAAAAATTCAAACTTTGAATTTCAAAGGCGGTGTTGCATTGTTCCTCTTGTTCGTTTTTAGGCCAAAGCCCCAAATTTGGAGGCAACGGGTTAGAGAAAAAAAATGGGCGTTGCTTTTCTGAAGAATCCCTCCACGATTTCCCGCGTCGTGTTCCAGAGGCAGTTGATCAACCATGTCAGTGACCCCATCAGAGCTCCTCCTTTTCTCTGCAACAAACCCCACTCCGGACCATATTTTCGATTTCTGAGGAGCCCCAGAGAAAATGAAATCTCCCCATCTTTGTTTTCTTCCTCCTTTTCTTCTTCTTCGGCTTCTTCTTCTACGGCAGCTTCTCTCTCCAAGGTTGGCTTCGTGGGTTGGTATTTGGGGATGGTCAAGTCTTGGCCCGTTCTCACAAAAAGTGTTACTTCCGCGCTTATTTACACCGCTGCTGATTTGTCCTCCCAGGTACCAAATCCCCCACAAGTGTCTTTTTTAATGCTATATACTTTATTTGCTTATTTTCTTGGACCTGTGGATTTTTGTTATGTGAAGATTGGTAACTGAAAAGAGAAAGAGAAAATGCATTGGATTCGGTTGAAAGGAAGAATTTTCAGTTGATGTCAAAGTTGTTGCTTTATATTTCTGGTAAAACATGTAGGGTTTTAATTTGGTGATCAGAGTATTTGTAGTTACATGCTGATCCTGAAAAGGATTGTTTTCCCTGCCAAGCCAGGCCATATGCAATTTCGAATAATGCTTTGTCTAATGTAGTTGAGTTGTAGTATATTCGATTTGACTGAACTGTTGATTGTCTTAATAACATATTAACGTGATAACTTCTGCAACTCCTTAGCTGTGAAACTATTATCCTAAAGGTTACTGGTTCCCCTGGCTCTTTCTTCCTGAGCTTCTGTTAGAGCATCACTATTTTTCAGATGGAATGATTCTGCTTACTGTTGAGAATGTTCGATTTGTTGTGGCATGATGTCTGGAATGAAAATTATAAGGAAAGTACAAACTCTAATCATCTGGCATTAGCTGGTCGCGAACCTGCATCAATTGATAGATATGGAATGGAAGGAGGAGACACAGCAAGATATTAAAGAGGGGACGGCATGGAGGAACAATTTTTTTGTGTTCAATGCAGTTCTTCTATTAGGTCATTGGGTGTTAATCTGTCTCTTTTTGTGATTTACATTGTTGTTCTGGAACCCACTTGGTTGGGATTGTCAAAGGGGTGATTTGGATGTATACTAAATATTAGCAATATAACTGATTGTAGTTTGTATTTTCAAACATTGTTTAAAATGATCGTTTGAATTTTCTTTCTGTCTTAGTATACCCTGGAATATATGCTTTTTTTTTTTTTTGTGCAATTCAATATAATTTGTAGTCTCTAATTTGTCTAGTTAATATTTCTTTGAGGCATAAGTGATTTATTGTTTTCCTACAGAAATGCCAGTGTGCACCTTTTTCAATATTTGGAGAACACTGAAGCCAATAAGTTCTTTATGTGTTCTTCTTCCCCTAGCAGCACATTGGATTCGGAGAACCTTGGCTGTTGTTTTCTTTTTTGATAGATAGATCCTTATTTGTTGACTTGTTACCACTTATTTTGTATTACTATCATATTGTTCACATTCATGCTAACATTTTGTTGTTTTACCACGTTTACTCTAGCTTGGGTACACTGCACAATCACTAAATGCTCATCTATACATATTTTGCTTATAGGCATTTTTCTCTGAGCTAGAATTTATAATTAGGCACATAAGCTCTAAAGGGTTGGAGTATGTTCTGAAATAGGTGCTAGTTTATAGAATTATAGTTCTTATCAGTAAAAAATAAATTAATCATAGTAAAAGGAAACAAAAATAAAATACTACATAATCAATTAGATTTATTTAGCCTCATTTTCTACACATTGCTTCTGTTGCCGTTGCATGTTTTGGATGTGTTGGTGACACAAAACCTTGAAAGTGCACATATTTCGTATGCAGTATGGTGAAAATTTTTGCCACTCCCTTTATCCTTTTGAAAATTATCCTGGGAACCTTTTTGAGGAGCCTTTAGATTGACTAGCTCTCAAAATCTTGCAATAATTATATTAGTTCACATTCTTTTGAAGAGTTGATGCCTTGTTGAGTCGATTAAATAGATATTATCAACTTATTAAGTGGCATTGTATGGTTTTATATGTACATATTTCATGCTCATTCTGTTGTCTCTGTCAACCTCGCATAGTATTTACTGTTTAATTCCTTCAGAGTATTGCCCGGCCATCTTCAGAATCTTTTGATTTTGTAAGGACTTTACGCATGGCGGGATATGGGATGATCATTTTAGGACCATCACTGCATTTTTGGTTCAATTTTGTGTCAAAGCTTTTCCCAAGGAGGGATCTTTTCTCTACATTGAAGAAAATGGTCATGGGCCAGACACTTTATGGACCAGCCATGACTGTTGTTTTCTTCTCCTCGAATGCACGTTTGCAGGGTATGTCTTATTCTCTTAGAATAGTATTTTATCACACATTTTCAAAACTATATATTTTTTTTCTTTGCTTCTCTTTGCTTTTTTTTTTTTTTGGGTTGGGGGGGGGGGGGGGGGAGGGGGATTGAAATTTTTTATGCTTCAACTTGTTTGGCTTTGTATTTCAAATTATAATGCTAACTAGTGTGGATTGCGGCACACAAGGTCAAAGGTTCAGGATGTTAATAATGTAATTACATTATTTATAAAATGCGGAACATTAATTAATGATGCCATTTTAAACCATAAAGAGTGAAGCAGGCAACTAGATTAGGCATTAGTCATTAAGTTAATATTAGTAAGTTTGTTTTCTAAGGTTTTGAATCTTTTAGTTCTTACTGCCATATCTAAAGGCCTTGTGGCTTATTTCTGTTATAATAGCCAATGTTATGAATGTTAGTTTTCCTTTAACAACATAAGCTAGCTTTTAAGATGCAAGGAAGATGCCTTGTACATGCATCTTGATTAATGATGTGTTGGTCCATGTGCTGTTATTATGTTGCACTTTACCTTGCACATGATTTATTTTTTGTGTTTATCTATATGTCTCATTGTTTCATGCATTAGGTGTTTGTCTATTTGTTTGTGCATTAAATATTTAACATGAGAAAGGCTCTAACTCTTCTCGCTTATTGAAGAAGGGAAGAAAAGTTTGACAACTAAGCTGGGAATGAAGTGGATTGTAGATATTGACAGGAATTTTGTTGGGTCTACAACTTTTTGTTCTATCTATATTAAGTAGACAAAACCTTAGTGCCCTGCTCACAAGAGTTTTGGTAAAAAAAAAAATTTAATGAAATTAAATTGTGTCTCAGGATAATTTCATAGTTTATTTTCTGTTTAATTTTTTAAGATTGTAATGTGCTGACTAGTTCCCTTTGGTTGCCAGGCGAAACAAGCACAGAGATTGTTGCACGTTTAAAGCGTGATTTGCTCCCTACAATGTTAAATGGAGTTATGTACTGGCCTGTATGTGATTTTATCACATTTAGATTCATTCCTGTCCATCTACAGGTACGTTTAAGATTTAATTCTCCTTCTATCCTTTGTCGTCTTACAGCATGCCTTGAAAATTAATTGGTTAAAATAAATAATCAGTTCCTATAGTTTCACTTGATTTGGATTTTGGTCCTTGTAATTTTTTCTTTAGATATCAGACCTTATAGTTTCACTCGTTTGGATTTTGGCCTTAAAGTATTAGTCATTGTATTTTTCACTTATTTAGATTTTAGTCCTTATAGTTCCAGTTCATTAAGGTATTTGTCATTATTTTTCATAAAAGATTGGTCCCTATAGTTTTTAATCATTAAGATATTAATCCTTCAAAGACCAAAATTCAAATGAGTGAAACTATATTGACTAATTGTTTATTTTAACCAAATTAATTTTGTATGATGCATGGCATGTGCCACTATAAATAGCCCAAAAGATTTCCATTCTGCTTTTGTGTGAGGCTCTGGTATTGACTTGTGACTTTCTGCTCGCATTCATTTTGACAGCCATTAGTCAGCAATTCATTCTCATACTTGTGGACCATTTATATGACATATATGGCAAGCCTAGAGAAAGCAGAGACAGCTAGCTGATCAATTTCGGTGGTGTCACTTCTTGTTTCATGATCATGATTTGGACTGACTCACTGTAGAGTTTATCTGGAAGCTGCGGTATACAATCAAATCTTCTGGTGTCTGCGGGGAATTCTGATCATACATGGTCCACGGCTATATACTACTCAGCAGGACACTCAGATTCACGATGTGGATGGAAATGCTACAAGTTTCATCCATTTATTTTAACCTTTTTTCCTCTTATTTGTTTTAGTTATGTAACCCTTTTTCTTTGTATGAGTGGACTAACTTTTAGAAGCTCTATACAAGAGTATTTGTTATTTAAGAGCTCAAGAGTATTAAATGT
This sequence comes from Castanospermum australe, assembly GCA_019955255.1. Lineage (NCBI taxonomy): Eukaryota > Viridiplantae > Streptophyta > Magnoliopsida > Fabales > Fabaceae > Castanospermum > Castanospermum australe. Next base: position 853,261 of record NSJW01000470.1, read on the forward strand.
TTCTTACTACTGCTAATTGGCAGGACCCATACTTAATCTGCAGTCATCAAAATCTTGTTTCAATTTCTTTATCCCTTTTATGATCTTTTTAAGTAATTGGTTATCCTACTTGTATGCATTCAACAATAATCTAAGCAGGATATGCAAAGAGTAGTTAGTAATAGTGAATGACTGATTGGCTGGTGATTACTTTAAACTCCTGATTGGCTGCATCTTCTTTTTTTTAAAAAAAAAAAAAAACTTTCAAAGCACGGACACAAGATGAGCAAAAAACGGAAAAGATTCTTCCATTGCAGCTGCAACGATAATGCTCAGGATCGTGCTGGTATATGGAATAATATTTTAGGTACATCAGTAATCCAGTTTCTCCATCTTTTGCCCCATTGTCCTTTCACATTTTTTTTCCTAGTATTTTAGCATACAGCTTAACCTAGTTTCAAAAGATGGAATATTGATATCAGAAGGGGCCAGCAGCTTTTGAAAACAGCAAAAGGGTTGACCCTCAGAAATAGAATTGCTTGGCATGTAATGTGGATGCCATAAGGCCAACTTTAATCAACATGCTGCAGAAGATCTTCTGATATAGCTTAGCTCCTGGGAAATGCGACGACGCACAACCATTGCAGCAGCACCATATGGTTATATGTGCTCAAACCTCATATTATAATAAAATGTCAGACTCCAGTGGGAAACAGAAAACTTGGAAGATGATTGATATTTTCACAATCCTGAGAAGCTATTTCATTGAATTCGCAATTATTCCAGAGTGCAGCAGAAAGGATGTCATCAAACAATAAAAGTTTCCTCGCTCAAAAACGACGATACAATATCCAGAACATCCTCAAACCCTTAATGCTTATATTCATTGTAAATTGCCAAACTTGGATTTATTTGGAATAACCATGAGAAGAAAGAGTATGGACAGTTGACGTATTCTGTCAATACCAGTAAGTATAAGCCCTAAAACTATTGTAAAATATAGTTAAGAAGCCACAGTTGAGATTTAGTACTGAGAATGCAATACTGCTTTATTTCAATGAAAATTTGTTGAACTAAAACAAGTAAAACAGTAGAGAAATGAAGATAGAAACAAGAATTAGAACTGGACATCATTCAAGAATGGTGTTATATCAATGTGCTTCTTAATCCTATCCAGAGGTTCACATATATTTGTATAAACATGCCCCACTCCCTAACAATGATCAATCTCTATATCTAAGTGTAATATAATCAACTTAATCCTAAAAATTCCCAGATGCTATATCTTATTCTGTTTTGGGAAACTGTGTGACTGGAGGATAAGACAAAGATCAAAAGTCATGTCAGCTGACGTAAACAATTCAACATTGGAAGCTTTCAACAAATGTGGGCTACTAACTCCTGCCTTCGGATTTTCATCTACTAGTACTAGTAAATTTCTGATCTACTGATAACAAAGGCTTCATTCTTCAGAAGCACGTATGCAAATCTTCTCAAGCTGTATGGGCCAATCTGGTCCAAGAACTTGCGGATTTAATTCCATTGCAAGACGAAAATCTAAGACAGATGCACCAGCAGATTCTGTTGCTGTTTGCATATATCTTCCAGGCAGCAATACACCTGAACCAGTTAGCGACTGTCCATTTAGTTGTCTTAGGTTCTCATTTCCAAATCTTGACCCAGTTAAACCCATAGAGGCTTCAATCAACCTCTTCAGATATGCATCCAGAGCATTATTCAATAGATTTACACAATCCACTGTCACAGTTAAACCCTCCTTCTCCAGCTTCTGCGCCAAACGACTCCTCAAAGATCTTGTCTCAGGTAGATCTCCGCTGCTCTGACAGGTCTCTGGATAATATTTACTACATATTGATACATTAGAAAGAAGTTTACGACCACAGCCAAAATTCCTGGATATACCAAGAGGAGCTGTAACTGGGCTCCGACTTTGGATGCTGGGGCTTCCAGCCATCTGTTCAACCTCTTCTCCTTCCTCAACAGAAACAGGAGGTCTACTGCCAAGTGAATTCAGCTCTGTTGCACTCTGCTGCTCTTGTGCCTTCGAGATAAATTCTTTAGATGTAACACTTTGGGGCTTGCCCAGTGGCCCCAGAGCATTTTGGCAGCCCTTAAATTTACGGTCTCGACCAGCCAAAGAGCCACCCCTCCGCGAGGAAGGAGGATATACATCCCCATATAGTGTTTGAATAGAGCTAATCTGCTGCCCATTTGAAACTTTTACACTGAGGGCACTCCCTATTCTTGCAGAACCTCTCTGAGGTGGGACTTTAGCCAGACAAGCATTCTTGAGAATTGCCCTAATAAGCTGGTTGTGAAGAGGGACATTTTCCCTCCCAATTGTCATGATGCAAATCTTGTCAAACTCAGACTTGCTAATCTTTAAACTGAATAATCTTCTAAGCTGATCGAAGTATTTGTCAGCTCTCTGGTGGCCAACCTTTCGGGCAATCAGAGCTTTCAGCTCCAAAGTGTCAATTCGAGTATAGTTTCGTTTGGCTATCGTCATTTTCCCTAATTTTCTCACAATCACCGACCCAACATGTAAATCATAATCTCAGATTCTCCAGCAAAACCCAGATGATCCAAAACAAAAGCTTCCTTAAACCCTAGTTAACAAGCAATTTCTCCATCTGCAATTCATCAAATTTTTAATCAGAAACTATCACGTACCCAAACTATTAATCTATAAATTAAATTGAAGCAAAACCCCATTCATTCGGTGTAGCCCAAGCCTATAATTTGCATCAATTTTGCGCGTTACAATAAAGCACCAAATTCACGAAACATTCATGGATTAGATTAAGAACATAGACGGCAATGGCTGAGAAAGACCGAGCATGGGTTTAGTTGAAATTGAACTTTGAACGCCGAGCGGAATGGGATAAAATTAAAGTGGTCAAATTTGGAAATTTGAAGCAGCGATTATGAAAGACAAGAGAAACCATTCAGAGAAATTTGAAGAAAGTTGGGAAATTTTTACTGAACTAGGGCAGAGAGAGATTCGTACCAAAGTGGGTCAACAGCGATGTCGGAATGGCTATGAAGTTTGACCTCTGTATGTTTTGCCCCAATTGCTATTTTCGTGTTGGTGTGTTCTGAACAATGGGAAATGAGAGAGACCAAACTGGGATTAATGTAAGAACCGTGAGCTATTTTGCTAAGGCCCCGTTTGTTTCTGTGTTTCTCATTCGCCGTCCAAAATGAAAATTGAACCAAGCCAACAAATAAAAGTCGAGTACTAACTAAAATGTTTTCAATATAAAGTAAATTAGAATTAAATTGAATTAGAGGATTATTGTAAAATATTAAATTATGTTTTAATATTTATTTAAATAATAAAAAAATTTAAAATTTAAATTCCAAAATTACTCATTTGTCAACGAAAATAACTAAATTGTATGATTTTAATTATTTAAAATCAACTAAAATTAATATAAAATATTTAAATTATGTGAGTTAATTTTTTTATATGAATTTTGTGAGCTTTTTTATTTTGAGATTAATCAAAGAAGAGTAAAATTATTCAAATAAAACATAATTATGGCCAAATTTAAAAAAAAAACCATAATTTTTTTTTGGGGGTCTTCAAACATAATTCTATTAGAGAGAGAAGAGAGACTTTTTAAGGCCCACCAAAAACAAAAGAGAGTTTTTAAGGGCCAGTGAGAGGAGGAAGAGAAATTGGGCCAGGCTTTAACCCAATTAGCTTATTGACAGTTCCGACTTCTGAGCTGAGACTTGTCTCCAAGAAACAAAATTAGGGTTTTGAGTTTTGAGTTTTGGGTCTCCAACTCCTAATCCTACCTATATATAAACTGAGATTTGCGGCTACTTCCATATGCCTCTGCCCCTGCGAGCTACGCCTGCGCCTTTGTGACTCTTGCTTGCGTTTTCCATCTTCGGCTAGGAGTAAAGCGAAGCCATGGGGCACTCCAACGTGTGGAACTCTCACCCCAAGAACTACGGCCCTGGTTCTCGCGCCTGGTATTTCACCGCTTCAATTCTGCACCTACATCTGTGATCATGAAATTGAATCATTTTCCTGATTATTCCTTGCCAATTTCACGTTGCGTGGGTTGTTAAAGTCTTTTGCTTTCACTCCAAAAGGGGAATTAGATGGATATGGTTGCATTTGTTTTGCATTGTTATGCGTTATCATATACATGAGACTGGAGTTGTTTTTAAGATTATGAGGATGTTGGTATATTCGAGATCTCTCAACTTTCTAAATTGTTAATTAATGATTGTGTAACGATGCTGGATCATGGTTTTTGCATCAAGTCACGAAACGATAAATTTTGAAAGATGCCCAAGTTTGAACTTGTTCAATGTGCTTGGTTAAAACTGGAAACGATTCTAATTTAAGTTGTTTGCTATGATGGTTGCGGAATTCTATTGTGTTCTCTGTGGTTTATATTGGTTGGCCTGTGAAGATGTTTTTGCAGTGAGCCCTGTCTGGTCCATTTCTAACTTGTGTGCATGCTTTGTGGTTGGCCTTTTCTCTGGAGATTTTCTGTTAGATTTGTTATACTTTAGACGTTTGGCTATGCTACCTTTCTTTTCACATTATTGTGCAGAACCAAAACCATACATACATACCTTGTTATTTAAGCTGTATTTTTACAGCTTACGCTTACTCTCAGCCTCACCCTTTTGATCTACCTCTTTGATTGGTGGGCGGGTGGGCTAAGACCCCTCCTTAAGATTTCAACCATAAGGGTCATTTTTGTCGTCGTGACACTGGTGTTAGGCCAACTACAAGACTACTAGAGGCTACTTGCCTACTGCTGGCTCTATAGGGGCCTTTCCACTTTGGTGTTGTTTTAGTTTGTATTACTATTGTTACTGAATGAACATGATTTTAGACATTTATATTTTTATTTTAGATATTCTCAGAAATTCTGTGGATGATTGATTCAAAGTTACTGGGTGCATTCGGTGTATAGTTAGTTACTTGTACTTGATGCAGTTTAATTTTGTTTTGATGAGCTTTGCTGATGGTGGTTTTTGTTTCATGTTCCCCTGCTTGCAGTCGTGTGTGTGGGAACCCACATGGATTGATCAGGAAGTATGGGCTTATGTGTTGCAGGCAGTGCTTCCGTAGCAATGCCAAGGAAATTGGCTTCATTAAGGTAAACATTTGGGTGTGCTGTTCGCAACTGTAGTCTTCTAACTTATCCAAAGTGAATTTCTCTATATCTCACTCTTTGTGGTGGGTGGTTAGGTTGATTTGCAGTGAGTCTTCTATTGTTTCACCATGGATTCTCATTTCAATTTTTACTTTGGTGTTGCAGTATCGCTGAATGGCTATGGTCACGTGCCCAACCTGTTTGAGATTCTCGCATTAGGATGATGTGGTGATGTTATGTTTGAAGAAACTTGTTTTTGGCATCTAGTAAATTATCAGAGACCTAATTTGTGGAACTAAGAATATTCTCATATAAGTTGTTTTGAACTATCTACCTCCCTATCTGTGATCCTTTAATCATTCCGCAGTCTCTCTCCCTCCCCCCCCCCCCCTTTGTCTGTGTCACATCATCATGGCAAAAAACTCAACTGAAGTCACATATGAATATATCTTATATAATACAACTACATAGAAAAACATAACACCACAGAAAGGTTAGCAATGCTCCCAGCAATTTTAAGCTGATGGCTAAAGCAGTGGCGGGGATTGCAAGGGGTAGCATTGAAACTTAGAGCCAACAATATCAAGTTATTATAATCGAATGAGTGAATCTTCGTATGTTCTGGGTTTATTCTACGATGATAAAGAAAGCCATTACGGTTGCGTCTTGTATTTTTATCATGCACTGTAAGGAGATGCATTAGTGTTGTTTTTAAAGTTGGGTGTCTGTATGAGTCTTGGTGCTTAAACTATTTTAAAATGCAAAATAATGGGTTTCATAGTTTCACAAAAAATGGAAAGTCATAATATTATATACAGTATAAAGTCCTTATAGTATGTCGTCTTATTAATTTAATTGACATTTACTTGTAATTATTTAATAATGTTAGTGTTTTGCAAAAATATATGGTTGAATGGTAGCATACAGAATTCGAGGAGTTCTTTATTTTGAAAAGGGGTGGGAGGGGAACTACGTTTTTTTTAATCAGCAAAAGGAGGAATTTTTATTTTTTGGGGGTGAATAGGATAACTAAATTCTATTATTATCTCTGGTTGAAATATATATAAAAGGATAGTAATTTAAATTTTATTTCCATTCATTTAAAAATTTACTGGTAATAATTGATCAAACTTAAATCATTCTTATTAATGATCTGATTTCCACTAAATATTTAAATAACCAATTCTCTGGTAACTCATTATATAACCTTTATTGCTCTTCGGAGTTTGTAACAACAATGTTCTAAGATTTTCAATTAATAATATTCTGAATTTAGAGATATTTTTTTATGTGAATTTAGAGATAAAAAATTAAACAATTATTTATACAACTATTATAAGTGTGTATGTGATATAAGTGAGAGCAGTGATTGTTGTAATAATGAGATGATCTCGAAGCACTTAAATTTTCAACATCTCACCACTATTTCTGTATCCTAACCCAAATAATTCGTATTTATAACTCATAAGAATATGCTTGACTTCGAATCATTTTCACACTTGTCATATTTATATAATGATTTGTTATTAAATAAAGACTTTGCTAAAAAAATAAATAAATATTTTTTAATATCAATATAATTTATAATTAAAAAATAATAATATTTAAGTTTAATTTTAATTAATTATTAATATAAAATATTTTATACTATCAATTAATTATGGGTTATGAAATTATTAAAATTTTTTTGACCGAAATAAAAATTATTTAAAAAGTTAATTATTTAATAATATGTGATTAAATAATAATATAAAAAAAATTTAACTAATAGTGAATTAAAATAATATTTTACATAAATAATTAAGGCACGAATGTATTGTGCGAAAAGCACTACGAAATGTAATGGCTCAATCATATGAGATAGAAAAACAGGCACGGTAGAGAAAGAAAAACAGTTTCAAAATTAGAGGCCACTCTGTATGGATAAAGTGCCACATTTGATTTGTATCTTATTTCGTAGAAAAATTCTATAACATTTAGCAATTTCTAACATAAAATCAATTTTTTTTTAAGTCACGCCCTTGAATCCTTGATGCGTGGCTATATATTGTGTGAGTATGGGCAGATTGATTGGTGCTGCAATTCTCATCTCCGGCTCCGTTGTCGGAAAAAAAAAATTCTAAAAAACTGTTGATATCCGACACTATTCTCATTTTGCGTTCTTCATGTCTAATAATTTCTGATTCCAATTGGACAAGTGCAGAATTGGTATCCTTTGGTGGCTGCTCCAAGTTGAGCCAGCCACTAAGGTTATATATTGTACCTGTTGCCAGCCTATGCGGAACATTAATTTTTTTTTAAATAAATATTATCTATTTTAAATACTTTATTTAATAATTAATATGTATTATTAACTTTTAAAAAAATAATATATATTTTATAATATAATCTACCAAATTTCATACATGTTACTTATTAAATAAAATATTTAAAATAACAAACGCCTATCCAAAAATTAATCAAAAACAGGCACAAACAGGCAATGAAAGCACAAAAACGCTGATGTTGCCTGAATTAATAACGTCTACCAACCACTCAACCCAAGCTCTAAATTCCTTCCTCTTGAAGGCATTTCAGTGTCTTACTTTTACATTATTCCTTTCATCTGTGATTCACAGTCACTCACTCCCCATTCTGGCACATCATCTTACTGTTCTTTTTCTTTTCTTAAAAACTTTTCCCATCATCACCATAATTAGTCACTGTGCATCCATCGAATCAAAAACAAGGTGCCAGCAAAGGAGGTTAGCAAATAAAATATCTCCATAATATTACCAACAATTGCTGCATTAGAAATATTTTGAAGTATTGGAAGAGTGAAGAGGAGTGGTTCCTAAAAGTGGAAATCTTTGTTGGTTAGATGTTGAATAAAAAGAGAAAGATAAAGTAAGTTGTCTTTATATAACGAAGATATGAAAAGAATCAAAACAAGAAGTAAAAAACTGGTTTATTGTGTTTTATTTTATTTTTCTGTAAACCCCTTTAGACCCTTCTAAATATTTCTCTCTTTCACTAAAATCTCTTTTGCTATCAAAATTAACTCACTCCATTACTTATCACTTTACATCGTGGCTTCCAAACATGTCATAGGGCGTGACAGAATTATATTCAAATTAACTTATTCAATGAGTTCTTTGAGTTTTGAAACGTGTTCTCACTTCTCTATTGAACAAATCAAGACAGAATAGTGTTTTGAGTATATATGGCTTTGTCACATATAGAATGTAAGATTATAAGCAACAGGCCAACAGCAACAGAGGTGACCTCTTAAATCTTAATGCATGACTTCTGAAAACAATAATATTTCGTTACGGCCACTTCTACGGTACACTACAAAAATATATTGCATGAATACATAATAATATCCATTCTGTTGATTTTAGTTGTGGAAATTTGAACGGTTGTGATTATCTTAATTTATTAAAAATTAAAATTAATCTGTATTTTCTGTAATTATAATGTTTATATTTTTAAGGTAAAAGTAAGTAAAAAATAGAAACACCTTCAAAATCAAAGCTATTGTAGAACATGAAGAATATTTCTAATTTTTTTAATTCTAATATTGGAGTTCTTAGAAGAAGACACAGGCAAGATTCCTCTTTCAATTTCGAGTACCCATATCTTCAGTGATTATTGCTTCCCAGAAACTCAATAAGCTATGCTTTTTCTTATTGCTTCAGGGTACTGCCTTTCAATGAATCCATGTTGTCGTCATTCAATTCAAACCATTTAAGATTGCTCTTTTATTGGGTCTCTTATTTTTTTCTTTGTCGATCCCTCCGCATCCATTTTGCTCATCGGCAACAACGTTTGCAATCTGAACAATCACCGCCATGGCTGTTAATTGTTGGATTTTCCAATCAAAGAATGACAACTGACAGAGAAAATAAAAAGAGGGCTTCACAAAAGCAATATAAAATGAGTAGATCTAAGAAAGTTGTTTAGGTTCCAACGGCAGTTGTTGAGAATGAATGCACGTAGCATTTAGTGGAAGAAATCCACGGAGAACTCAAGTTGGATGGCTGTTAATGTTATATTTTTATTTTAGTAAAAAAATGAGAAAATTCGAAAAAATTTTACAACCGTACACAATTACATTAAGAAAATCAATGGTAGAAAGATTACAGTGTACTTATGCACTATAATTTTGTAGTGTATTGTAGAAATGGCCATTTCGTTACACAAGCAAGCTGTCATTTTCGGGATCTCTCTTTTTTTCCTTACAACAATCATACTGTTCCACTGTTTGTGAGAATTGAACTTTTCACTGAAGTTTATGCTGACTTGATAATTTATAGGCCAAGAAATTTTCTTCATAAGACTATAGCTTTAAGATGGGAAGAGCAGAGGGAGGCAAGGCTCCTTTAGGCTTGTATGGATTGCTTATTTTGAGGTGTGCTTAGCATAATTATCACAAGCAATACCAAGTATGAGTAAAAGATTACATTTTATTTAATATATTCCTTCCTTCTACTTTAAAGTCGAGTCACCACTCTTAGGTCGGTTGAAAGCATTATCATAACTGCGTGATGATTAATGAGCGTAGATGTAAAGGGACACCTACAAAGTATTCGGATACTTAATTGTCTGTTTGTTTAAGAATCAAACAGGCATTTGATAAAAGCTATATAAAGTTTGCTGTGAGTGAAAGTGCCTCGTAATACATAATAGCGTTAAACTAAATCTATACTAAATAGATTGTAAGTCACTATGAAAACTATATGGAGAGGAGATAGTAGAAAGAAAACATATTTAAAAATGTACTCTTTGGTGGGTTTATATAGGCGTAGTGTCATTGATGTTATGCTAACATTATGAGTAATGATTGTGTCAGGGTTAAAATCTAAAATGAATAAGGCTAGAATCCGAACATTTAACATAGAATTTTGGAAAATATTCTTAGTTTGAATATCCCTGATTCTAGCATGTGTTTCGTATGGGTGACTAATGAGTTTGTCCTATAGTTCTCTTGAGTTTGGTACAGCACAAAAAGTAAAAATAATAAGTATATGAGAAGAGATTAAAGAAATGTAAGGTTTAATCTTAATAAAAAAATTTAAAATTAAATGAGGTGTCATAAAAAAGTTGATTTTGTAATTAAGTATGGCTCTTATTGTCTTGTCAAATGCAGTCATCCTTCAAAGTATAGATGAATGCCAAAATATTTATAACTAACATAAGCCATAAAACAAAAAAAATAAGCAGCATAAAAAGGGGCTCTTTGAGTACTCAAAGCTTCAGCTCAGCAAACCAAATTTCAAGAGTCTTTGAACCTTTGGCTTCAAGGATCATTAACCCCTAAGTAATAAATAGCCGCATTTTGGACCATGCAGAATAGCCGCCAATACGAACACCAGCTTTGAGGCCCATCGTTGTATATCACCTTTTCTTTTTCCTGTGTTGATAAATAAATAATCACACACTTTTCTTTGTGGGGTTGAAGTGGAAAGGAGAAGCAACGTTGGAAAGCTATGGGACGGGCAAAACCATTCCCTCAAGTCTATAATCACTTCCGAAGCAAACTATTAAATACCATATAAACGGACATCTTTTAGTGGGTGTTTACTTTTTAACTAATTATTCCATTGAGTGTGCCCTAAGTCACATGCCTTCAAAGAATTATGCCTTTCTCATCATTCCATGATGCATTAATTTGGCATGGATTAGTTAATCAAACTTTTTAACCATATCTTTTGTCTTCTAATGCTGAATGGAAAAATTACAATCAGTAAATCGCTGGATCAGCTCAACTGAATAGGGATTCATCATTAGATTATTTATAATTGTGTGAATCAGTAGTGTTTTATAGTTTATTATTATTTGGCAATGAGCAATCAGTGTCCCTCACTGTTTTGCCTAGCTGATGTTCCCCTCAGGAACCTTCACTCTTGAAGTAGTTAGCTAGTTGAGGTGGATAATTAAGTTGGTCTAACTAATTATTAACTGCAGCAAAAATGAGAATTGAACCCCAAATTCAAAGTTTGTTGTGAGTTCTAGAGCACACATTTTTCACAGAAATGAAGAAAAATCATTTGGTGGGTAGAATTAGAGTATAAATGAAAAGGGGTGTGTTTCAACTTACCACAAATATTGTTCTTAAATGCTTCAACATAGATGAAGATTTGAAATTTGATGCAATTTCCTGGTTTAATAATTTGTTTTTTTTTTTGGTCAAATCAGAAACTTAAAATGTAGTACTCTAGTTGCTTACATCAAGAGTTCAACCTTGTACCACCCTTGGTTTTTTCAACTACTTTATAGAGACATCCCAAGTAGAATTACTGTGAGTCTGTGACAAAAGTTAAGAATCATTTCGTCTGAGTTATTTGATTAAATAATGACTGAACGACGCCGTCTGCCTAGGAAGCAGTCGCCTTCTTAAATACATAAAAAAACACAGGATGCTTTCAGATAAAACGAGCAGCAACCAGCAAGCATATTCTGAGGGCAAGGGTAAAAACTAAAAAGAAAGTAAAATTTCAAATATTTGGAAGGATTTATACTATCATTATCTTTTATCTAAAGTGAATGTTCAGATTTAATCTCTTTTTTTTTTAATGGTGAAAAAATTCTTAGTCAAATTAAAGAAAGTCAGTACAAGGTACAAAAAGAAAACATGCAAAAAGTAAAGGGCTGGAGGAGAACCAAAGGTTGGAGAAAACAAAGAACAAACTGGAGGGTGGTGATATCAAGAAAAAAGATGCGTTCAAATCCTGCAATGAGAGGTGTAGATGGAGAGGGACAGAAAGAGATGTGGCATCTTAATCTAGTTATAATAATAAATTGATTATAGCTTAGCTTGCAAAAATCACAATTAGGCAACATTGCCTTTCTGGTTGATAATGTCTAAGCTTTTTTGGCATTTTCATTGACATCATCAACCACTGTTTTTGCTTCAGAGCTCCTTTCACGAAGGGTAGCTCGTTCATCTCTTTCCCCCATGAAGTAATCTCTCTATCTCACGCCACTTAGAGCGGCAAATCTGTGTATGTACACAAATTATTATATACAAATTATTTATACACGTGAAAGCAGAAGACATCACAGTCTTGTACTGTGGTGAAGCTCTTCTGGTTCTTGTTTGTGAAATCTCACACTCTACTGCTTATTCGGCTGAATTAATATTTCACACCAACATGAAAGAGACAGCCGTGGTTGGTCCTCAGGCCTGAAATAGCTAAAATACTACACATTATTGTTTATTTATTTTTTAATTCTAGGTTAAATCCTGTGACTAGCAAGCTATTTATAGAGTCAATCCTCAAGTCATGCATGGAAGTATAAAAAGCAAGGACGGAAACAAGCGCAAAATATCTTCTTTTCAATAACCTAACCAGCATTGAGAATTATCTGTGTGCACAACTGTGCATAAATACATGTAACAGTTGTTCTTTTATCCATGTAATTGTAATTATGGAAAGGTATACTTATCCATGACAATTTCTATGTTTGGTAAGAAAAAAATAGAAAGAAGAAAAAAAAGAAGAAGAAGAAATAGCTAATATATTTAAATTTAATTTAATTTAAGTCAAAATATATGGCAATTTTTTTCTTTCTTTCCACACCTCTCCTATCAATTAACGTATAAGACGCCCAGCAACCAACTGAACTAAGAATTCCATGAAAACAAAAGCACTTCAACAGATCTCTAATTTCAAAACCTTAAATTGATGCAATATTGGGTTTGTGAAAGGGATGTGAACTAACCCTTGAGTAACTAATTGGGGATAGACTCTATTCATTCGCCGAAATTTCTAAAATCTATAATTAGTTACCAAAAAAAAAAGGGATTCAAATAAAGTTATGGAAAATATCAAATAAACCGAAAAAAAAGACTTGTGAGTAAGTAACTTACTATTATGAATGCAAAATTAAAATCTATAATGACTATTGATATACTATATGCTTGTTGCTAGTAGGAGACTTGTTACTTTATTTTATTTTTGTTATTATTTCTGGATCAATGGTAGTTTTTCTTTTTTTTTTATTCCCCTGAAAAAATGGCATTGAGAAAATTTAAACCTTTTTTTTTTGGGTAGGAGAGAAAATTTAAACTTTACACCTCACAAATTGCATTTTGAGTGAAGGAAGGAAAAGGAATAAGTAGAAGGTTAGTAAAATAAATCGTCATTAAATTACCTTAACGTCTCTCCAAACTCCAAAGATTCACAAAAATAAAACCAAAAACCAAAGGGCTTACCTTTGAGGAGCGAAGGAACACTTCCTATACGCTCTCAAATCTCGTTTTGCCTTTGTTCGCTTTCTGTCCCTTTCTCTCTCTCTCAAATCCTACCTGGAGCGCTATTTCTTTCACTGTTCCTCTCAAACGCTGAATCTTGCGCAGACCCATTTCTTGATTTCGCACGCTTGTGCAGTTTCTTGATCTCTTGCGGACAACAATCGGCCATGGATAAAGCTGCGGTTTTTGGGGATTAAACCCTTTTCTTAGAGGCAATGTGAGGGAAGTCTCAAGGTCCTATGATGGTGGCTGCCATTTCTGAAGCAGCTTCAACCGACCCACTTAGCGCCAAGGCTTCCTCAAGGCAACAAGAAGAGCAACAATCCCAGCAGAACTCGTCGAGACCCCCACTTCTACCTTCAGAGAAAGATAATGGCACCCTACCCAGAAGACCCAAGGGGAGGCAGGTCTCTTCCAGGTACATGTCTCCCTCTCCGTCCACTTCTACTTCCACTTCAACAACCTCTTCGTCCTCTTCATCTCGGAGATTCCCATCTCCACTCCTTTCGCGCTCCACCAATTCCGCACCTGCATCGACCCCACTTCCCTCCACGGTGCCCAAGCGGTCCCAATCAGTGGACCGTAGGCGACCCGCGACTCCCAGGACCATGACGCCTGTCCCCGATTCGAGGCAAGACAATGCCGGTGAAGTATCGACAGCTACGAAGCTTTTGGTCACTTCCACTCGGAGTTTATCGGTTTCGTTTCAAGGGGAGGCATTTTCGCTTCCGATTAGCAAGACGAAGGCGGCGACACCGGCTTCTAGCAATGGTAGGAAGGCGACGCCGGAGCGGCGGAGGTCGACTCCTGTTAGAGGCAAGGGTGACGGAGGAGGAGGGGGAGATCAGGGGGAGAACTCGAGGCCCATAGACCAGCATCGGTGGCCGGGTCGGACCCGGCAGTCAAATTCAAGTTCCAATCACTTATCGAGGAGTCTGGATTGCAGTGGCGATAAGAAGAAGCTTATTGGAAATGGATTTGGAAAAGTGGTTCGGGCACTGCAGCAATCAATGATAGATGACGGTAGAAGGGCGTCTTTTGATGGGGGATTGAGTTTGGATTTGGGCAAAGCTGAGTTGTTGAAGGCTTCTCAGCAATACCCAGATGGAAATTCAGTAAACGAGTCTTCCTTGCCTTCTGATCTCACCGCATCTGACACTGACAGTGTTTCCTCCGGTAGCACGTCAGGTGCACAAGACTGTGTTGGGGCTGCTAAGGGGCGAAGTGGACCTCGTGGCATTGTTGTGTCTGCGAGGTTTTGGCAGGAGACTAATAGCCGGCTGCGCCGCTTGCAGGATCCAGGTTCACCCTTATCAACAAGCCCTGGTTCAAGAACGTCAGTTCCAACAAAGTTTAATCAATTGAAAAGGTACAATAGTGATGGTCCTGTGTTATCCCCTCGAACTGTGGCTTCCCCAGTCAGGGGAGCTGCTCGTCCTGCATCGCCAAGCAAACTTTGGGCATCTGCAGCATCATCACCATCAAGGGGGATTCCTAGTCCAGCTCGGGTGAGAAGTGCAGTTGCCAGCTCCATCAATAGTAATTCTAGTATTACACCTTCAATTCTTAGTTTCTCTGCTGATATTCGGAGAGGAAAGATAGGGGAAGATCGAATATTTGATGCGCATACATTGAGGCTTCTATATAACCGGTATGTGCAGTGGCGGTTTGTTAATGCAAGGGCAGATGCTACCTTTATGGTGCAGAAAATGAATGCAGAGGTATGGTTAACTATGTCTTAAGTTGCATCATGTTTTATATTACGGTTTTTGTCACTTGTAATCGATATGAATATCTCAAATTGGTTTTTTTTTTGTAATTGTGTCACATTGAATGCTCACATAGAATAGAGTTTTTTGTGGAATGATTTAGATTAATGGGGATCTTCATCATATTTATAACATTCTATATAATGTGCTTTGGGATGCACTATCAAACTATAAAATTTGAAAAACCCTGTGCTGGTAATTTAGGATGCTAAGGTCTTAAGGTCAATGATGAATGGCTTTGTTGCTTGAGGGACTTTTGATGCATCACTGTCAAGGGAATATGCATCACTACAAGTAGTGTTGTCCCATATTTGGCTCAAATTTACAAGTAGATATGAAGTGATTCAAATGGAAATGTAAACATGTAAATCTTCTATCTATGTGAAAAAAAAAAATCTATTACATGCAGAGATAAGGAATATATTGAATGCCCATAACACTTAATTACAGGAACAGAAAATACCATATTATACTGGAGAAACATTCTCCTATTTGTATTTTTTATTTAAGTGAAGGCTCACACGGATCCATAATGGTAGTTAAAGGGGCACTAATGCATGTAGCATCATCAGCTTTCACATCATTTCTGAAGAACAAAATAGTACAACATAGTAGTACTAGAGTATAAAATTAAGCTCTTGACCCCTAAGTGAACACACTCAATGTACTTGAACCTTATATTTTGGATTTAGGGCTTTGGCCCCAATTTGTCATGCTTAGAAGAGAGTACATACAAGTACAACTGTATTAATATGTCAATTTAATAGAAGGCATATATGGATGAGATGGAATTTCAATTTTTTATGGAATTAAGTAACTAACAAAAGAAGAAAACTGCCCACTAGTTGATCCCTGGTATATTATATTTGATCAGTGGCCCACCTAATATACAGAGTGTGTCCTTTGGTAAAATGCTTAACATATTTTCCTTTCAAGACCATTGTGTGGAAAACCACTTAAACAAAATACCTTTGAACTGTTGATTTGGGTGTCAAAATATTCCTTTTCTTTCTTATCTTTTACTTTTAATAGAATTTAGAACAACATGTTGCGTATTTGAAATTGCTTTAGAATGCCATCCCCCTGGCACTCCTCCATAGGAAGATTCTATATAATGTAATTTGGTTGCAAGCATATGCATGAAAAGTTATATATAAAGAATATATTGTCTCAATTTTACCCTGAACGATATCTGTGGTGATTGTATGAGCACAGAATGAAGAACATGATATTGATAATTCAGTTTTCTTATTTCCAACAGTATAGGTCATGTTAATGCATGATGATTCTAAATGGCCCTTTTGGATGTAACCCCACTGGTTCATCTGGTATTTCTATATATTATTGCACGTTAATGCATTCTGATATGGGATTCCTATATTAACATTCTAGGTGTGTGTTTAGATTAGAGTTTGTAAACTTGATTTTGCTAATTTGATTTTGCTTAAAAGTGGGTTTGTATGACTATGATTTATGTTCGGAAACCTTTATATGAAAACTGACTTTGACAGCATTGATGTTGTTTGGATATTATTTATCAAAATCACTTTTGGATATGTAATTACCAAAAAGGATATATGTTATTTTTTGAGTTATATTGAAAATAAGGATATTTTTGTTAGTACGCATCCAAACTGGTTTTCTTCCACCGCAAAAGTAACAATACCACTTTCACGTTTGAGGTGTTAAAATCATATTTGAGTGCAAACGTGATTTTGCCTCAAAAGTAGCCAAACATGTTGGCACACCGTTTGAGGCAATTTTATGATTGCCTCAAACGGGCTTTTGGTTCGGCTCAATGCCAAACCAAAAATTGCAATTGCCTCAAATGGGCTTTTGGTTTGGCTCAATGCCAAACCAAACACACCCTAGGTCATGTTAACGCATTATGATTTTAGGTGGCCCTTTTATATGTAGCCCTACAAGTTTATCTGGGATTCCTCTGTGTCTATAGCCTCTACTTCATAACATTAATCACTGCTGTCTATTAATGTTTAACTTGTCTTATGAAGTTTGAAGGTTCTTCCATATTAATTTAGGAAATTGGTATACTTGTTGAAGTTATTAGTAAATTGTTTTCAAATTGTAGAGTGTTATTTTTAGCTTGGGCTCAATAAAAGTAGCTGGTGGTTTTAGTTTATTTTCAGTAACATATTTGGTAGCATAGCTTGGCCTAATATCATGTTGACCTCAAGTCAGGCGTCTGATGAAGTTGATGCTATTTAGATTTTTTTACATCACATGAAAGGATCCCAAAATCTATTAGTCAGAGTGTCATTCATCAATTTCATTTATGCTTTTCTGGATGACAATGACTGTGCTATTTGCGATAACAATAGTACTAAATGGTAGTGTACTGTAGGCTAAATGTTTTTCATTGTGCCAGAAACATTTGTGGAATGCATGGGTAACGATCTCAGAGCTTCGGCATTCAGTCATACTTAAAAGAATCAAGCTGCTATTGCTGAGGCAAAAGTTGAAGCTAACTTCCATCCTAAAGGGACAGGTAAAATTCAGAGCTTTCAATTTTAAATAATACCTCTTGTGCAATGCATGTGGCTCATGAAAAGTGATGAGCTTGATAAAATTCAAATTGTACTTCTGCAACATAGGTTTTGTTTTAAAAAATGTTTGCATGCTTACTGATGTGCCTGTTTATGCCTTGATGCTGAGTCTTGCTTTGATAATATTTTGTGAAATTTGTGACAACTCAGTATGTTTCTTCCCAGCATATTATTTTAAAAGGATTTTACTTTATGTTTACATGAGTGTCACAATCAACAATGCATTTTATCAGTCTGCTAATTATTTTATTATTATTCTTTGTAATTGAATTTTATTGTGCTTGGTCATAGATTTCTTATTTGGAAGACTGGGCCCTTCTAGATAGAGATCACTCCAGTTCTTTGCTTGGAGCAACTGAAGCTTTGAGGGCCAGTAC
This sequence comes from Castanospermum australe, assembly GCA_019955255.1. Taxonomy (NCBI): domain Eukaryota; kingdom Viridiplantae; phylum Streptophyta; class Magnoliopsida; order Fabales; family Fabaceae; genus Castanospermum; species Castanospermum australe. The sequence continues at coordinate 871,342 of NSJW01000470.1, forward strand.
CCTCCGCCTTCCGGTTGTTGAAAAAGCAATTGTATGTGCTATTTTTTTTTTTTTTTGTTTCCATACACTCAGCACCATTTTTAAATAGACTGTCAAATGCTAAACTGTTATTCTTTGTCAGGCCGATGTACCGAATCTAAAGGATGCTTTGGGGTCAGCAGTTGATGTGATGCAGGCAATGGCATCATCAATGTACTCTCTTTTGTCAAAGGTGAATTTTTATTTCTTCTCTATATGCTTTTCTGGCAAGGTGCATGTGGTCTTTTAATTGTCATCTTAGTTGTGTGTATAAGGTCTGCATGAAACCAAGATGTGTATGGTGTATTTTCCAGACTTTTGTTTGATGGTTGGGACTTTTATGTTAGAAGTAATACTTCGATTGATTGGTTCAATCATTGGTCTGCATTCTTGTAGCTTTTTTTTTCTTAAAAAAAAAAAACCTTGGATTTTAAGTTCTTCAGAATATAACCAAAATTGGCAGTATGGTCTAGAAGCAGTTGGTTTCCCTGCCTCCGCTTTCACCTCATTTTAACCTGGTAATGGAGTTTAATTCACTAAATAATGGCCTTACCATTTGCAGTATCAAATTTATTGTCTATTGTGAATGTAATCAATAATGAACTGACAAATTTTGATTTAAGTGTTTATTAATCAGACATCCTACTTAATGATAATAGGTGGAAGGTGTGATGATGTTTGGCTCAGTTAGATGCATGTGTGAATTACAAAACACACTTTCTTTAAATTAATGAAACATGTCCTGACTAGCAATTACTGATCGTTATGAGTGCACTATATTGCTGTAAGAATTTTAGCGAGAATTCAAATATCTTTTGTCTGGTGTTTTGCTTGCATTTGTATATAAAGTAGTCTCATTAGTTATTCCTGTTAGAGAAGATGAGAAGAGAATTAAGAATGGGAATAACTAACACACTCTTGTTAGTCTCCCTGTCTCTATATTTATATGAAAAGATAAAGATAAGTATAAGGAAGATAGGTCTAACCCAATAACACAAAATAATAATAAATAATAGTCCAACCCTTATTCTCTAACACTCCCCCTCAAGCTGGAGTATAGATGTTAATTATGCTCAGCTTGTTACAAATAATATCTATTCTATTCTTATTGAGAGCCTTAGTGAAGATATCCGCGAGTTGTTCTCTAGTCCGCACATGTCCAGTGACAACAAGCCTCTCTTGAATCTTTTCACGCACAAAATGACAATCAGTCTCAATATATTTTGTTCTTTTATGAAAAACAGGATTAGAAGCAATGTGAATGGCAGCTTGATTATCACACCACAATTTCATAGGCATTACACTATTAAATCCAATCTCATCAAGAAGATGATGTATCCACACCAATTCACATGTAGCTTGGGCCATAGCACGATATTCTGATTCAGCACTAGATCGAGCAACGACACTCTGCTTCTTACTCCTTCAGGAAACAAGATTTCCTCCAACAAGGACACAGTAATCAGAAGTGGATCTTCTATCTACAGAGGATCCAGCCGAATCAGCATTAGAGAAACCTTCCACTGTAGTATGTCCATGATCTTTGTACCAAACACCACGACCTGGGGCCTTTTTTTAGATATCTCAGTATATGAAGAATAGCCTCCCAATGTGTGGTCCAAGGAGATGACATAAACTGTCTAACCACACTGACAGAGAAAGCAATATCAGGATAGGTGACTGTGAGGTAGTTAAGCTTACCTACCAGTTTTCTGTATCGTTCAGGATTTAAAAGAACATCTCCATCATCTGCTAAGAGTTTGACATTAGGAACCATAGGGGTTTTTGCAGGTTTGGCTCCAAGCAAACCAGTTTCTTTAAGTAAATCAAGGACATACTTTCTTTGGATGAGAAAGATGCCCTTCTTACTACTCATCACTTCAATACCCAAGAAGTATTTTAATGTACCCAAATCCTTAGTTTGAAACTGTGTTTGAAGGAAATCTTTGAGTTTTTCGAACCCAACCTCGTCACTCCCAATAATAATGATGCCATCCACATATACCACTAGAAAGATACAGTAACCCTGAGAACGTTAGAAGAAGACTGAATGATCAAATTGCTTCTTTGAAGTACAAACTGTAAAACAGCTTGACTAAACCTTCCAAACCAAGCCCTTGGGGCTTGTTTAAGGCCATATAATGATTTCTTCAATCTACACACTTTACCACTCTCCCCTGAGCAACAAACCCAGGTGGTTGCTCCATATACACCTCTTCCTTGTAAATCACCATGGAGAAAAGTATTCTTGACATCCAGCTGATGCAAATGCCAATGGTGAGTAGCTGCAAGAGAGATAAACAACCGAATAGAAGCAAGTTTAGCTATTGGAGAAAAGGTTTCAGAATAATCAATACCATAAACCTGAGCATAACCCTTAGCCACCAGACGGGCTTTTAAAGAGAACGAGCCACAGAACCATCAGGATTGACCTTCACAGTGTAAACCCATTTACAACAAATTGCCTGTTTACCAGCAGGTAGAGAAACCAACTCCTAAGTATGATTGTGTTCAAGAGCATGCATCTCATCCAACATAGCCATACACCACCCTTCATGAGACAGGGCCTCAGTGACAGTGGTTGGAATAGTGAGAGAGTCAAGAGAAGCTACAAAAGACTTAGCAGTGCTAGGTAAACCAGCATAAGAGACAAAGGAAGAAATAGGATAGGTACAACTACGCTTACCCTTCCGAAGAGCAATCGGGAGATCAATGCTAGACTCAGAGGGAGCAGGATCCAAAGAGGAAGAAGGAGCTGTAGAAGGTAATGAATCTAGAGGCTCTAGAGCAGTAGGAACGGTCACAACAGATTGCTGATTCCTCAGAATATAGTGGTGAGGGAAGGAGGGAAAAGGAAGAGGACGAGGCCAAGAAGATATAGGAATAGTAAAACTCGTAGAAGTTGAAGAAGAGACAGGAAAGTGATATACCAGGAAGTCATTGTCATCACTAGTAGGAGAAGGAGAAGGAGATGACTCTGAAGAGAAATGGAGTGGTCTCAAAGAAGGTGACATTTGCAGAGACAAGATAGCGACACAGATCAGGAGAATAACATCTATATCCTTTTTTTGACTACGAGAGTAGCCAAGAAAGATACACTTAAGAGAACGAGGATCCAACTTAGAGACCTGAGGACGGACATCTTGGACAAAACAAGTGCAACCAAAAATTCTATGAGAAAGAGCAAATAAAGGCTGAGAGGGAAAGAGAAGAGAATAAGGAATTTGACCGTCAATGATAGAAGAAGGGAGACGATTAATTAAGTAACAGGCTGTAGAGACATCGGCCCAAAAAGGTTTAGAAACTTTCATTTGAAACAAAAGTGCACGGGCAACTTCAAGTAAATGTCTGTTCTTTCTTTCAGCCACCCCATTTTGTTGTGGGGTAACAGCCAAGATGTTTCATGAATAATGCCATGGTCTGTCATAAATGACTTAAAAGAAGAAGAAAGATATTCTTTAGCATTATCACTTCTAAAAGTGCGGATAGTAACATTAAATTAGGTTTGAAACTTCAGCACAAAAGGCACGAAATATAGTAAATAACTCAGAACAACTTCTCATAAAATAAAAGCCATGTAACACGAGAGTAATCATCAACAAAAGTAATAAAGTAACAAAAACTAGACTTAGATTTAATGGCACAAGGCCCCTAAATATCAGAATGAACAAGAACAAAAGGGGATTCAACCCGTTTATTGACTCTAGGAGGATAATTTCCTCAATAGTGTTTGGCAAACTGACACGACTCACAATTCAAAACAAAAGAGGACTCTAAAGTAGGACACAATTCCTTCAAAATCTTCAAAGGCGGATGGCCAAGACAACAATGAAGCTGAAATGGAGAAATGGAAGTGGAACAAGCAATCGATTATGGCTCTTGAGCTGCTGGACTCTAGAAACATATAATCCATTAGATTCATGACCCCTACCAATCACCTTCTTCATCCCGAGATCCTGAAACAAGCAATATTTAGGAAAGAAATGAACACTACAATTCATAGAATTTGTAATTTTGCCAACTAGCTGACAAAAGATTAAAAGAAAAATGAGGTAAACATAAAACAGAATTCAAAGGAAAAGAAGGTGAAGGATAGGCAGTGCCACTTACCATGACGGGAGTAGAAGAACCATTAGCAAGAGTGACACTAGGTAATAAAGAAGAGGACTGAAATGAAGAAAGAATACCTGTGTTACCAGTCATGCGGTCTATTGCACCTGAATCAATGACCCAATTGCGAGAAGAAAGAAGTGAGACAAGCAGTGGGATACCTTGACTGAACAAGGGTAGCAGTAGAAGAAGTGCCAATAATTCCCTGTGAGGCCTGGAATCGATTATAAGCATCAAAGTCAGCATCAGATAAGGTGATAGTTTTGAAGCCCTGTAACAGATGAGCAAAGATGGGTGAAGGTAAGAGACCCTCTTGGGTGACTGCATGAGCATAACGCTGGCCTTGAGATTGGGTGGATTTCCCATTCAACTTCCAACAATTTTTCTTAATATGACCTTCCTCACCACAAAAATAGCAAAAAAATGGTGTACCATCACGACCACCATCACAACCACCGTCGCGTCCACCAGTACGCCCACCAATTCTGTCTCGACCACTACATCCACCACCTCTACCTGCTCTACCTCCACCTCTACCAACCAAAGCAACTGAAGATTCAGAAGAAGGTTCAGAGGGCAGCTTATGATGATGCTGTAATAGAAGACAATACACATCAGCAAGTATCACATGATCAGAACTATTCAGAATCTGGTCACGGGCAGCATTAAACTCGGGACGCAGGCCAGACAAAAAACTTACAACTGCTAACTGTTCCCGTTGTAGATGCATCTGTTTAACATCTTTTGAAATAGGATGAAGGACATTCAATTCTTCATAGGTCCACTTAAATTTAGTAAAGTATGCCTGGAGAGAATTCTCTTTCTGTGCCGATCGGTGAAACTCCGGTGTCACCTCATAAATACAAGACAGATTGGCTTTTCCAGAATAAATAAACTGCATGTACTCCCATAATTCTTTCACAGTATTGCAATGAGAAACCACATGCTTAATAGAGGTCTCAAAGGTCTTATTAATCATGTCAAACAACTGGTTATCCTCCCACGACCACTTGTCTCTTGTAGTCCGGGACTTTGCCTCTTTCTCAATCCCTGTAAGAAACATCTTGATCGTTTTGTGCCACTCGGCATCGTGTTTGCCATCAAACTTGTCATCAGTAATTCGAACAAAAGCAGAAATCACCTCAGGCATAACTATAGGCTTCGTAGAAACCTCTAATTCGTCATAACTATTAGATCCGGAGTTGGAATGGTCGTCCACCATCTCAAAAACCACAAATTCACTAGGAATTGACACCATCGTCTCCAAAACACCAAACGACAATAACCCAAAACAAAAAAACCAAAGCAAAAGACAAGCAAGGGGGCTGGACAATGCAAAACCAGAACTGTTGAGCTTCGACCCAACCCACGGAAAGTGAAAACGTCACTGGGCTCGACTGAAACCCATCAAAAATTCTCAAAAATCCCGTCAAAAACCCAACAGCTGCAAAAATCGCACTTTCGCCGGCCAAAACTCCAAGAAAATGGAAGAACTGCACCACCCAGACCTGCATCACCCTGGGTCGCACCCCTCTGGCCAGCGTCGGCACCTCTGGTCGCCGGAAAAGCCCCCCACGACACTCCTAGCCATGAATCAACGCATCAGGCACGAAGAACACGCCCCAAACAGCCTTCAAAACCACAAAATCGTGCTCTATAGTGCACAAAAAAAAATTGGAGCTTGGGAATTGGTAGATCGGCTCTTTCTGAACCAGGAAAGTAGTTTTTTTTTTTTTGAATTTCGAATTTTTTTTTTGGGCAGAGGAAGCTAGGATTAGGGTTTCTCTAACTAGCTCTAGATACTATGTTAGAGAAGATGGAAAGATAATTAAGAATGAGAATAACTAACACTCTTGTTAGTCTCTCTGTCTCTATGTTTATATGAAAAGATAAAGATAAGTACAAGAAAGATAAGCCTAACCCATTAAGAGTGCGTTTGGTTTGTTTTCTGCTTTCATTTTCAGATGATGCATTTTCATTAATAAATTACAAAAATGCCAACTTGATTTTATTTTGTTTCCTGTTTTCAAAATTTTGTAAAGGTTTGCTCCACAAAATTTTGAAAACAGGAAACATAATGAAAATAAGGTGACATTTTTGTAATTATAAATGAAAACATATCAATTGAAAATGAAAACAGAAAACAAATCAAATAGTGGCCGAAGTTTCAAATTTATTAATAGCTTTTGTTTAAGCTGATGGAAACTTAAGTTGTTATATGGGGATATACAGTCCCAGCAGCGAGCAAGTCTAGCTGTAGTTTTGATTACTTATACGTATTAAGTCCTTGAAGAAATTGGTTATATCTGCTTTTAGAATTGGAGATGTTAAAAAGAGACCATTACTTCGTTAATTGACTTTCAGAAGTAAGGGAATTCCATGTTGCCTATGATTACTAGTATCCCCACTTAGTTGGCAATATTATTTTATATTTAATAAAAATAATGCTTGTAGAGACTTACTAATTATAAACTGCTGCATCATGTCCATTGAATTTGAATTTGATAGAAAATATATTTGGGATTAATTGTATTTAGAAATAAATAGAAGATCCAGGATCCAAATAGAAGGTATAGTTGTCTTGATATAACTGCCTACGCTTAAACTTTTTCCGTGTCAACTTCAAATTCAGTTCACTCAACAATGAAGTTTTAGTTAATTTAGATATTTAAGCTACACAAGTAGTCTTGACTAATCCATGCAAGACCCTCTCTTGAATTTGGATGGAAAATCCAATGATCAATAATACTTCAACTGAAAAGAGGTCCCACCAACTAGAAGTACCATAGAAACTTCTTCAGAAGTAATCATTGACTTCTGGTGTTAAAATCATATTCAATGTATAACTAATTTGTCTCTTATCCATAAAGGAATTCACCATGTTGTACGTTCATTTGAATTGTTCATAAATGCAGAAACTGAAAATGCTAGAGTCAATAGTTACACAAAATATGGCATATGATCTTGATGTCATAATGATCAGATATTAAGTTCAAATAAGCAAATAAAACCTAAAAAAGATATAGGCTAATGTGCATATCTGCATGTCATCATTTCACAAGTATGGTTTTGATATTCTTGATAAGGTATACTACCTATATGTGATTAGGCAAGTCTATGAAGCATGGACACTTCAAAAGAGAAGCTGTGTCCTTGTCTGACACGCACAAATGACACTTGTTTCAACAAAAAATATAAAATTTAATTTTACCGTTGGGGTAGTGCCAATTGAATGTTCACAATTCTGCTGTAGCACAACAATTAGTGCATGTTTGGGTAATGATTATTTTTAAGAAAAAATTGTTTTTTTTTCAAAAGCTTTCTCAATAAAATTTTGATTATAAGCTGTTTTGACCACAAAATAAGCTAATCCAAACACATACTTACATTGTTGGACCTGAATTGAATTTTCAAAATGCATATTCTTATTCCATATTGAAATTATTGATGTTTGGTTCCTTGAACGCATCCCTTGCATCAGAATTAAGAAGTATTAACCAATGCTTTGTTGCTTGTGTGGCATTCATTTCTGCAGCCACCAAGGATATCGTGTAGCCTTTTGTGGTAATTGAGGACTACTTTGCTCAAGGCCAATTGCTTATTTGTTCATTTAGTTTCATACTAGGTCACTCATGGCATGAGTTCATATATAGTGAGGAAGTGGGAAGGGGTCCAGATAAATGCATGTTTGCACTTCTACTAGTATATCTAAAAACGCGTTTCTAGCAGGTGGAAGAAACTAACTCCTTGACGGCAGAACTTGTAAAGGTGACCGCAAAGGAAAGGTTTTTACTTGAACAATGCAAGGAATATTTGTCCTCATTAGCAGCCATGCAGGTAATCTTGTTTGTCTGAAGCTTTCTCACTAATTTCTATATCAATATTCTTATTGCAATTTTGTAATTATAAAAATTCTGGCAGGTCAAGGATTGTAGCTTAAGAACGCATATGTTACAACTTTGTCGTGTACCAACTACCAGCTGCCTGACAACACGTGTGCAGAACTGATCTTATTTGACTACTCACTCTTAATGCTAACACTACTCCCAGCCTTTTATTTTCCACGGGGTGGAGATAACACAGAAGGTAATAAGAATGGAATGGAGTTAATAGCTGGTTTTTGGTGTTCATTTGACATTTTTGAAGCCTGCTGTAGTCTTGTATGTCTTGTGTGTAGTATATCTTTGTGTCTGAATATTACAATTTACAGAGAAAAAAAGGTGGCTTTTGTCTCGCTAGTTAGCTGTATACCTTGTTCTTTGAGGAAACGCGAGTGTCCTATGTATATATCTATCTGTAATCAACTAATCATTGTTTATTAGGTAGTCTGTGGCCTAGGTCTTCATTTGAATCCTGGTACATGCTCTGCTGCTTTGATTATTTTGTTATTATAATTTTTAGCAATCACAGGCATGATTTTGCATTTCGTCGGAACAAATTGTTTGTGCAGACCGTCAATTTGCCTCCTGCTGGGAGAACAGATGATTGAAGATGAGGTGTTGGTGTTTCTCAATGTAAATAATTGAAACATGATCCTGAACATGAAGACACAAAATTTAGCTAAGAATCATCCTTCATCTCTTTTGCAATGTATTTGAAAAAAGAAAAAAAGAATAGTCTAGTTTCAACACGATCAAACTTGGTCTTTCTGCATAATTCAATCACTTTCCTGTATGAAATATGTTCTGCTTGACAAGAACCAATGAATGAAATGAAAATAAGCAAGGGAGTAAAATAAGATGAGAAAAGAGAAAATGCATGAACATATTGCCTAAGCCGGCTACAGTGATTTAACTTCGATTATATATATATATATATATATATTGGTCACTAAAATCAAATATACGACCTTTACCTAAATAATGGCAGTGACTGGAACTGCTGAAACAATAGTAAATATGAGGGATAGAAGTGAGGAGTGGAGAGGAGAAGAGGCCCTCCAACCGCAAAGGAGCATAAGGCCTATCCCCTTCCACCATTGGAGGCCCACTAACAGGGCATGGACATTATTTCTATAAATTAATTTCAAATGTTTCCACACATGGTGAGGCTCGTGGATAAATTGATGAAAGCATAAAGCTTTGAAGAACTACACGAGTTCGATTCTGGATGGGGATAAAATTCAATCCCCCATACCCCATATACTAAAAAAAAAAATTCAATTTACTCTATCCCAAAAAAGAAATCCAATTTACTCTCATTTGTTATTGAAGTGAGCAAATCATATTAAAATTTAACTTTCTGTCTAAATTGTAACAGAAAACAATGCGAAATGCACCAAACCCCATTTCTGATCATCCCTTTAGTAATTTAGACAAGAAGAGTGAGTGATGTGCACAATTCTATAGCACGAGTCAGTTTTACATTTTTAAAGTTGAGGATAATTGGAAAAAAATGTTGAAGGAGATAGACGATCTATAATTTACTCTAATTTTTTTTTGTTGGGTTATGAGAATCATTTACTCCAATTATAAATTTGTGGCATTAGCAGTATATAAATAAAACAGGAAAAGGAAAGAAAGAAACCAATAATCGATTCAAAGCCCCCTTCAAAGAACACAAGGGCCATACCAGATAAGATATTATTTCACGAAAGGGATGCAGATGTGGTGCAAAGTCATTCGGTTGTATAATCTTCTGATATCCTCCTGAGCATCTTTGTCTATATATATATATATATATATATCTGTTATTTTATTCTCTCAATTTTACTTTTCATAATAGTAGCCAAAGCAAAAACATAATCTGTTATTTTATTCTCTCAATTTTACTTTTCATAATAGTAGCCAAAGCAAAAACAATAGCATTCATAAAAAAACAAGATTCAATCCATCCTCCCTCCCCCCCTTTTTCATAAAAAAAGTCTTTACCCATTACCCACGAATCAAGGCTCATACTTTGGATGAGGTTAAAGAATATTTTCATAAAAAACTGTGCACGAAGAACCTCCAACAACAAGTTGAACATCTTGTTTAAGAGAATAGCTTTCGTAGATGTCAAATTTAAAAGCAGGAAATAGAGGGAAGGATAGGTTGAAGAGTTCCTTTCTGTCTTATTTACGGACATAAATTAGCTTCACAAAACACATAAACATAATAGAGACCATGAGAGGGCAAATAAAATAATGATAATAATATCATTAGAGATTGGCAAAATTTTAAACAAAAAGGGGAAAATAAATAAGTAAATGGTAGCTAGCTTGGAATATCGAACAAAATGATAGTCCTCAGATCAGACAATAAACGATAATAATGATAGGCAATTGTTGACAGAACTCATGAGAAGAATAGTCTAAGGAGCTTCCTTTCACTTTCAAAACCAGAATCTCCTGCGCCACTTCCCAACGTCGTCGTCTCCGATTCCTCGGAGGGTGTCGCCGCTCGTTGCTTCTTTGCTTCGCAACACCTTCCACCGCCAACCTCCGCTCTCTCCGGCATCACCATACCTGACTCTGCTTCAAAGTTGTTCGCGTCGTCGAAACCGACCTTTCTCTTGAGCACCCTCGAACTGGATCCCGAACCCATGACTCGGTGATGACTAGAACAATCTACAAGGGATTCAAGGCCCTCACTCTCGGCTCCTCCACCCAAGAACTGAGGCAGTGGGCTCAGCGCACCACCTCGTAGCACTTTCTCGATCCCCATCTGGCAGAGGTGCCAGTTCCCAGTCCACAGCAGCCCCACTGCTCCATTCACTGGATTTATAGTGCGTCCCACTGCTTCATGCAGAAGCGACTGAAACAAAGCTGCCAATGCCATATTTATACTGTAAGAATTAACTATCTCAAAAGCTTAATCTAATAACATTACTTTATTATGATGATCTTGTATAAATCTTAATTGATTCCAGACTCTAGCTGCTAGCTATTTGAACGTTTAAATAGTATAGTAATATAAGAAAAATAATGATATGATTTCAATTCAATATACTGAATAATAAAATTAAAGAAATAGAAATCAAGCCACCACCTTGTAATTAATATAATTTTTGGTTTTGATTTTGGGTTTCTAAATAATATATATGCATTATATATATATATATATACACACACACATATATATAGTATAGCAGCATATATAGACAGACATACCAGATCTTTGGTTGGTGGGTACGGAGGAAACCAAAGACATGAGGGCGGCACGGCCGAAGAACCTGGCGACGAAGACGGTGGCGTGAGCCTGGGCTTGCGGATTCTCTATCCACAGGAGGCAATGCCGCAGCATGCAGTCGTCGCTGCAACCTTTTCTTAGGACACGACAACCGCTGCAGCTCATCTTCTTCTTCTTCTTCTTCGATCCAACACACCTTCACAAATTGAATCTCACACTTTCCTGTCTAGGACATTGTATATGGTATTGTATGTATATCTTAATTAAAATGGGTTTAGCTATAGATAATGTTAAAAACAGAAAGTGCTAGCTGCAGCTGCAGGCTTTGGACTTTAATTTGGAGGAAGGAAAGTGAGTGAGCTAGCTAGGCATCGTATCATCAATGGTATATAAAGTGATAATCGACTGTGGTGCATATCATTTAGTGGGAACCTGCATCATCAACTAATCAACCATTGTTCACTTTTATTTATTTATTTATTTATTATTAGTTATAATATAATATACAACCAACCATGGTTGAGTTACTAATGCTTGAGTAGGGTCATGCATGGTGGAAGCAACCGTGGGGTTGGGCAGGATTCCAAAGAAATGGGTGCTCGGAGCTGCTCAGGTTCTCCGCAAATTTTGGAATTTTCCGCGCTGTTGGATTCCCCCCTCCACATACCTATGACCGCCATCAGATTCTCTTTTAATTCCCTATTGGGATCAATGCAAATGGTGGATCAAGGCTTTATAACATAATGTAATATATGTAAAAAAAAAAATGAAAGTGCAACAATTAATAGCTAAAAAAAAAGTCCAAGTTTTAATAAAAAAAAATTATTTTATTTTGATTTACAAGAGAATAATCTATAAATCTCTATCCAAACCTTATTTATTCAGATCACTATTTGAACTAATTACAGTGTTTCTTCACAACTTAAAGATGAGACAAGTTCTAAACAATATTAAAGCAAAAATGATAAGTGTGAGGTTTGATTATGCACAGCATAAAGATGAGGGTGGTGATAAAGCTAGCATACAGGCATAGAAGTTACAGTCAGAAGTTGGAGACGTGGCATCTTTATCCAAAATGGACCACAATTGCATTCAAATGAAAAGCGTTTAGCGTATATTCCAACAAAATTATTTTGTTTGCGGAGAATGGGATTCCAATTAGGTTAAATCAAGCTTTCGCAGCTCAGACTTTGGCTTTATATACATGCATGCATCCGAATGTGGTTAAAGGTGAGACTCCACCGGGCATCAAATTGTTGTTTACTTTTAATTGGGGTGCTGGCCTCCACCATATTTCCTACTTATACTTCTTTTTATTACTATTAATTAAGTTCATTTTGGCCCCACACAGCTCAAAACTTCAAACAAGAGGGACTATTACTGGTGTATCTTCTTTTCAAACACAAACTTTCTGTGCCCCTTCAAGGCACTAGGAAGCCAAATGGGATTCGGGCATTATTATTACTTGCTTGCTGGCACCTTTCAATCAATTGGACCTTTTTGTTTGGAGTCCAATCTCAGTTGAAGTTGAAGATGCCCTCCTCCCTCCCTTCAATTTAAATCCATCATTATTTTGTGTATGAATATTAAACAATCATTGTTGTGACAATGATTTTAATTTTTTTATTTTTCTATATTGATCATTGTTTTCTGGGGTGGTATTGTGATGGTATTTAATTTTTTTAGGATACCGATATTGCTATTCTTATGAATTATCAAACATTTATTGATTGTTAGTTCTCATATTAAATGTTTAAACTTCATAAAGTATAACTAATAAACAATAAATATTAGACAACTAAACAAAATACTAATACTTAAAAAATATATAGGTGCCGACGTAAACCCTTGTTTTGTTTATAGTAAATAACCATTCTTATATGTCTTTGATTTTAACCTCTCTCAGTCCTTTGTAATAAACGCTTGGAATTTGTGGATTTTAAATTTTAATTTATGCTTGTTCCTATAGTGTACCCATTGGTTTTAGACTTTGGAGTAGCTCCAATAAAGCATTGACAAAAACGAAGTGAAGAAAAGTACAATTTGCATAATATTACAACTGGATAAAATTAACAGCTAGGTTATTAATTACTATTTTTTTAGGCAAATTAAATCTAAGCAAATGGAAGGGTTATTTTATCTCAAGACCATGGCCTTATAGATCACCTACTAATAAAAATTGTTGACAATGATAATTGAACTTAAATCTTAAAAGAGAAGTGTTTTGATCCTTACTAACTAAACTAACTCCGGTTTTGCTATTAAATGCTACTTTAGCAATAGTAACTTTATAGTTTAGGGTGGGTGAAGGTTTTCTATTTCAACGTCGTAAGTAAGATTATAAATTGCTTACCAACTAAATTCCTGAATTCAAATCAAAATTACACAATTGTTATGAATAAAAAGTTGACCAAGTGAGCCAATCTCTGTTAGTACCTTAGCATAATAATTATTGATTCCATTACTGATATTTATTTGTAGAGCTTGATTAAACTTACTGCCCCAGCACAATTATGCGGCCTAAGGAGAAGTAGTAACCTTGATTTTATTCATCTTATTAGATCAATAAATCCACCCTAGAAAGATGGGTATGCGGCTAATGGGTGCCGGCTTACCATTATCAACGCTCGTGACGGGCATTTTGAAGCATGTTTATGTGGACTTTAGGTGAGCAATTTTGTTTCGTTTGATGTATGCTAGAAAAACAAATGGGATAATTAAAATGCAATTTCAGAGCACTCACCTAACCCTTGTCACTGTTGTACTTGTACAGTAGAATTTTTTTTTCCTTGTTTGTCTGTACTCTATGTTGGAAGTCTCAATTTGGATTACACTTGCACCAATTCTTCTGTACCATTGTGAGATATTAAGAGGGAATGAATCTCAAGAATCTGCAAGTGGCCGTCAAATTACCAAAAAACTGGCTTGACTCCCTGCAAAAATAATGGAGAACAGCTTTGCAGTTCCCCAATACTGATGTCCACTTGCACAACGGCATAGCATACTACTGGATAATCTCAGCCAAATGACAGCATATGAGATTTTATTTATTAGATTTCCAATAGAGCACTTGGCAGCATTCGATACCGTAATGACAATGATAACTCGTTCTATACCATTAGGTTCCTTGTATAGTTAATCTTTAAAAATAGACTCTGTGATTAGAGTCTTGGAGATTTCAATTTCAATGAAGCGCAGAAGGTAGAATGCCAAGGATTACATGATTTCCATTCTTCACAATTCCGCTCTTTTAAACAGTATGTACCTTAGTTTTTCGGTTTCCTCAATTTAGAAGAGATAACCCACTAGTGTTTGGTCCTGTTGTCATAGAGAAACTAAGAAAAAAAAAGCAAAAAAAATGAACCAAACTACTTTCAGGAAACTGAATGCCTCCTGTTTCTGGATGCGGTAGATTTAGCTTCTTCTGGGTTAGCAGAACCAATACTGTCCGATGAGTCTGAGCCACTATTTTCCCCATGTGCCCCTTTGCTGGCCCAGAGCTTTATGAACGACTTCTTTGACTTGAGCAACCCTTTCATCTTGTCAATCACAGCCCTGTCCACGCTGGGTTTCATATCTCCATCTTTGTCACTGCCTCCAACTCCATTGCTCAGCCTCAAGGATGCAAGTTCCTTTCTTAATGCCTTCAGCTCCTCAGCTGTGGCCAGAGCATCCAAGTCATCTTCTGGGTTAGTTGTCACTGACCTTGAGCTACCATTGGATCCACTGTTCAGATCCTTGATTCCTTTGGGTATGCCAGCAGTGCTAGTACCTGAAGATGCAGCAGTCCTTACCTGCTCAAAATAGAGTACCTGCACAACTACACGCAACGGTAGCCTCTCATTCTGCACTGCATGCAAACAGGCATCAACTGACAGCTTTTTGCAATCCATCAATTTGCATACCCTCTTCCTCTCACCTTTGCTGATCCCAGGGTGCTCCTGTTAGTGTTTTCATGCAAGGTAAAATAGAAGAAATGCACCAGTTACCTCCAGATACAACTTTGAATGGTGTCAACTACAATCAGACAGCAAATACTAGTGTTGGAGCTAAAATATTACCGGATATCAAGCACATAATTTTAATCTACTAGAAAACAGCATAGGAGCATACTCTATACCTACTTTATAATGAAATATCAAATGGAGTCAGAATTCTCTTTTCAGGAACCATTACCTTAAGATACGTATCAATAGCCCTGTAGAGCCCATCATGAGCAGGACGAGACATGCCAGACACCAACTCAGCAAGATCAACAAAATTTGACAAAGGTAAATTGGGATCCTTTGCTATTTCGGCAAGGTATCCATCTATGAGTTTTTGCAACCATTAGCTTGGAAGCATCTGATAAAATCCCTGGCCTTCTTATCTCCTCAAATTCACCACCATCAACTGATTCAATCTCAGCATTATGATCTTGCATAAAAAACTCTCTTAAAATTTTCTGTACTATACTAACATCATAGACAGTAGTCTCCCCATCTGGTGCTGGTATCAAAATATCACTTACAGAGGCCTCCTCCAGTTGCTGCCCAATTCTCCTTACCAGCTCTCGTTTAGTCCTATCTCGTGACTCCAAAAAAATGGCTGCTTTCAATAACTTGAGTAAGAACCTACATGAAACACTGCCTTTCTCAGAAGGCAATAACCAAACAATATTTTCAACTACTGAACAATGCTTTGACACATCCTTGCACTGGATCATACCCTTGCCAAAATTTGGCAATCTTCTGTAAGCATAAGCTTTCAAAGCCTCTCCAATTACTTCATTAGAATGAACTGCCTTGGCTTTAATACTAATAATTACAGACTTGTACAAATCAACTTGAAGTTCACATAAATCTTCAACCCACCAATCTTTTGGCACCAGTCGAGTTCTGACTCCATTCTGGTTTGGATTAATCCCATTCTCCTCTGGAAGCTTTTTTCGGTTATATGTGTAGGACCAGTCAACTTTTGATACATCAACACATGCCTTATTTGCTACAGATTCAATGCAATGACTGACCACCTTTAGGTCCTCAGCCAAGGGTAACATAGACTTCGAAGTCTGAAGAAGGATGATTGAATCTTTCCAACTACGGAAAATGCTAGAGCTAAGGAAAACGTCGATCTTGTAAATGAAGTTCCCTTTCTCAATGGTCTCATGCATTCCAAGGTACTCTGCTGCACATCGAGCTGCAATTACGTTGTAAGCATTGAGGGTAACAGTCATGCCATAGCAAAACTTAGCACATATCTCAAAGGCACTGGCACCACCAGGAATGTCAGAAATTTGAACTTCATCTCTGTTTTCATCATTGCTGATGGCGATCAACGTCTGTAAGTGAGCACTCTTTGATAGAAGAGGAAACTACATAGAAGGATTTTTGGTATATCAGTAACGAAAGATGAAAACTCATAACCAACCACAGATTGGTTTGGCTATTTAGTTGTAAATAATATGAGCCAACCTTCCTTAACCTGTACAATGTGTTTCAAGTAATGGTTGGCCCAACCAGATTTTCAAGAAATCTAACTGAATTTAAGAACTCATTCTGAATGAAATTTAAAAAATTGTTCATTTTTTTGACGACTGAGTTAACATAAGTCAATAATAGCCCTTACAACTCCTGTTGCCTATTAAGGTCAAGCATGAATGAATCACTTTTATAAATTAATCATGACCTATCATAGAGCAATGTGCATGTAGAATTGAGCCACTGAAATCTATGTCAAATTTATGCATTGGGAAAAGAATATCAAAGTATGAATTTCTGAATCGTAACTGCAGATATTGCCATAAATAATTTGAGACTAGAATTGTTTCCTGAGTTGAGGCATACCTTATGTAAATAAAAACTTTACATCCCCTACACAAACAATGATATCAGACGCCAACTCACTTCCCACATACCTGCACATGAAATGCATCTTATTAAGAACTGTCTTCAAATAGTGTACATAAAATGAAAATTAAGACATGAACGAGGGGAGCATTCAAGTTTGGTGGCCAGGTCAAAGAAAAAATAATTGAGAATCTAAAACTTTTACCTTTTCTTCCGTTTTTCTACACTCTTTATATGTCTTATTCAGCATCACAAGGGGATAGATTATACTCCTTTTTAGTGGCTTGTAATGAAAAAAAGGAAAAGAACAGAAAAAAAAGTGGCAGGAAAACACGTTCAAATTCCAGGCTCTACACAATTGAAATCTTGTTGTAAGTATTGTTAGATGAACCATAATGATCACACTATAACCTTTGTTTCTAAGGAGGATATTCAACTAATATATAGTGGCTTCAGAATGCTTATTTTAACTACACCATTGATAGTTTCCAAATTCCTTCTTCTCAAAGCCCCATTTGGATTCAGATTGAAAGTTGATTAGCATCATGGTCCTCTGCACATCTTAATTTTATGGTACCAGAAACAGCATTGTTGCTAGAACTTCAAATCTTTAGCTGACACCTTGTATTACCCTCCCCTATGACCTAAGCTAAACCCAATCAACTTGTTTCCCATAGAAGAACTTATTAATTATAGTTGCTTCATGCATACTAATCTGAATTTACCAAAGGAGTTAAGAAACAAACACAAGAAGATGCAATCAATTCATGCAAATGAAGGGTTCATTTAAGCCTCAACTAGAAATATTTCCAAGTGCATGTTCACCAGGTAATCATCAATTGCTTAATGAATTAATATTATCAGTTCCATCAGTCTTAAATCAAAGACAAGCTTCATGAAACATCTTATTTAATTTAAATATGTCCTGATTAGGGAGGAATGCATTAATCAATTTCAATTCCTCTGAAGAAATTACTAGAGATGTCCACTTCATAAATCAAGCAACATGAATAGTCATACATAACAACAACTTTAATTAAGCAACAAGAAAAACTATTTACAGCAACAGCCTTTGCTACTATGTTAGAACTTTCAATTTGATTTAATTATTTAAATAACAATTGCAAAGAGATATGTAAACTCAAGCTAGCTACTAGATTAAACATCAAACTTCAATGAACTGTCCTGAACATTTCCCATAAGTGTAGCCACAAAATTATCATATACAGATACAGAATATACCGATTAACAAAATATTGGCTATTTATCCCAATTTTCAATATCACTTTTCGCTTGTCTTACAGTTTTTCAAATCCCTTTCAAAAGCAATATTGATTTATGTCAACCAAAACTTAGACATCAATTTTTGGCAGAACACAACAGACTTGATTAATTTCTCATCCATCATAATAAATTTTGATTACACAACATCGTTTTGCTAAATAACTTCATCAAGTATACAGAATAGCCTGACTGAACTAATTCTCTCATTCTTTGCTCTAGGAAATGTGTAACACAAGAAATGAAGCTAGCTGATACTTGAACTTTGATGTAAAAGAAAATAATTATTTTGATAGCTGCCAATAACAATGATTAATGCACACAGATGCAGCTTTAGAGAACATAGAAAATGCAAGAAGATCTTGTTATGGTCTTTCACATTACAGTCCTATAAAGACATAGTCTTTTTGATAAATATTGGATGAATACTAGTGTGTAACTGAGAAATCACTCAAGCAGTTAATCATTAGCACTGTCACTATATATTTAGAAACAAAAAAACAGAACAATTGTTCCCAATCTCCATGCTGATAAAAAATGGATCAGATAACACACAAAATTGATGAAAATAAATAAAAGGACAAAATTTAAACAAGAGTAATTTTTATTATCAACACCCGAGTCCCAGCAGTAGTGGCAAAATGGGCAAGCATCAAAGGAAGGCCATAGGCCAATAGCTAGTAGGTGCATGCCATCGACGACAAGCTACATTTCCAAGCAATTATCTGTGTGTATCTCTTTCATTTATACCAATCATTATGGTCACCAGTAGCCACCATGGAAGGTGGAAACCATTCAGAAATAAGAGGAGAAAGAAATTAAAGTTATCGTCAACAAAACTAATGAAAGTGACTGTTGGGAGATGCAAAACCATATATATATATATATATATATATATATATATAACAATGAATACAACGTTCATCAACATATGTAATTCGCAGCTAAAAATATCAGCTATCAATAAACAACAATGTATATAAAAGAAAACGTATAATCTCACCTAACATTGTTCTCATCTGTCTGAAAGGTATCTGGCTTAGAACCAAGTTTCATAAACTTCATCTTGACAATATAAGATCTGCTTCCTCTCTGATGATGATGACTCAAACAAAACTTCTCCACTGCTCAGTTGCTAATTGCTAAATCCAATAAGTCATAGTTACCCACCACCAACCATCCCCAGTCAACATAAATAGCAGCCTGAGTTTTATGAAATTTTCCCAGAAAAGGGAAGAGAAGAACACCCCAAGCTATGAGGACCGACTCACACTGAATGAGTCCAATTTTCTAGGCTTTAAGAGAGAAAAGAAAGATTTATAGGCGAGCAGGGTTAAATACTGCAGAGTATGACCGAAT
Organism: Castanospermum australe; assembly: GCA_019955255.1. Classification (NCBI taxonomy): domain Eukaryota; kingdom Viridiplantae; phylum Streptophyta; class Magnoliopsida; order Fabales; family Fabaceae; genus Castanospermum; species Castanospermum australe. The sequence continues at coordinate 891,047 of NSJW01000470.1, forward strand.
CTTGACAGCAAACAAGGCAGAAGCTGAATCAGAGAGAGAGAAAGAGGAGATGGGATTGTCCAATTTTTTAAGAAAAGGTTCTCTTAGATGGGAAGAGACCCAAACAAGAGATTGTTTCCTTGCTCAGCGGCAAAGCCCACGGAGCCCGGGCGCACCAAATCAGCTCAGGAGACACAACCAACAGAGTAGTAGCACTAAATAATTCTCAAACCAGAGACAAACCACACACAAATCTGACTCCACCTCACTTTCCCACATTTCTTTATCTTTCATTTTCTGATTACTCTGTTTCTTTGTTTTTTTTTTAAAGCCAATAAAGATTCATACCACCGAGCCCTCTAGTGGCTTTAAAGCTCCAAGTTCCAAATCCAACACGTATATAGCTATATTTTGTAACGCTTTGTTTTTTCCTTTTCCTTTACCGTTGAAGTTTGAAAACCTGCAACGGAAAACAGCATCTCGGTATCAGTTGAAAAAACCACCAAAACTGTAGACAACAAGCATCTTTTGCCAAGTATGGAATAAATGAGGAAGATCACGAATATGGAGTTATTATGGTAATGAACAACAAACATCAACTACTTGCAAGAATATCATAAACAAACTTGAGCTGAAATCAGAGGAATCCACCAGAATGCGTCATAGAAATCTAGTAAAATAATGAAGGGAAGATCATAACTTCATGCTGTATGGTGTGAAACTCTCAACCCCACATGAAGAAATAAGCCTTAAATCAACTGGCAAATCACAATGACAAGTCCCAAAATCCACTCTTCGTGTAGTTCCCAACAAGACCCAAGACCCAATCTTTCAACTGACACAGAGATTAAAAAAAAGAAAAACAAAAAAAATACACACTCCCCATGTCAAATTTAGAGATAAAGGAACCATTACTAAGAGGAAAACAATAAAAGAATATCACAACCCCAAATCTGAAGGTGAAACAAAGCCATTAAAAAAAAAAAAAAGGAAACTGAGAGGGGGAAGAAAGATAAACCAAGAGTGACCCAAGATCTTACACCACTGTACGAATCCTCTTGCACCGAGAATCACACACTCGGAGTTCACTAGAACAGGGACACAACTGCTGCACTGTGACCTCTGTTGCTGTGCATGACAGTATGTGTTTCAAGTCAGGAGCACCAAACTGACCACCAAAGAGTTTCAAACTTTCAACATACCCACGGAAGCCAAAAGCTTAAGAAAAACCAGCACGAACCATCAGAGAATGAGATGGTTCTCCAATTTCTGCATCCAACTCCAAGTACACCTAGTCTCAGGACTCAGAAGCCTGAAAGCACACATGCCAAACTGTTAGGAAATGTTTTATCAGCCTTGCAACCTTCAACATTACCACTTTTTTTCTTTTGCCTCCTTTCCCACACTTTCCTATTGCATTTTCTTCTTTAATTTTCTGGAGAAAGTTTGTACCACACCATTCAATTTCTGGGCACCAAGACACTCACCCCGTTGCTCAGTTATGCACGCCAAAACTGACACTTCACCTTTCTTTTTGCTTCAATAACGCGGACTCCCATATTAAATGGGCCTCATTAATAGCCTGCGTTCTGATCGAAGCCAAAGTCTGCAACCATCTGTGTCCTAAAACTCTTACCATTTTCATCATCACCACACTCTCTTTTACTTAGTGGACAGTTGGCAAAAGCATTCTTTTGCTTTGTACGTGTCCAAATTTTAACACGAAATTTATGTAATCTGCATAAGCCTTGTCTACACAGGCCATGCAAACCTTTTCCTTAACTAATTCCTTAGTATATAATTTTCGGTATGTTTGTAACGAAGGCGTCAAAGGGGTCGAGCTAAAAATGTTCATATCTAAAATACCAATCAAACTCGCTTAACTTAAACTCACAAGTTTAACGGATTATTCATTTAAATGACTTACCTTTTTTTTTAAATCACACATTTTCTATTAAATTTAAAAAATAAAATTCTATTATTATATATTACATAGTCCAAATTCAGACTTTTATATTTTAAATATTAATTATTTATGTTTCAAAATTTATTTAAAATAGAAAAAATTTGTTGGTCTTAATGCAATAGAAACAATGAAAGATTCACCACCTTCTAATCTAAAATAATGCATTCTGTATAAAAACAGATAAATGGACTGGTTCGTAATTAAGTTAACAAGTTTGACTCGTTTAACATGTTAAAACAGTCAGCTCGTTTAAATGACATACATTTTCTCTAAAAATATCCCTCACAAAAAAATAAGAGTTAAATATATTCATATATATCTTATATAATATATATATATATTATTGATAAATATGTTCATGTATAATTTTTTTTTAAAATTTGATAACAGTAAATGTTATCGTTAAAAAAACATTGTTTAATAAATAGTTTAACTTATAAAAAAGAAAGTTCAAATGTGCACATTATAATTAAAAACATAAATACAATATTACCATAAAACTTTTAATCATATTATCTTTTATTAAAATATTATAGTAATAACACCTTCTAATGCCCACGTAATGAGTAAGTTCAATTTAACAAGAGGAATAATTTTAATTTTATAGAAAATGATGTATGTTTAAAAAAAAGAAATGAGTCCCTTTTCATAAAACATGAAATCTTAATCTCACTTTTCTGAAAAGAACAAATTCCATATTTTGTGGTACGATGTCATGTTATGGTACTTATTTTCGCTAACAAGGATAAATCAACTGCATAAGGTCGATAAATGCTAAGGATTTCATGATTCCATTCTTCACAATTATACTTTTTTAAACTATATGTACCTTAGTTTTTTCTCAATTTAGTACTGATAAACCACCACCAGTTTTTGGTCCTGTTGTCATAGAGAAACTAAGAAAAAAAGAAAAGCAAAGAAAATGAACCAACTACTTTCAGGAAACTGAATGCTTCCTATTTCTGGATGGAGTAGATTTAGCTGCTTCTGGGTTAGCAGAACCAATACTCTCCGATGAGTCTGAGCCACTGTTTTCCCCATGTTCCCCTTTGCTGGCCCAGAGCTTTATGAAGGACTTCTTTGACTTGAGCAACCCTTTCATCTTGCCAATGACAGCCCTGTCCACGCTGGGTTTCATATGTCCCTCTTTGTCACTGCCTCCAACTCCATTGCTTAGCCTCAAGGATGCAAGTTCCTTTCTTAATGCCTTCAGCTCCTCAGCAGCGGCCAGAGCTTCCAAGTCATCTTCCAGGTTAGTTGCCCATGACCTTGAGCTACCACTGGATCCATTTTTCAGATCCTTGATTCCTTTAGGCATGTCAGGAGTGCTAGTGCCTGATGACGCAGCAGTCCTTACCTGCTCACAATAGAGTACCTGCACAACTACACGCAACGGGTAGCCTCTCATTCTGCACTGCGTGCAAGCAGGCATCAACTGAAAGCTTTTTGCAATCCATCAGCTTGCATATCCTCCTCCTCTCACCTTTGCTGATCCCAGGGTGCTCCTGTTAGTGTTTTCAAGCAAGGTAATATAGAAGAAATGCATCAGCTACCTCCACATATACAACTTTAAACGGAGTCAACTACTATCAGACAGCAAATGCTAGTGGTGGAGCTAAAATATTACTGGATATTAATCACATAATTTTAATCTACTAAAACACAACAGCATAGGAGCATACCCTATACCAAAAATATAATGAACAATTCAAATCAAGTCAAAGAATAATCTTTTCAGCAACAATTACCTTAAGATAAGTATCAATAGCCCGGTAGAGCCCATCATGAGCAGGACGAGAGATGCCAGACACCAACTCAGCAAGGTCAACAAAAGTTGACAAAGGTAAATTGGGATCCTTTGCAATTTCGGCTAGGTATCCATCTATGAGTTTTGCAACCATTAGCTTGGAAGCATCTGATAAAATTCCTGGCCTTCTTATCTCCTCAAGTTCACCACCTCCAACTGATTCAATCTCAGCATTATGATCTTGCATAAAAAACTCTCTTACAATTTTCTGTACTATACCAAAGTCATAGATGTTAGTCTCCCCATCTGGTGCTCGTATCAAAATATCACTTACAGAGGCCTCCTCCAGTTGCTGCCCAATTCTTCTTGCCGGCCCTTGTTTAGTCCTATCTCCTGACTCTACAAAAATGGCGGCTTTCAATAACTTGAGTAAGAACCTAGAAGAAACACTGCCTTTCTCAGCAGGCAATAACCGCACAATAGTTTCAACTATTAAACGAAGCTTTGACAGATCCCCGCACTGGATCATACCCTTGCTGAAATTTGGCAATCTTCTGTAAGCATAAGCTTTCAAAGCTTCTCCAATTAGTTCATTAGATTGAATTGCCTTGGCTCTAATATTTATAATTACAGACTTGTATAAATCAACTTGAAGTTCACATAAATCTTCAACCCACCAATCCTTTGGCACCAGTTGAGTTCTGAGTCCATTCTGATTTGGGTCAATCCCATTCTCCTCTGGAAGCTCTTTTCGGTTATAGGTGTAGGACCAGTCAACTTTTGATACATCAACACATGCCTTACTTGCTACAGATTCAATGCAATGACTGACCACCTTTAGGTCCTCAGCCAAGGGTAACATAGACTTTGAAGTCTGAAGAAGGATGATTGAATCCTTCCAACTACGGAAAATGCTAGAGCTAAGGAAAACGTCGATCTTGTAAATGAAGTTTCCTTTCTCAATGGTCTCATGCATTCCAAGGTACTCTGCTGCACATCGAGCTGCAATCACGTTGTAAGCATTGAGGGTAACAGTCATGCCATAGCAAAACTTAGCACATATCTCAAAGGCGCTAGCGCCACCAGGAATGTCAGAAATTTGAACTTCATCTCTGTTTTCTTCATTACTGATGGCAACCAACTTTTGTAAGTGACCACTCTTGAATAGAAGAGGAAACTACATAGAAGGAATTTTGGTATATCAGTAACACAAGATGAAAATTTATAACCAACCACAGATTGATTTAGCTATTTAGTTGTAAATAATATGTGTAAAGTTTCCCTACCTCTGCAATGTGTTTCAAGTAATGTTTGCTCCAACTAGATTTCCAGGTAATCTTACTGAATTTAAGAACTCATTCTAAATGAAATTTTAAAAAATTGTTCATTTCAGGCTTTGACTGTTACTTGTTAAGGTCAAGCATGAATGACTCACTTTTATAACTTAATCAGACCTATCATAAAGCAATGTGCATGTAGAATTGAGCCACTGAAATTTATGTCACATTTATGCATTGGGAAAAGAATATCAAAGTAAGAATTTCCGACGGTAACTGCTGAAATTGCCATACTAATTTGAGACTTCTAGCGCCATGTTTTGTTATCATTATGCAACACAGCAATGGCACTGATACTGGGCCTAAGAGACATCACTAAAAGCTCGAAATTCCTAGTTGGAGACTAGAGATGTTTACTGAGTTGAGGCATACCTTATGTAAATAAAACTTTACATCCCCTATGCAAACAATGATATCAGATGCCAATTCACTTGCCACGTACCTGCACATGAAATGCATCTTGTTAAGAACTGTCTGCACATGGTGTACAGTAAATGAAAAATAGACACGAAGAGGGCAGAATTCAAGTTTGGTGGCCAGGTCAAAGAAAATTAAATGAAAATCTAAAACTCTTTCCTTTTCTTAAGTTTCTTCTACACTTCTTTTAAATGTCTTATTCAGAATCACAAGGGGATAGATTATACTCCGTTTTAGTGTCTTGTGGAAGCTAAAAATATCAGCAAACTAGTAATAAACAACAATGTATATAAAAGAAAACGTAAAATCTCACCTAGCATTGTTCCCATCGGTCTGAAAGGTATCTGGCTTAGAACCAAGTTTCATAAACTTCATCTTGACAATGTAAGATCTGCTTCCTCTCTGATGATGATGATTGATGACTCAAACAAAACTTCTCCGCTACTCAATTGCTAATTGCTAAATCCAATAAGTCATAGTTAACCCCCACCAAACATCCCTAGTCAACATAAATAGTAGCCTGAGTTCTATGAAAATTTCCCAGCAAAGGAAAGAAAAGATGAGCCCAGCTGCGAGGACCGACTCTCAATGAATGTATCCAAGTTTCTTGGCTTAAATAATGAAGGGAAGATTGTAACTTTATGCTGTAGGGTGCGAAACTCTCAACCCCACATGAAGAACTATGCCTGAAATCAACTGGCAAATCACAATGACAAGTCCCAAAATTCACTCTCCGTGTAGTTCCCAACAAGTATTTAAATTTAACAATACACATTTATATTTATTGACATTTATAGTTAAATCTTTGATAATATTTAAAAATTTCTCTTTTCAATGACACATATTCTTATCTATTTTCACTCTTGTTAAATTTATCTTATTTATTATATAATTATATAAGTTAGTTTTAAACTTTTAAAAATATTTATTTAACTTAAATGAGTTGGCATTATTATTAATTTTTAAATAAATAAGTAGTTTTTATTATTTTATTTTATTCAATAATGATCTTTAAATATAGCTAAATTTTGAGTGAATTTTATTGAATTTTTTCTGGCTGACATTACTTGAAATGTATAGGTCTGGCTTACTTATATAATCATTTTGGTTTTTTCTTTCAAGTTATAAAGTGTGAAAACATGTTAACACCAATATCTGCTGTTAATGACATTGAAATTACTATTTACCGGAATATTGAATAAAGCTCTTAACTTCAAGTATATTGGTAAATTATGATGTACTTCGCTGGACTACTCGAGTACCATCACACCTTATTTTGATCATGTTGCCAACGATTTCTGTCACTAAAACAGGGTGAGTAGTCCCAAAGCTACATGCAAATGTAATTATGCAGGCTTAACGCTGCCAAGGAAGGTTGAAAATCCATCGATGCTTTAGTTGATTTCTTCTCCTTTTATTTTATTTTATTTTTATTTTTATTTTTTTTGCTATTGGCCAATGGTGTTAGGCTAAAATTTTACATGTTGATTCAGATATATCATATAATAGGTAGCTTATAAGTCAAGAAAAATTAGAAAAAAAAAATGTTGAAAAGTTTACGTCAATCTGATATATTAAACTTTTATTATCATTCACTTTTTTTTTTGTGAGTCATTTTACTTGACTTTCCATCTTAGCCATTCTCCCAAATAGATTCACACTGAGAAAGCACATTTTATAATAGAACCATCCAAGAATATATCATATTCCCATTTGAACACATCCCTATAATAGTGCTAGTCTGCTAGATTTCTTTAAACAATACCTCACCTCACCCATGCACATGTTTAGGTCCCCCATTCCCTGTTTTCCCAAAATTCTTAAAGAAGGTGCCCAAACTAAACTCTCACACATGGTGCTGACTGTATGGCCACAAATACATAATAATCCACCTCGAAGTTTTTTTAGTATATTCCTTCGGTGGCACTTGATTCCTTCAACTTTGAGATTGAACTGGTTCAAATTCAAATATGGTTTTGCGGTGAATTTGTCCAAACTCATGGTATATGGGTGAGATTCCCAACAAGGATTGGTCAACGGCTTATGGCCACTCTGGGTACCAAAAAGTGCCCAACATTGCCTAATTTTAACCATTAGGATCTCAAAAGAATATAACCCTCTTATGATGGTCGTGGAAAAAGGGTCCCCCCCTATATGGATTTTGACCCTTCTCTTGCTAATCTGTGTTAATGTTGACCCACTGCATGCTTCTATTAGCTGTTTCTTGCGCTTACCCATCTTTGCCAATAGCTACATCATTGAGACAGTAATGTTTAGGGGAAAAGAAATGAAGAATAAACTTAATTTGGGACAGTGATGACTCCCATTTTCTGTGGAAAATGTCAATTCTGTCTCAATCTACTCTATTTTTCTATCCATCACGATATCGCAGATCGAGAGAAAGGTGGAGTGGGGGACAATGTAATCATAATGGAGAGTGAGAATCCTGTAACAGTTTAATGCTGAAGATTTTGTGCATAAACACTGCATATTCTTAGCTAGCAATGGTACTACATGCTTCCTTTTCAACCCCATTGCATTTACAACTCATTATGTACTAACTAACCAGCTAAAGAAAATTGTACGAAAATTTAATTGATCTGCATGTGTAACAGAAAAATCACATGGCTTATAATAACATTTGCTGCAACTTTGCCAGTGAAAAGAAAAAAAAAAGACTAATTATATCGTTAGGGAGAACACATAAATGCTAAACATATCATCATACTCTAATTAAGAGGAAAAACCTGAAGATTTAAATCCCAAACATAGAAATCTCACCAGCACAAGAAGAATAGAAGATACTTGGCATTACACTCATCCATTAACTGGAAAGAGATTTAGAGCATAGAGTTAAAAAAATTGGGCAGTGGTTGATCAGCCTTCAGCTTTGAGGAACAGTCAGATATTGCTTCAATATGCTTTAATCATCCAAACCTGTGGCATGAAATGATACTGCAATTATGGCTGTTATCTTCAAAGCTGATATCTTGGCGCATAATGGAACAGTGTCGCATGACTTTATGAGCATCATTGCATGGCAGTATGCGTTCCTAGTTCTTGCACTCAAACGTGTTCGCGCAAAGCAAATTGAATGCGCAACGTGACGGTGGTGTGTGGTGGTATGTAGGAGCACTATATTAAGCATAGCTTTTGCGTCATCTCCATTATTTTTTTTTCGTGACTGCAATAAGAAAATGAAAGCACTATACTTACAACTGCAAACGCATATGATGCGATAACCAATGAGATTTCTCATGGTCTTGAGGGATAATATATATAAAGTGGTATTCAAGTTAATTCTTATAGAACCCCAATTGTATGTACTTTTGAACTAATTAATAAGGTATCAGCATTTAATGCATATCAAACTACATCAATTATTTCCACTTCTCTTTCTCATTATTTTTCTCTTATTGTGATCATACGGTATACAGTTGACACTGTCACACTTCATCATGAATTTTCTAGATGAGGAAAAATTAATTCCATTATATATCCAATCCCTTCTTCTTCTTCTTAACATTTACTGTTATCATTCATGAGATATTAACGTAATGAAAATGAATTATTTTTTTAAATATGAGAACTGAGATTTAATATTTAAGAGTTCATCTCTTGATATAAAAAGTTTAGATTTATAAGACAATTTAAATAGACTAAATTTTGTAAAAATACTTTTAATTCACACAAACAAACAAAAAACATTTGCTATTATCAAAGGCATCTTGAAACCAAAAAAAAAAGAGACATCTTTAATTAAATTACACATTTTTGTGGTATGCTAATCAAAGATCCAGAGGAGATATTTGAAAAAAAAACAAAAAACAAAAGAAAAATACTTTACAAAGAGATAACAGGGTGGCCCCACGTAGCCCAACTGTAGTGATTTCGGGGCTATTTGGCATCCATTCTATTTGTGGGCTTGCAAGCTATTTTTGCTTTGGTCAAAGTTTTAAGCTCACAAGAAAATGACTCATTGGGGCTTCGGGTTTCTAGAGCTTTTGTAGCGTCACAACCTCTGGCCCAATCAGATTCACTTTGTACCTTGCAAGCCAAGGAAGGATTGCAAGTGACCCACGAAAAGGAAAATTGAACATTTTGTATATGTCCTACAGTGCTAATTTTTTTTAAAGTAAAAAAGTATTTTTTCTCACCGAAAAAGAAAAAGTACATTCAAACGGACTTAGTACATATTTAGAAATAATTTATTTTTTAAAAAAAATTAATAAAATTTTAATTATAAATTATTTTTTTAATAAAATAAATTAATTTAAATATATATTTATTATCCTACAACTAACCTAAGAGTGCGTACTATTACTTGTGTCTATAACATTAATATTTTCTTTAGAGAGTCCTTAAGCTATACTTCCAAAGCATGGTAAAAAAATGGTAATCATATTATATCTTACAACTTTTCATAGTGAACTTTGTATAATAATATAGAGCACAATCAAATTAGCTTATTTTATATTTAAAATAATTTATAATCAAAATTTTATTTAAAAAATTTAAAAAAAAATAATTTTTTTTTAAAATTAAGCTTTATCAAATATGCACTAACTATATTCATGAATTCATAACCCTAGCTATCTCAGTTTAAGTGATCTCTAATTCTATATGTAATTGTTTTTTAGTAAACTCATATGGAGACTTCTTTTAAAAAAAAAAATTGTGCAAGAAGTATTATTTGATAAATATCGCTATATCACAATGTGTCTATGTTTCCAATTTTAATTATGAGTTGTGTTAATTGAACAATTTTTCTAGTTACAACTCTGCACAATTGATTTATCTATTTGAGAGTGTGTAATTAGTAAAATTAAAAAAATTTAGCATTGAAAATTTAGTGCTGAAATATTTACTGATGAAAAATTAAATATTGAACTTATGTGTGAAATTGTTTACATTTTATGTGTGTCGAATATATATTAAAAGAAACTGTATACATCTAATAAAATAAATGATGCAATATTAAGAAAATATTACTTTTTAACGAATATTTTAAAAAAATTCACTTGATTTTATTTTTGGGATGTATATACTACACAAATATAATTAAATCATTTTTAATGTTAAAACTTTTCATTTTTAACACTAAATTAAATGTTCAAATAATCCTTAAATACAAGTGGCCTCGTTGAACTATTTTTGTGTTAAACAAAACTACCTGCATAAGTAGCATTATTCTTTATTCATGTTGTTCACGCCATTAATGAATTATTTGATCAAACATGAAAATAAATAAGGAGGCTGTTGTGGCTTCTAGCTTTTAATTTATTCATTAACGAACAATAAGTTTCTAATCTTCCACATTTTGCCCGGCGGTTCCACAATAATTTAGTTAAATGTGTAAAGTTCTATATACAATTAACAAATCTCAAGTTTTAAATTACAAAGAGAAGTAGAAATTAGATTTTCTTTTCTTGTAATTAGTATCGTAATAGCCTTGATCATCATCTCTAATGAACAGAAATTAATTTTTAAGAGCTTAACTAATTATAACCAAAATAAGTAACCATGGTTGAATTAAGATCGCCTTCAACCTTGTCTTATTATCAAATCCAATGACACTCTTTTCCACATGAGGATGCTAATTAAGCACCTAACTCCTCAATTCAGCAGCAGCAAAGCCTAATTAATAAATTATAGCAAATCAAACCACTACTTGATAAAACTGCGTTATCTGTATCATTAAAAAGAGAAAAGGTCAATTGGATACGTAGCAAACAGCAATGAACTCAAAATGTTTGATGTAGACCAAATTCGTATTAACTTCCTAATAGTCTTATTTGACCTAATAGTCTTTGGTTTTGTTACTTTCAAACAATTAGGCCAAATGGCTATCCACTTGAATTAATCCCCAAATATATAGAACCTGGTAAATTCACAATGGAACTATATAAGAAGGTGGCCATTATTTGCCAGGAAATTGCTCCCAAACAAGGTGGCCACAAAATGGCAAACTTCCAAAAAAAAAAAACTAATAAAGATTAATTATCAGCACTGATCATTTACTGATAAATGAATATAAACTTGGAGCTGAAAATATCAATTCCACACATGTATATCAGAATGGTCATGCTGGGACCTGAGAGAGGCGGCTAGCTAGATGAATTTTCTATACTTTTTCTTTTGTTGTTTTGTTTTTGACCTGGTAGTTATTTGTAGTTCAGTTAATCGCTGGATTAATTAATTAAGTAATCTAAGTATTTAAAATTAAAACTCAATAGTGTAATACTTTAGTCAGACAGCTCAGAGTACATAGCACAGTACTTAAAAAGAACAACAACCATGATGTATATATAATAAACTAATTAAAACGACGAAGAAGGATAACATCATATGTAATAGAGACTAGAACTCAGAACTATATCTGGGTTTTCACTTCATTTAATAGTTAAAGTTCTTTTGAATATAGATTAATTCAGATTTGTCAATTAATTTCTAGTTCAATAAATTCGGATAATTAAGAGGGAATATTAGAGATAGGCTCATTAACATTAATGTATATAGTTGGATATATGTATATATATATATATATATATATATATATATATATATATATATATATATATATATTGGCTTTTTCTTAATTAATGATTGTTCTAATAAGAAACCTCTCTTCCTTTATATACATATCAAATCAAATGATTACCAACAAATGAAATAAATACTGCTCTAATAACACATAATTAAGGAGCTTGAATTAATAAAAATGCACTTGACCTGAAAATTGACCAAGAAAGAAGTTGATTAACAAAAAAATAATTTTATATCTTCCTAATTCATTCTCTTGATAATCTTCTTAATTACTAAATGAAGTAAATATTAAATATTTTTTTTATGTTTTATTTTTTCATTTAATACTTATCTTATTAAGTATTAGAAAGATTATTAAAAAAAAAAAATAGGACAAAATGATAGAAATGAGAATGCACTATAGTGCTGTTTCTTTCACGTTTCTCGTGCCTTTCTTCAACGTATTTCATTCATATTCAAATCCACATTCTATTATTTGCCATGAGAGCTCCGTCGAGATTAATTTAATCATAATTAGTGACCATTAATTTGTTTCTTGTGAAGGTGGTACTGTGTTGACAATATTTGAAAAAAAACTCACTATTTGACTACCGCGATCTTTTCTTTTCTGAAAAGGCAAAGGATAAACTGACGCATGGGCTTGCTTCACATTTACCTCCCACACGCAAGGGACACAAATTCCTATTTGTATTTCTCCTCTTATCGAAGCCTCTGCACATCTTTTTCTTTTTCTTCCAAGTGTTAAAACTGTTCAACAAAGCAATCTTAACAAGCCTTGTCATGCACCCTTTGGTATATCCACTTGATAAAGACAATTGTACGTACACGTTAATTACTTTTTGAAACTTTCTTCCTCTAAACCCATTGACAACCTCCAGGAGGAGCCCATTTTTCTCTTTTATTAACAAACAAAAGATAATAATAGTACTAATAGATTGTTCCAGTTCCCTGAACCAGGACAATATATTTAGTTTCAAAAAGTTTTTTTTTTTTGGTATAGTTTTTTTCTTTTTAAAGTAAACGTGCATGTTGAGTCTTATTTGCTGTCAAGAATAGTACTAATTTGCACTGAAAACATTTTCATAACGAAACGAATAGGGACATTTCGTTACAATTATCTTGCCTGCAAAGATAATTAAGCAAAGAACAATAACGTATTTGGACTAGCTAGCTAGCATATGTAAAATATGTAAGGGAAGGCCACGTTTGGAGGAACCGACTTTGACAACACGACACGCATATATAGCATTCACACTCCTTCAAGTCACAACTTCTTACTATTGAACCCACTGATCTGGCTTGCAAAATAGCCGCACAACGCGTAAGGTTACTTTGCCATTCAAAAACTTGGAAGATTATAGTTGCTCACAACTCAATCAACGTAGCTTAATTGAATGCATTATTATTAGTACACAATACCACGTTGAAGCATTCCCCACACGGCTACGCACGCAGACAGAACTAGGTCAGAACTCATTAGATAATCACTAATTAGAGGAGCTTATTAGACCCTTTGTTCCCCTTTTTTTCAACTACTAATATTTTAATATGAATCAAAGAAGAATTATTAGTAAGTAGATAGTACTTGGGGTTCTTTTGATTTTCTGTTGCAGAAAAGGTAGTAGAAAATGATCATCTGCATCTGTAAATCTAACACCAGATTGTGGATAAGTACAAGGACTTGCTATTAATTAGTAGGTGGATAGAACTTGCCAACCCAATAACAAGTGTCCTTAGCCACAAGATAAAGGCGTTGCGAATTCGGTATAATGATACCAACATGTGCATTAAAGGCAGGAATCACATGGGAGGGTTTCGGTTCAACCCACCTTAATAGCCTAACATGCCCCGATTAATTATAGTGTTTCTTGTTTGTTTTAGACTTTTCATTAGCGCCTTGTTTTTTGTTTGTCCTTTTTAATTTTCTCTCTCAAATTTTTATGTGAGACTGAGAGGGACTTGTAGGGTTACAGAAAGCAGATATGATAGTAGCTAGCTCTAGTACTGAGCCTTTCCAATATGCTAATTAAAACTTGAATAAGCACCTATAATTCATGGAGACAGTTCATATAGGCTGTCAAAATATGACTTAACAATAACAATTAAGCAAGCATCTATCTATGTGTGTCTTTGCTGCTTCCTGCTGTCCCTGCGTTGTTCACGCGGCAGTGGATGTTTTGCCCCACCATTTTATTATTGATTGGAAAAGACCTTGACTTAATCCAACTTTTAGTGGTCAATTAGTTTGGGTTTCAGTGCCACCCACCTCCCATTAATGGACATCACCCATGTTGGGTTATTTTGCGCATTGGATTGATTAGGGTCTTTTAAAATATAGGGAGTAATTTGTTTTTTTGGTAATGAAACAGAGGGTTTAAATTTGTGATATAACTTATGAGTAGATATAATTATAATCCATTCTGAAAAGGAAAAACAAAAATGGAAGTATATAATTAACGATGTACAAAATATTACCCTGATTCTCACCTTAATTTATCACATTTAGCATGGTCAAAATTCTTTTTTTTTTTCCATTTCCTTTCAAAGCATTTTGTACTTTACTAATTAATATATTGGACAATTAATCGTGCACTAAGCATGAATATAATTGTTGATCAAAGTACCAATTAGTAAGAGAGAGAGAGCACACAAATTAAATTCATGCACACAACAAATTAAACAAGCAAATAAGTAAATGGAGATGAATCTTTACGTATCTTCAGCAAAAAATAATTAAAAAATGTTAGATTTAAATTAATGACACAGAAGTACAGTCCAAAAGCAATGAACAAATTTGTCTGTACAGAGAAACAATTGAATTGAGCAGAAAGAAAATCCGAACCTAATCCCAATTCCCCCAAAGGCCCCAACGCAAAAAAATAAGAAAACAACAAATGGAAACTAAGTGCTTGAATCTGTGGGATTCATAGTCATATTCAAATTGAATTCATCCTCTGACGAAACTACACCGTTTCGTCGTCGCCCAGAAACAAACGGGGCCTCTTGGCTGTCACCGGTAAAGGGCTTTCCACCTCTTGTTCCACGCTTCTAGCTATGTTCTTCTCCTTGGAGTCGCCGCCACCGAACCCCGCCTGCCAGAAATCCGTCAGGGGTGCCGGCAGGTTCAAGTCAAACACACGGTGGCTGTGGGTGGAGGCGCCGCCCTCAGAGTACGTCACGCCGCTGCTGTTGTTGCCGTTGCTGTTGGTGTTGCCGCCGCCTTCGTAGTGGCACCGCTTGTGCCCGCCCAGGGCCTGGCCCGTAGGGAAAGTCTTGTGACAGATGGAACACTCGTGCATCCTTCTACCGGTGGCGGCGGCTGTGGCGGTGGAGGTTGAGACGTTGTCTGCGGCGGCGGCGGCGGCGGCGGCTTCGGATAAGGACTTACGGTGGCTGGCCTTGTGGCCACCAAGTGCTTGGTAAGAGGGAAAGGCCTTGTTGCACACGGTACACCTGTGAGTCAGCTTCATAGGCGGCGACGCTTCTTGTGGTGCTTGTGGCGGCTGCGACTGCGACGGCGACGGTGATGATTCTCTCTCATGATGAAGTTTCAGAGAGGTCTTGTTCTCGTTGGTGGTGGTGTTGTTGCCGCTTTGGGCTAGCATGATGAGGCAGAGAGCGAGGTACTCTTCCTCTGTGGGCGGGTTCTCGTTCTCGAGAAGGGGTCGTTTGGAGCGCTTCCTCTTGGCCCATGGCTCACGGCAGTGCAGGTCAACCTCAACCTCATCTTCTTGGCAGCTAGGGAAGGGAGTGGTGGCTGCAGTGGGAGAATTCATAGCCTCCAAAGCCATTAATTGTAGGGAATGAAAACTACAAAATCACAGAGACTAAGTCTAACTATATAGCTAGCAATCAAATAGAAAGAGATGGTAGGAAGAGTGTGTGAGTGAGAGTGAGTGGATATGAAGAAGTGGGGTGTGAGCAAAGAGTGTTTATATAGGGACGATGATAAAATGAGTGAATAAATAGTGAAAGAAGAAAGAAGAGGTGAGTTGGTGACTTGGTGTGGTTGGAACCTTGGAAGAGTACTGAAGTCGGTCAACTAAGGAGGGGGGAGAGGACTTAATAGCTACGAAAATATGGATGACTTTTTCCAAGTCAAAACAACGCTACGTGGTGCGTCTGCACTTTCCTTTTTATCGTTCTTTTTCTTTTATAAACCCCCACACACACAAAGGTCATGGTTGTTGTTATGAATTGTGAAATGTGAATGTGTGTGGTTGTGCCGGTCATAGTTTGCTCAATTGGGTGCGTGTAAAACACGATTTATTTTTTAATTTATCTTATACTGTATAAATGGAAAATTTTCTGTACAGAGATACAACGGAAGTTGGAATACAGACGTGAGAATCTTGGGCTGAGCCCTCTTACTTTTATTTTTTCGGATTTGGAATAATTCCTTTTCTTTTTTTATCTCCTGCATTATTATTGCCAGCTCGGTCTTTTAGATGTCAACGAAACGTATCGTGACTCGTTCGCGAGAATAATTCTAGTATTTACTCCGTTATTATTATTATTATTATGGCAAATTGCACATAAACGTTAATGTGGTTAATGGTCATTTCAAAACTTTGACACATAATTTATAATTTATCATGCTGCTTTTCCTGCCCATTGATCTTTTTTTATAACAAACTACTTTTTATTATATAGCCCCAATTTAAATAGTTTTTAAAAATGTGCACGAATAAACGTTAACGAGAAATGACTTCTTTATAGTTATTTTATTTTTCTTCTTCTTAAATTTCCTTTATATTATAATAAAGTATATCTAAATCCTTAGTTCTTTATTTATTTTCTTTTTGGGGTAAGTATTTCTTTACTTCTCTAGCTAAACGGGAAATGTGGCTTTGCGTGAGGTCTTCGATTTGGTGAGGACGGGTCACAGTCCCCAATCCTCATCAGTCTTTGGCACCTTTCATAGTTGGGCAACCACTTCCACTGTTATGGCTGGCACTTGGCAATGGCACTGGCACTGGCACCGGGACTGGCACACACCCAACACATAGTTGCATCCACCTAATCTCCACAAGGAACACCGCCAATAACCACCGGTTAAATATAATTTTTTTAGAAGAGTCTAACTTTCTTTTTATTTATTTATTTTTTCACAAATTTCTCAATTTTTAAAACTCATATATATCATTTTAAGTATTTTTAAAATCTACATTTTTTTAAATACTTACATCTTATTTATATTTTAAAAATATGTTACACATAAATTTATTAAAAAGAGAGCCTATATAAATACTTAAAAGATATGTAAATTTTATAAATAGAGAGATTCTTATAAATAAATAAATAAATGAATAAATAAAAAGTTAAAATAATTTACTCAATTTTTTATATACCACAAAAAAATTAAAATACTTTAATTATAATATTTAAGTTCAATTATCGCTCGCAACAATATCTTCAAATGAGATAACATCTCATTCTCTTTGTTAATCATTAAATTTATATTTAGTTTTAATTTTCTCACATACACTTATTATGTACTATATGAGTTAAGTTTTAAAAAAATTTAGCATATAGTTTAAATTTGGCAAAAGATATTTTAAATGTGATCACTATATCTAGTCTAGATATAAATATAATATGTTCAAATATTGAAATTTTTGTTAATATTTTAATACAATTGAGTTCATGCAAAAAGTTTTTGTATCAAATTTAATTTTAGCTTATCTGATGTGATAATTTTCTTTCAAAAAAAATCTGATGTGATTGTTTATAAGTAACTAAATTTGTTTAAAAGATTTTATGCAATAATAGTGATTTTACTAATAAGTATCAATAATTAATAGATAGTATAAAATCTTCTAATTTTTTTGATGAATTATCTATTGATACACTAAATTTTTAATATTATATATTATGCCTATGGTTAATTGTTTGGCAGTCTAATCGTAGAGATAATAATATAATATATTCTTTCATAATGTAGAAAAGTTAAAGAATAAGATGCTCAAGATCTTGAGTTATTGACCTAACTTCTGCAATATTAACTTTCTTCGGATGTAGTTTTCTTATTCATTTTTATTTACTAAAAATATACACCACTGATTCATATAACTGGCGCAAATCTCTTCAAATCATTATTTTCAACTGATCTTAGATTACAAAATTCTTTTATAAATTTACAAGAAGATATGTTTTTAGTACTGTGTTAAGTCACTTTTTAACTTTTCTAATTAAGTAAGTATTTTTTTCAGGTTAGTCTAAGGATTTTGTTTACATAAATTCTAACAGATTTACTAAAGAGAAATTTATTTTATATTTGGTTAATATTCAAACTGACATTCTATTTGTTTCTTAAAAGACTTTCATACCTTCTTAGTTTTCATAATTAATTTAGTATTTTTTTTAAAAAAGAACTAGAACCTATATTATTTCGACCAATAATGAAGTATTAACTACTTTTTAATTAACTGTGACTAGAAATATAATATTACATCATAATCAATAAATTATTTTTAATAATTTAAAATATCCGTGAATAGTAATATTCATACCGAGTTCTAGAACTATATGGAAGAAAAATGCGAGTAACGAAACGTGTGTAGTGAAGAAATACACGTGTCAAGGGATAAGGGAGAGACAGCGAAGAAGAGTGTGGGGGCGAATCTGTGACTGTGAGAGTAGTTGCTTCACCGACGCAATATAGCAATAAAAATATTTTTCTTACATTTTAATTTTATATTTTTTTTATATATTTATTTTGAATAATAAAAAATAAAAAATATTTTTTTATATTTTTATTTTCTCTTTTTTTATTAAAATTAAAATATAAAAAAAGCATAATAGATATATAAAAGAAAAAAATAAAAAAAAAAACACGCAGAGGGGTTATAGTTGGTGATACGAGGCGGTTGAGATCTCAACTTCACATCTGAATCTGATATCCCTGCTTCCACATGTAGCATGTTCCTGATAACCGACAACGCAAGCACTACTTCATAGTTCATATCATACCAGCTGAATTTTAAGCTATCTTTTTATTTATTAAAACTTGTTATTTATTTTTTTAAAATTTTTTATATTATTATTTTAATACATAAAGTTACCTTTGTTTCTTTCCCTTGAGAAAAGGGGAATCTCTGAAGTTAGCTTAAAAGCTACCATCATAATTATGAGTAATGTAATCACTTTCATATTCCTTCTTCAGCTGCTTTCACTCTCAAACTTTCAATCAAGTACCAACGTACACCGACTCAACTCATAATTACCGTAGGGGACTCTAAATTACTAATAACATTCCTATTTCAAAATGAGTTCGATATTAATAAATTTTTTATTGATATTTTATTTTATTGTCAAATATTTATTAACTTTAATTATATTTTGTGATTTTTTTTTGTTTTTATAAGTTATTCTCTCACTATTTGAATGTGAAATTGAATTAAATTTAGGATACTGAAACTTTTCTTTCCATCCATCAAGTGTTGCCAGTGTGTTCCAAAAGCATGTTTGAAAGTAAAAAATTCATCCAGAAAATCATATTATCATATTTGATAATTATAAGATATAATTATTTCTTATTTAAAATTAAAATTTTGATTGAAATAAAATTTTATTATTTTTATGTTAGAACAAAAGTCAATTAAAGAAATTTTAACATTTTTAATCTTGATATTTTTTTTATAGTTTATTTTATTTTTTTTCACTATATCTTAACTTATATTCTTATTGGTAATTATATATTTAGAAGTGATTTTAATTAATATTATTTAAATAATATTTATTTTATCAAAACTAATTTTTAAATAAAATTTTTTAAATATATATCACTTAACTTCAAACTTATTTTTAATCAAAATTAAATTTATAAAATCTAAATTCATTCAAAATTAAATTTATAAAATTTAATTCAAACATACTACTCGCCTCAAGAAAAATGTGGAGAAGTTGTACATCCTAGCTCTGCTAAGGGAAAATGTCATATCCCAGGATTTCCTTTTGAGTAGCCATGCGTGTTCAACAGCACCCAAGCGACCCAACCGCAGGAGGGGGCTTCTAATAGGTATGAATCAACCCTAGGTTACTCTATTTCCAAAGTGCACAAGCTCTACCCAAAATCACATTCCACGGTGCCGCGAGGAGAAGATCCTCCACTTTCAAATCCATTGTCAACTTGGTGTAAAGATTATCAGAGAAGAAGCTCCTCCTAAATTGGGTTCGAACTCTCAGCTCTTGCCACAGCCATGGGCTTCTAATTAACCACGTCACAATCCCGAAGGACATGAAGTTAGTTCTCAACCATTCTTTGACATTCCGAGCATGCTGCAAAGCATCCACTTAGAGTTCAGAGTTTCGTTCAGACCTCATTTGTTAGGAGTTTCCCCTGCCGAAAATCCTAATATGCTCAATCATAAGGACTGGGGGAATCACAAAGTGGTTGTAGGCACTCTTCATGGAAAAACGTCCAATAGAGTGTTGGATTTTTGGGTATGGAGGGTTGAACATCATATTTGAATATGGAATCACTTTGACCTAAAAATTAATTTTAATGTTTAATTGATAAAAGAATTTTAGAAATTCTCTGATATTTTAATTTAGTTTTTTAAACTTCAAAATAAAGAACTTGAAAGTCCATATCTAATTTAATTTGTTCAATACAGATAATTTAATTGCTTCAACTGAATTTATTTGCATTTCAAATTTTTTTAAATTTTGAATTGCTTCATCCAAAAACAGCATAGGGGCCGCGGTGTATCCAAACTTATATACAACACTTCTTTTTTTTTTTTTATCCGATGTGGCCCATCCAGCATAGACTTTCTGAATGTGTAACTACAGCGACTTGAGCAAGCAAATTCTCTCCCTCAACCCTCGTATCACCCCAAATTAAATTTAGTTCACTCTCCATTATCACTACGCCATATTATGTTATTGATTAACGCAAGGCAAGTTTTTTTTTTTTTGGACATGTACGCAAGGCAAAGTTGCGCTAAGCGTCTCCAAAGAGCATAATCAGAAGTACCTGCCCCAACCAAAAATCTCGAAATGGGGCTCCAATTTAAGCATTGTGAGACATTGATATCAAATAATTAACAGAGGGCCACCGATTTTGACAAGAAAACAATCACTGCCTACATAAATTATCCTTTTTTTTTATCAGAAAAATAAAAACTCACCCTTTTTCATTAGTTTTCTGAATCTTACCTTTTCTTCTGCAGGTAGACCAATAACTGAATAGTCATAAGTTGTCCTTTCGATCCCAATAGGCTTGTCAGACTTCAACTCTCTATCATCATTCGTATCATCATCGAAATCCTCCTATGACTCCAAATTAGAACTTTTCCTTTGATATTTCATCAACAGCTCTTCATAAGTCAGCTAACTCAGCTTTGGTGTTCTTCTCTCTGGAACCAGTTTTCCATCACATCATCGTAAGCGGAAGGCCTGGAGGACTCATTAGTAAAACATTGATCTCCATTCTTAATCTTCTTGACACTTACGCGGACGCTTCAAATGTTGTGGCCTTGGCAACATCCTTCGTTAGGTCCCTTAGTCGCTTCTCCTTTATACCTAGTCTTGAAATTGTTATACGAGTGCATTAAACACAAAAATGCATTTAACACAAAAATACATTTAACACTTGTTAGATATATAAAATTATTCATATGCTTTTATTCAATAATTTAAATTTTTAAAATAATTAGTTCATGACATGATATCAGAGTCTTCATAACCAAGTGATCAAGAATTTATCCTAACAACCTTAAATAGAATCACATTTTCATTTGTTTATACCCATGTGACCAATATCCTCAAATATATAGAAGTTATAAACACTACTACTATGATTCTTTCGTTTTTCGTTGTACAAAAGCAAAAGCCAATATGAGGTCCATTATATATTCCCACAACTATCAACAATTGATCTTTATACTGTGTCTTACACAATTCCACAGTAATGAAGTGTCTGTATGCATATACCCCTTCTCGTAGCCTTCTAACTCTAAATGCATATACAGTTCTACCAAACCTTGGTTGAAAAAACCATGCATGTGTAAAATGTCCCCTGGACTAGCCCTCATTGATTCTTCAAAGCAACAATGGTTCAAAACCTAAAATGAAATGATGAATATAAATATGCCACGGACAACACTGCATCACCGTCAGTCCCCACCACACACACACCTGAGAGTGGTTCAAACTATATAAGACAATACAGAGCAGCGTATAAATATCAAATACCAGGATTCCTAATCAAATTCTCTACCACTAGCGATCCTTGCTTTCAAATTCGTCCAAGTCCTCTTCACTAATGTACAAAAACACATACAATGACGAGTGTGGATGTGAGATTGAGAAAGATCACTGTTCACTAATGCTACATCACTCGGTAATGTTACAACTTACAAGTGTCGCCTCAAATTTGGGAGAAATTTTCATATATTCAGTGTAGTATATTAATTTAATAAAAACATAACACATATTATTGAAATGAACATGTGTATTTTCAAATTGAACTTATAATATTATATAATAAAAATTAAACAAAATTTAAACTATGGAGAGTATTAGTTTTATAATACCTAAATTTTTTTTTCAAATTTAATTGGCACATAAGGATAAAGTGAACAAGGATCAACTTGATTAAAATAAAAAAAGTAAAGGCTAAAATAAGAATAAAATGATTTTATAAGGACTAAAAATTTTTTTAAACCTAAAATAAGGTAAAAAATTTACTAAAAAATTTAAGTGAACTAGTAACAAAAGAATTTAATGATCCGAAACTAACTTAATTTTATATCACTTTATTGAATTAATTCGTTAATATTGTGCTGAACCTATTTCAATTCACTTTGCATGAGATATAGTGTTAGACATATTTTTTAAAGAAAATAATAATCACATTTTTATCATTAAAAAAAATAAAGAAACGAAATTTTGTGGTTAGAACTAGAACTCAGAAGATTTGGAGTTAATGGGTGGACAAACCGTACCCGAACCCGTTTAGCAGCGGATCCAAGTAAACCAGAAATGGACAGTAGCAGCCACTGCACTACCATCTTCGCCGTTGGAACGAAAGGCTCTGCCGTCCGCTATCGTCTCTTTCATTCATATTCATTCTAATCTGCAACTGAGTCTGAGACCGAGTGCCACTTTTTTGTCTTTCCAATTCTACCCATGGCATCTTCTTTGTTATTGCCACTCTCTGCCCTTACCTCGCCGTTCATCCACCACTCTGCGCCTGCTCGCCAACTGGGCACTCCTTCTCTGCTCTCCAACTCGTCCTTCCTCCATGGATCCAAACTCTTTCCTTGTGCCCAGCCTTCTTTTTCCACCGGCAGCAGGAGCGTGCCTGGAAGGTGCTTCAAGTCCCCTTCTGCCAAGTCCTTGGATCATATCCCCAAGCAGTTCAGGCAGGAAAATCTCAAGGATGGATGTGAGTTATTGCACCTTCCTTCATTCTCATGGGAACCCATCATTTATATGTCGGCTAAGGTTCCTGTATGCTGTTGAATTTTGTTTTGGTTGGAAGAAAAAAAAAAAAAAATCCCCCAACACTTATCCGTTGTTGGGCTGCATGTGGTTGTTGATAAAAGTTGAACAGAAAAATAAGGAAGCTGAAATTTGAATCTGGGTCTGAATTCTTTATTGGTTTTAATGTGATTGACGACGATACTTTCTAATTATGTGCCAATCAGAGTCTCTTTAATCTAGTTCGTCATGTACTTGCAACTGATATAGCAGAGGACATTGAACATACTTATGTTTACTTTTTATCATAATCATAATCATTCTTTTTGCTCCCATAAATTTTCTTGTGGAGTTGATTTGCTGTTCATACATTTCTTGTAGCTCATAGCTGAGTATTGTGCTTGGTTGTTGCTGACGTTTTGAGCACCTCTTTAAAAAGGGTTAAATTACACTTTATCTCCTTACAGTTTTTGTCCAAATCAAATTTAGTACACCAACTTTAGAATCCTATGATTTTCACCCATTGAGTTTCAAAATCATACATTACAGCCCTTTGAATATTCAATAACAAAGCAACTGATCATTTTTTTCACCTAAATCGCAAGGGCTTTAGTAACATGCATTGAGATTCGTCTTTTGAAACGTACTAGTGAGAGAGATTGTGCATTATGTGCATAATTGTAGAAAAAAGAACAGTGTGAGACGGTATGAATTCTGGTTACAAACAGTAGAAGACAGAGCATTGGGCAAGGCTATGCAGTCTATTGGTGAAGTTTTGTCAAAGAAAATGATAACAGGAGTAGCAATTGACCTCTCCATTGTCAGTTTCAACTTTCAATATTATTTACAGTTTCAGTGTTTTTAAACCTTCAAGGCATTCCAGGGGGTAAAGTTCGTTTTTGAAACATGAAAAAGGGGGGGGGGTGTGTTAACATGTAAGGTTTTAAATTGGTGCACTAGTTTACCCAAAAAAATAAATAAATAAAAAATAAAAGCTTGAAGAGGTTTTTATTCAAGTTTGATGGAAAAGTATAAAAATTGGGCGTAATACCTTGACCGTTATATTTGTTATGTAGTGATGGACAACTACAAGAATGCATCTCAATATCTATATGGCCTTACTCCTTCACAAATGGACATGTTCATGACAGAAGATAGTCCTATCCGCCAGCAGTCTGAAAGAGTTACAGAGGTTCTCACCCTTCATATCTCCTTGATATCATCTAAGTGGCTGTGATGTTATAATAGCAAAGTTTATTATTGATAACCAAATTACTGATTGGGGAGTTGATTTTGCAAAGCCCCCAAATTTTATCACAGCACATTCAGCTATTCAGAAGTGCTCTTAATTTTAAGCATTGTGACAGGAAAGCATCTCATCTGCCAAGAATTACTTGGATCATGGTGGGATGTGGACTCTATCTAGCATGGGCAATCAGGGCCCTTCAAAATACAGCATGAGTGTTAGTATGTATCGAGGAGGAAGGGGATATGGAAGGCCTAGAACTGCTCCACCGGATCTGCCTTCTTTGCTTTTGGATGCTCGTATATGCTATCTGGGTATGCCGGTAAGCATTATGACGTGTTTCATTTTGATCTGCCCTGGTCCCTGATGATTAGTAATTTCTTATTTCACAAGCCTCTGTATTTAAATATATACCTGCTATCTTTTATCCCAGTTGTCTTGATATTCCTCTTTATGATTCAAACAGATTGTACCTGCTGTGACAGAACTTCTTGTTGCTCAATTTATGTGGTTGGATTATGACAACCCTTCCAAACCTATATACTTATATATTAATTCATCTGGGACTCAGGTAAACACTATAGTCATTGTTTTCAATGTCTAAATTTTCCCCTTTTATGAGGTGTTGATTCATATAATTGGTTTTCCTTTCCCTTTTTTTGTGTTTAGAATGAAAAGAATGAGACTGTGGGATCAGAAACTGAGGCGTATGCTATAGCTGATATGATGTCTGTAAGTTGTTATCATGAACCATGTGCCCATGGCTGTGATTTGGTTGATCTCTTGAAACTCATCCTTGTAACTCATGCTTTTAATTAATCTATTTTTTTAATCTACCTGAAGTATGTCAAATCAGATGTCTACACTGTGAATTGTGGCATGGCATATGGTCAAGCAGCAATGCTTCTGTCGCTGGGAACAAAGGGTTATCGTGCTGTACAGCCAAATTCATCTAGTATGAATCATATCTATGTAAACCTTTGAAAAATTTTGCTTGATTGCTTTCACTCATTTATTGTGACTTTTAGGAACTTCTGACAGCATTCTTACCTTCTAGAGCCTTTACTTTGTATCTGTGGTTTATGAGTATATTTGGAGAAGGGACTGTACTGATTTATAATTTCACAATCATCCATTTTGTGGTCTCATATTACATCTTTTGATCAAATGGCTACTAATCTGTCTGTTAAGAAGCATTTTCTGGAAGATTGGTTTGTCAAATTATAGTTCTTCAGGAGCCCTTGCATAAGGAGGGTAGAGTTATGATCTGTGTAAATTTAAACCCCAGTACTCAGTATTGTAAATTAAAACTGCTGAGCCACCATAGGACCGATGAGAAAAGGCAACCCTGATTTTCAAAGAACAAATGAAACAATTGTGTAGATTTAATGCTATTTTTTCTTCTTCTGCAATTCTTTATACAAAAATGTGGTATACATGACCATGGAATGAAAGGCTGCTACAAAGGGGTGGACCCTTTAATTAGTTACTGTTCTTGTTTATGTGTGGGTTTCATAATTTATTCCCTCAACACAATTAGAACCTAATTACTTGAAGTTTTTGGTGCTGTTAGCACTTCTATAACTGTTAACTGTTGTGAACGTCTTGTTAGCACAAATACAATGAGAATTTGGGAAAAAAATTGAAATATGTCTTGATTGAATTGCATACAAAGCCTTCGTTACTGTCTCAGTTTTTATTTTTTTCCTCAGTGCTGGTGCCCTGGTGTTATTATTTTGAGGCTATAGAAAGCTCCACTTTGGACTGATTCACAATTTCACTTGACGTGTATTTATAAATTTTTGCATTAAAAAGTTACGGATATTTCCTCCGTCAGTTACTATTTTTGAAATGGAGTAGAAAGATTAATGATCATATGTTTTGTATGGATTGTGTGGAATATAGTGATGTATGATTTTGAGCATTGCCTTCTCTTACTGTGGGTTCTTAACTGTTTTCTGTTGCAGCAAAATTGTATCTCCCAAAAGTCAACAAATCAAGTGGTGCTGTTATAGATATGTGGATTAAGGTACTGTTTACGTGTTTGTCTTCTAATCTGTCTATTATTTTAGACATGCTATTTATCAATTATATTGGCAAAACACATACAGGCAAAAGAGCTGGATGCAAATACTGAGTATTACATTGAGTTGTTGGCAAAAGGAGTAGGGAAATCAAATGAAGAAATTGCTAAAGATGTCCAGAGGCCTAAATATTTTCAAGCACAGGAAGCCATAGACTACGGAATTGCTGACAAAATCATTGATTCAAGGGATGATACATTTGAGAAGCGGGTAATATTTCATGTCCATACATGTTTATTCTCTGTAAATATATCATGCATGATATACTTATGATAACTTTTTCTGGATCAGAATTATGATGAAATGCTTGCGCAATCAAGAGCTATGAGGAGACAAGCTGGTGGCAATCCTCAAGTGGCTCCTTCAGGATTTAGGTAATCACATAAAGCATGGTCCCATTTATTCTGCTCCATATCCAATGCCGTTCAAAGGTATTGGTGGGTTTGGTTTAGGTTGATTCCTAGTAAAAAGGTCAAGCAGGTATCTTGTTCTTGTATGATGGCCAAATGGAAATTTTGTCCTGATAGTGTATAAAGTCTGCATCTTGGCTCTTGGGTAATGTGTTATATTACTTGAATTACCTATGCTTAGTTTCAACAACGAAAGAAAATGACCATGGCTTAGGGATTATTTTCGGAAGTTGTAAATATCGAACCAATTACCAATGTGATAGACTTGATGGCTGCATTCTCTATTCCCACTTTGTTTCACTTTTTCATTTATGGTGGGGGTCTAGAGGCTGGAGCACACACTCCTCCCCCCCCCCCCCCCCCTTCTCTTTTTTCTTTTTTCTTCTTTCTTTTGGGGTCAATATGCACTTTGCGATGTTCATTTCATTTTGCATGAGACTGAGTCTAATTGAGTTTGTCTGTAACCCAATATTGAACGTCAGTCTGGACTAGAATAAGCTGAATAAAAAAAACTTAATCATATTTACACAGTTTGTGTCCCTTGACTTTGGTAGCTTATGTGAGCATTCTGTTTCATCTTGAGCTCTACGGTACAAAAGGATGGGAAACTTTTTTTGGTTGGTACAAACCACATTTACATTGACTTGCAAGCTAGGTGGCATTGATGGATATTGACTGTAGAGTAGTTAAGTTGAGATGTAGAAAATTTGATGCAAATTATTAGGTATTTTGAAGTACATTTTTCCAACCGTTGAGACCATATCTTTAAAATTGTTTGCCATATGACATGTTTACAGCCTTTGGATCCAGAGCACCCGATGCTCCTGGAGTAACTATTGACTATACTGCCACTTGTTGCAATTAATCGGATGCATCTGTTGCCTCTAGATTGTCTTGAGCTGTATAGAATTAACCGAATTCTACTAGTTGATTAACCACCATATATATTGGCAATTCTAAGTGATAGAGGACAAGCATCTTTGCCAATGCCGTGTTGAAAATTGCGGGAGAAGTACAGCAACTTGTGGTGTCGTGAGTTTATCAGTTTTATTTTAAAGTATTGTTCTAATCTTTTATAAATGTATCTCTTTCATCTTAATCCCTCAAAAAAGTACTAAAGGAATAGGTAACTTCGTAGAGAAGAACTTTCAACATCATTAATTCCAGTCTTAAAGATTAAAGAGAATGGTAATTGAACTACAATAATTTTTTCATTTTAGTTTTTCACGTATATATTTATTTTCATTTTGATTTTTTAAAGATATACTAACTTCCATTCTAGTCCCCGAATCAAAGTCACTAACTCGGCTACCTATAAAAGAGGGCAGAGACTAAAATAAAAATGAGTACATCTATAAAAGATCAAAATGAAAACAATATCTCCGAAAAACTAAAATGAAAATAATTCTGACTAAAATAAAAATAAGTACATCTGTGAAGGATCAAAATAAAAAAATAAGTCTAAGAGACCAATAGGAAAAGGGATAGATATGTGAGGGATCAAAACACTGTTTTAATCTTTAATTTACTTTACAACAGAACTACCTACACTAATTGAGGGGAAACATAACAAACTAAATAGAGAAGCAATTTCTCACCGCAGCTTGTACCTAGAAATTACCTAGTGCTTCACAAATTTAGTTTACATGTAGTTTTTGGTGTTCACAAGAGAGAAGTGAACGAAACACAGTAGAAATGATAAAGAAAAGAAAACTCTAGTTTTTGGTGTTCACGCTGGAGGATTGGGATAGACTTTGGGTTTTGGCTTGACCTCAATCTCGTTTACACTGCGAACGTAGATAGCATCTTGTTCATGGCTGTAAAAGAAAAGGACAACAGGTTAAAACTAGCATGTATGAGAGAGAGAGAGAGAGAGAGAGAGAGAGAGAGAGAGAGAGAGAGAAGATTACGGTTTAGGCCCCTCTTCAAACGTGTAACTTGATGCAACAGCCAGGAGACGTCCATCTCTGCTAAATGAAAGCGCAGCAATGCTAGTTGGATATTTTGTGTACTGGAAGAGAAAACGGCAATTTAGTAATTGAATGCATTAGCATAGGAAAAATCGATCACTAGAATTACTCAAGCAAAAGGGAAATAAAAACCTGGTACAGCCTCTTCTTGTTGTTTCCATCCCATACGTTAACATAACCGTCACAACCACCTGTGGCAAATGTACCATATCTACAGACAAATTTTTCATAAAGCATTTTGTTAATGACCATTAAATCAACGTTTGAGTTGGTAATCCTAGCATGCACAACATCATCCAATTCCAAATTCCACTTAAAGGGTAATCACCCCATTTCATCTGTAGTGCTGCTGAAATTTTAGGGTAAATTTCATAGAGGGAACGGGAGAAAGTAAATTTACTAAGGATATGTTTTGATAGAGGAGTTTGATGGAAAGGAAAGGAAAGGAAAGGTTGATTTTTCATTTCTTTAGATCCCGAGCAAACTAATAGCTCATATCCCGAGGCTAATCCCAGCTTACTCTTAGCCAAGATCTGATTTTAACACTCTTTAAAGTGCCTCATTAATTAAGGTGATAATAAGACAAAGAACTCTAAAGTACTTACATGGGGTGAAATGCAATGGCATTTACAGGATAGACGATGTCCCTTCCAGCTTCTGATTTTCTGTGACACTTAAAAGCATATCTGCACATAGGTCAGAAGTCATTAACAGGTACAAAGTGATGAACAGATGCTATTTCTCATATAAATGGAAACACTATCATATGTACGGACAAGAAGTGCAAAATATTTGTATCATAGTAGTAGTAGAAAGGGGAAACAGATATAAAAAGAAATTTATACTTTTTTGCTTGGCTAGCCTCAGAGAGGTCAAAGAATTCCATTGCAACCCGCCCTTCAACAGAACTAAGCGCATATCCTGCATAAAGTAGTTATGTAAGTATGAAGTGTATCAAATTATATAGGCTAAGAAACACAACACAAAAATCAGTGTCATCTCTGGAATCTATTATCAATTTATCCTACGTATAACAACTTGAATTAATAACTATCATACATTTGTGCATGTTCATTATAGGTTCCTCTTTCAAGTTTCAATCAATGTCTAGTGCTCATAAACAACGTAAAGCACAGAGAATAAGCAAACATAGACCAGCCACTGGCCCAGGAATGCTTACAAGAGTTTCGGGACAAAATGCAAACCGTAAGTTATGATAGTTATTCCAGAATGCTCAGAAGTTAATGTTACCTGTTCCGTTTGGGTAACAGCGCACACATCTGGTTTGATATTTCAATGAAGATTCCCTTCGTTGCTCAGGTTGAGACATGTTCCTCAAATCATAAACATTAACATGTCTTCCAGCTGTTGCTACAACTAGACGATGTCCAACAAGAGAGAGAGAGTAAACACGTTCAGGTTGTGGATATGTCCCAACTAGTGTGCGCTCTTGCCCACTTGCACCTCTAGGGTCCCAACATTTCAGGGTTTTGTCCCAACTACCAGTGATCAATTGCCCTATAATGACAGACAAGATTGAATGTAGCATATTGTCAATTTTCCACCAAATAAGAGAAAAGTGACAGTATTGAATCGCTGCAACTGTTTTACAGTTTGACACAGAGGATCATCTTTAGATTTTAATTTCAACAATTGTCGTCATTCCTCAAGGCCCATTTCAGTAGAAGCTACACACTATGGACTACATCTAGTCACCTGTCACCTACATCCTTAATATTATTCATTCCAATGAATATCACCCAGCAATGCCTTGAGAAGACAACCTGTGTTCCTGACTGCTTGGTCCAGTTGATGTTTTAGAGAGCATACAAGTAAATATAATTCCCTTTTATCCAAATTTTAATGACAACATCTTCAGCTACTATTTCAACTTCCTGACATAATGACACATTTAGTTTGGTTGTCAAGAAAGAAGCATAAACAGAACACGCATTTAATTAACATTAAAATGCGCCAGAAGGGCAGGAAGAGTGATTTAGAGTAATCATAGATAACAATATTAATCATGCTAGTAATAGCAGAAAAAAAATTACATACATTTGTCATCTGAAAAAAGTAGTTCACTTTTTCTACATTTGCAATTTATCAACAGCATACAGGTATGAGTCATATGACAACCAGCCAATCACTCTGTCAACTAAAGCAGTTAATTATTTAAATGTCAATCACACATCAAACAGAATCTAGCAGTTATAGAAAGTTTTGCTGCTAAGTGAAATGTATATTTTTGTAATGATTATGTCATGAACCTCAACCGTCAATAACTAATCCATACATTTAAATTTCTGTAGTAAGAACAGAATTAGCATTGGCAGAGCATCCTATGGTAACCAGAGAATAATACATGAACAAAGTAAAAAGCACATACTGGAAAACAAAATATGTGAAAGGTTAAGCATCCCAAACTGCAATGATTCAGCAACTTGAAAAGCTAATACCATGGAACAACTAACACAAAACATCTACTGTCCCATACTTCTGTACGTACAAACACACCTTATTCAGATATATGTAATGTCATGCAAGATCCAACGATATCTTAAATAAGGTCCATCAAAGTATTGCCAAAGATCTCAGCGGTATCCTGACTCTGCCATCAGCATCTATACTATGTTAACTGGACCATCCATGATCAATTGACATTGGTTTCCAAATTGCTAAATTTTGTATCCACTTAAGACTAATTTCTTTACTTTTGGAATACAATCACATACTAAAAAAATGAGATGAGGTGAGCATTTTAGAATAAAAACTTAGAAGATTGTGATGACTATTGTAACAGACCTGCTGCATAGGAGTATTCGACACAACGAACAGGGGCATCATGCCTTCCCAGAATATCCTCCTTATTAGAGCTGAAAACGAGCCTGGAACATAAAGATCATATTGTTAAAAAAAGAATTGATTTTTAATAGATGATATAACTACATTACAAGGGAGACCTCAACGAGGTAGCTTTGAATTACTTCCGAGTACAAATCAAAACTAAGCTCAGCCAAACAGATGGCATATAAAATTATAGCTTCACAATGCAATCATGTCCAGTCGTGAATTTATGATGAAACTGGAAGAACTGAACTAAAATTGAGAATGGTGGGAGTCACATGAGTAACAGAAACATAAACAAATAGAGCACAGAATCAAGGTAGTAGAATCAGGATGGGCAGCGCAACGTTAGGAGCTCAGTTCATAAAAAATTAAACACACAACTTATATAGCGACTGGCGAGGTTCATGAACTAAAATAAACAATAATAATATGTTGGACCAAGTTATCAGAGCCATTCCTCAAGCACATTCACGGAGCCTCCCAACATTGAAATGATTATGTTACTTGACGCTAGTTCATTTCACGCCATTTCTGAACAACCAACTAACCAAGCAGAAATTTTGAAACAGGAAGATACTCACCGCCTCACAGTATTGTCAGCACTGGCGCTGAATCCGGAAGAATCATCATGGAAGCAACAATCAAGCACGGGCCCGCCGTGCATGAACTCTCCTCGGAGCACATTGGCGCTCGCATCATACAAGCGCACGCTCTGATGGGAAAGATATTGAAGGTAAGGAGCAGAAACGGGAAGGTGAGAAGTAGAGTGAGAAACGGAGGAGGCGAGGAGCATACCTTATCCCATGAAGAGACAAGCAGGTGAGAAACGGAGGAGGTGAGGAGCATACCTTATCCCATGAAGAGACAAGCAGGTGATCGCTGTGGTTGGAGAAGCGAAGGTTCGAGATGCCATCGGACGGAGGGTTGGAGAGCTCTCGGCCGGGCGCCGGCGGCGGGAGGACAGATGTCATGGCTGTGATTGGTTGGATATGATTAGGGTTTTCGCAGAGAGAAGAAGAAGAAGAAGAAGAAGAAGAAGAAGAGAGGGAAGATGGTTTGAAAATGTTTTGGTGAAGAATGGAACTCAGGGAAGGGAATGGTCACGGAGATGCGTTTATTCAAATTTCAAACCCGAGCAGAGGAGTGAGTAGTAGTGACGCCGTTTTGGTAGGACAAGGGAGTAAGCGGTTACATTAAACTGGTCTGATTTTTTTTAGGAGCTTAATCACGTTTGTTCTAAAAAAATTTTTATATTATTATTTAATTATATGTTGTTAATTTTTTTTTTACATAATATTATTTAAATTATTAAAATAATTTAATTATAACAAAAATTATTATTATTATATTATTAAATAAATTTAACTATCATAATACTTGTTAAAAAAAATTAAATATTTTAATAATATAATAATATATAATTAAATAATAATATATAAAATTTATATTAATAAATTAATTATTATAATTTTTTTGTAATTTTTAATTATATAATTTTATTTAAAATAGATATTTATTAAAAAAAAATTTTAATCAAGATAATATTTAAAAAATTAATTTTACAATAAAGTGTCAAAGAATATTTTGACTAAAAACAAAAAAAAAAAAATTAAGTATCATTCAATTATTTTTTAATAACAGTCCCAAAGGCGAATCACTGAGGCTCATCAAATACATGTTGGGCCAAAGTCGGTAAAATGTATTTTGTAGGACAACATTGCGGCCCATCTTCCTTACCCGGTCCATGGAGGTCTTTTTTGGTTTTTGGTTTATTTGATTACTTTTCTGTCCCCGTTCTTCTTCTCCTTCGCGATGAGCTGAGCCCAAGCCTATCGAGTATCAACAGCAGTTTCATAAAATGCAACGATGGCCTGCAAATCTCCCAACGCTTGCTTCTGTTTCTATTTCGCTGCTTGTGAAGTTCGCTTTCTCAACTACAAAAGCTTATTTTCATGAAATCCAAAAGCCCCATTTTTAACCACCCGATTCTCCGAATCTTGGAAAAATGCCACACCCTCAACACCCTCAAACAAGCTCATGCTCAAATGGTAACAACTGGTCTTGCACTCCATACATACTCTCTTAGCCATCTCCTTAACTTATCCTCCAAGCTTGCCTCAAATTACGCACTCACCATCTTTAACTGTATCCAAAGCCCAACAGTTTTCCTCTTTAATACACTCATTTCTTCCTTGACTAGTTACAGTGACCAAGTCCATGTAGCCTTCTCACTTTATAACCGAATTCTCACCCACAAGACCCTCAAACCCAATAGCTTCACTTTTCCGTCCCTTTTCAAGGCTTGTGGCTCTGATCCGTGGCTCCAATATGGTCGACCACTCCATACCCATGTTTTGAAATTCCTTGAACCCCCCTATGATCACTTTGTCCAAGCCTCATTACTCAATTTCTATGCTAAATATGGGAAATTGAACGTGTCTAGATGTCTGTTCAATCAAATTAGTGAACCTGACTTAGCCACATGGAATACCATATTGGCTGCCTATGCACAGAGTGCAGGTCATACTTACTCAACCAGTTTTGAAGATGCTGATATGTCCTTAGAGGTATTGTATTTGTTCAGAGAGATGCAATTGTCTCAAATAAGGCCTAATGAAGTTACACTTGTAGAATTGATTAGTGCATGTTCTAATTTGGGTGCTCTTAGTCAAGGTACATGGGCACACGATTATGTGTTAAGGAACAATCTTAAACTGAATCGCTTTGTGGGAACTGCATTGGTGGATATGTATTCCAAATGTGGCTGTCTTAATCTAGCATATCAATTGTTTGATCAATTGCCTGATAGGGACACATTTTGCTACAATGCCATGATCGGAGGGTTTGCACTTCATGGTCATGGGCATCAGGCCCTTAAACTCTATAGAAAGATGAAACTCTGTGGCTTAGTTCCTGATGATGCAACTATTGTAGTTACTATGTTTGCCTGCTCTCATGTTGGATTCGTAGAGGAGGGCTGTGAGATTTTCGAGTCCATGAAGGAGGTTCATGGGATGGAGCCAAAACTTGAGCATTATGGATGCCTAATCGATCTTCTGGGTCGAGCTGGGCGATTAAAGGAGGCAGAGGAGAGGTTACAAGGCATGCCCATGAAACCAAATGCAATTTTGTGGAGGTCTTTACTTGGGGCAGCAAGACTTCATGGCAATTTAGAGATAGGGGAAGTTGCTCTGAAACATTTAATAGAGTTAGAACCAGAAACTAGTGGAAATTATGTGCTCCTGTCTAATATGTATGCTAGAATTGGTAGGTGGAATGATGTGAAGAGAGTGAGGATGCTGATGAAAGATCATGGGGTTAACAAGTTGCCTGGATTTAGCTTAGTTGAGATTAATGGTGCCAT
Organism: Castanospermum australe; assembly: GCA_019955255.1. Lineage (NCBI taxonomy): Eukaryota > Viridiplantae > Streptophyta > Magnoliopsida > Fabales > Fabaceae > Castanospermum > Castanospermum australe. Next base: position 926,393 of record NSJW01000470.1, read on the forward strand.
GCACGAGTTCCTCACAGGTGACAAAACTCATCCATTTTTCAAACAAATATATTTGAAGATTGGGGAGATAAATAGAAGACTACAAGAATATGGTCACAAGCCAAGAACATCAGAAGTTTTGTTTGATGTAGAAGAAGAAGATAAGGAGGATGTCCTCTCTTACCACAGTGAAAGGCTAGCCATAGCATTTGCTCTCATAGCATCTACTTCAAATTTGCCTATAAGAATTATAAAAAACCTTCGTGTTTGTGGGGACTGCCATGCTATTACCAAACTAATATCAGTGATATATCAAAGAGATATTATAGTCAGAGATCGGAATCGGTTTCACCATTTTAAGGATGGGAGTTGTTCTTGTATAGATTACTGGTGATGCTTTGTTCCCCTTACAAAATCAATACCTGAAAGGCATAGTTTGCTACATTTATGTGAAATTCATTGAATATATATATATATATATATATTTCTGAAATGAGTGCAGTTTTTAAGTGAGCAGAAAGATGACGACAGAAAAACTTGCTATTGCCATTTTTTATCATTTGTTGGAGACTATGCTTGTCAGCTGATAATGAATTTGTAGTTTGGTTTTGGTAACTAATTTTAGTTTTTTACTTGTAAATATACGTAATTGCTTAGCAACTGATTCGCTGAATCATAATTTAGATGATATAGGAATTCAACCCTGCATATGCTAATAATGCACAGTCTAACATCTTTTCAGTTGAGTACTTGTGGACAAAATTTCAAGGTTGCATCTGGTTTGATCCTCCTCCTGCTTTCATGGTCACATGGCAACAATTCTGATGATGGGCTCTAGTGGGCCACAGCTAAAGAGGACCTTTTCTTTTGACAGGTAGTAATCGGGATTCGGGAATGAAATTAAAGCTTGAGCTTAGCCCAGCTCTACCACTGCTCCTTTTTGGAGGGGTAAGCTATTTCTTCACTCTGGCTATGGGAATTAGCTAAAGTTCCAAATATACATGCATATGTTTAGTAATTGATTATATTGATATTCATGTTATTAATGTTTTCAAACATGGCTTTTTAAGTATCTCATTGTTGTATTATAGGTTTCACAAGAATTGTGGGTGATACATTATTTGTTAGACTGCAGTATGATGTTAATGTGGGATTTTTTTTTTTTTGACAGGGATGTTAATGTGGGATTTACTAATGCTGTTTTCACTCCGTATTTGGCGTTTTGACATTTCAGTTGACCATGTTATGAACCAAAATTAGTTAAATCTCCCAAAAATCTTGTTATGCAGGTGTATTATGACCTCAAGCTGGATTGAATAGCGTGGGTGTTGACAAAAACACCTCAAGCTTGCTCACATGGACTGTGATAAGGAAACCAAACACATATCTCAGGCTTGCTCACAGGGACTGGATTTTATTACACCCAATGTGCTTAACAATTTCTCCCTTTTGCAATTTTGGTGGGTATGCTTCTTTGAATATGTGTAAAGTAAGAATATGAAACAACAGAGGGGACAAAATTGTCTTGATCTTGTTCGCTCTTTAAACTTGCTATAGGGTAGAAAATCTCTCTCAATTCATTTTCTTACCACAAGAGTGGCTAAAATTTATGGGGTGAAATATAAACGAATTGCACTTCAGTTTTAACTGTCCAATATTTTGTTATCTATTTATACTATTATAAAGGGATTCTCCTCTTTGGTATCTATTTTTACTTTCCTCAAAAGATCATTAATAATTAATTAAATACAAATAGAAAAAGAAATAAAATTGTAATCACAAACAATTTTGGATAATTATATTTTACAATTATAACTATTTTTAAATACAAATAATTATTTTTTTTACATACATTATTATAATTGACTTTAAATATATTTAACTAATTTAATTACAATGAAATTATAATTAATTTATAAAATAATTATATAAGTAAAAATATAAAAAAATATAAATTGAAAAGCATGATGATACGTATCAAAACAGTGGTATTAAATAAAGGTAAAGAAATTTTCCATTCTGAATTTTCCTCAAAGTCAAAGAAACACAAGCTCACTGGAGCCTCTTCTAGTTGTTTCCTTTACAAACGTTCACATAACCATCACCTTCACAATCAATGTAGCAAATATAGCATAGCCGTGGGCCCAAATAAGGTACAAGTTTTGTTGGAACATAGTATGGCCCATCTCTTTTTTGGGGCAAACAGCACAGAACCGAAAGATTATGGCCTATCAGTGTAACCCAGCCCGTGAAGGTTTCTTCTATCCCTGTTCTGAAATTAATAAGAAAATTAAAATAAAAAAAAAACCCGAACGGATCTCAATGGCAAACATTAACAATCACAAGGAGGGGGGTTTCGTTCGCAGTGAGCTTTTCCTGTGAACACGAGCAATCTCAGTGAATAAACTTGGATTATGATTATTTGATCATGCTCTTCACTTTAATGCTCAATCCCTACAATTTTCCTTTCAAATCCATCTGAATCTTCTCGCGCTCACCATATCATATTGGATTCAATTAGATTGTACCGGTCAATGCAATGGTGGTCTGCAAATGTCGCAAGGTTTCACTCTCTTTCTTTCTCTTTCGCCGTTTAGAATTTGTGATTTTTTTTTCTTCAAGACCCTGAATTCGGTTTGCCCAATTATGCTTGATTTGTTAGCTGGGTATGTAGATCGGATTGATATCGGAAATTCAGATCAATGGTGGATGATCTACGAGCTTTCGCATTTCTTTTATTAATGTTATTATTATTTTTGTGTAAATGCGTGCTGGAAACGGGTGCTTGAACTGTGTATCCATCGGGTTAGAACTTAGAAGTGATTAGTCTAGGCGTGTCGTTGCATGTAAATTTTGTTTCTAGATTAGCTTGGGGCGCCAGGATAGTTGTTACCCATTTTCTTGCTCAGAACTAACTTTATTTGGTGGGATTTCTTTGGTGTTTAGGCTACTAAGTTATATTGCTTCGTGCACAAAGTTCCTGTCTGCGGAGAATGTATCTGCTTCCCGGAGCACCAAATCTGCGTGGTAAATTTTTCAATTTGTATCTTTTATTATCCTTTTCTAATTAAGGCAAACGTTGGCCTGGTTCTCTTGCTCTTTCCAGCTCAATTTCCACTTTCAATATGGTTGATTTTTGCTTTCATTTAATATGAAATTTTGTCATTGTATCATGGTCGAAGAATTAAATTTGATTCTAGTTTTGACTTGATTTCTCTTGAGGACTGTGTCGTGGAGAAACACGTAGCCTCTATTTTGTGAACAAAAAAAAAGGAGGGAAAGAAATTGACAATGAATCTTAAATCGATATTATATTTATACATTACATAAGTAATGTTCATTCCTCTCATTTTCTTTCTCTCCTTATTTGGCTTCTCAAACAAACCAGAAGGTTTGTTATTTTTCCAAATATGGATGTACAAAGCTGTAGAGTTTCTGTGGTTAAGCTTTTTGTGTTTTGTCTTCTTTCATAGGTCCGGACTTACTCAGAATGGGTTATAGATGGGGAGTATGATTGGCCCCCTAAATGCTGCCAATGCCAAGCTGTTCTAGAAGAGGGGACTGGATCTCAAACTACTCGACTGGGTTGCTTGCGTATGTGATTTTGCATATGTATGCCTTTGAAATAAATACCATTGAACTTGAACTGTATTACATAATATGAATTTAAATTTTGTACATAGATGTTATCCACACAAATTGCTTGGTCTCGCATATCAAGAGTTTTCCTCCGCATACTGCTCCAGCAGGATATGTGTGTCCTTCATGTTCCACTTCGGTAAGATTTACCTAAAAATGGTTTCTTACTTCTTCAGTAAGTAAAATTTTTGGTTTAGTGAATGTATTTTTAACTGAAAGCCAGTATGTTGCTTTTGTCTAGCGATGTTCAAACTTCAAAGCATGGTTCATTGTGTTCTAGGTTCACAGATTATTATGTACAAAAAGGGAAAAGAAAGCAACATGTTATGTTCTTTTCCTTTTTGTTCCTTCTTTTCTTTATTTTTTTTTTTAAATAATTATTGAGAAGTAGATAGAAACTCCAAAAAGGAGATTGTTAGTAATTTCCTTTAAAATCTTAAACTAATGGTTTGTCTTAGCGAAGATTGGCATGATTTGTTGTACTTATATTGTAATTATTCTAAACTGAAAGTTAGTCTGTTGATTTCCTCTAGTTATATTCAAACCTTAAAGTATGGTTCATGGTGTTCTAGGTGCCTAGAGCAACGTGTACCAACGGGGAAAAGAAAGTGACATGCTATATTCTTAACCTTTTATTTTTCTTTCTTTTATTTTTGTTTCATTGTTTCTTTTTTCTTAATTATTGAGATAGAAACTTCAGAAAGGAGATTATTAGTGCTTGCTTCAGAATCATTAATTAGTGGCTTGTCATAAGGAACTTATCATGAAAGTAGTTGTTTAGTCGGATAGAAGTGCAGTGTGTTTTGAAAATTGATACTCTATTAGCTACATACACGTGACTTGTTGTACTTATATTGTAATTATGTTTTCACCCTTTAGAGCTTCCTTCAGACACTTGTATGGAAAAATTTCCCCTTTCTTTTTTGATAGCTAATTTTGGTGAAATAATGCATGCAGATATGGCCTCCCAAAAGTGTGAAAGATTTGGGATCTCTTCTTCATTCCAAGTTGAAGGAAGCTATCATGCAGGTGATGTATGAAATGGGTACTCTTTGGTGGAGTCATTTCTTTATGCTTTTATGAGATAATACTACGGTAGCATTCTTGACATACGAGAACTAGAGCAACCTTGTAGTCATAAACTGGTGTTTTATATTGTCGTTGTAATTTATTATGGCTATATGGAATATGGATTGGAAATAAGTTGGGACTTTGAGGGTTTTATTGGTAGAATATTTAACATTAGAGAATCACTAGCCAGAAATCCACAACAATCATAGTATAGTGGGTTTGGGATGGATAGACTTGAGACATATGAAGCACAGACATTAAAAAAATCAAGCCATGCCATGTGTGTATCCATGTTGTCTTGAGTCTGTGTCAGTGTTCATGCTTCTTAGCTGAGGATTATGAAATAACATAACATGCAAGGCCAACATGGTTCAGTGTCAGGACTAATTGAACCAATTGCAAGAATTTATGTTGTTTGCAAATGCTTGGACTATTCATATACCTGGATACTAATAGTGTGTCTTTCATGCTCATCTCATTTTTGTTCACCAACTTTATGGGTCACCATATAGAATAGATGATGTTAAGGATTTAAGGGATATCATATACCATCTGGATTGCTCATTCAAGGCATCATCTCTGTTTTCTAATTAAATGGAGAGTGCCGCATATTTGTGCTGTACCACTAATCTATGATTAAAGTGGTAAATTATTGTGTGCTTATTACTGCAGGTAAGTGGCCATTTATTTTAGTTATATAAATGCACATTTGCATATTTATTTAATTTTTTTAGATGATAAAGAAGTGAATTTTATTCTTTGCACCTGGAGTTATTTTCGTTGTCTGTTTTCTTCTCATTATATGAGTAAAATTTTTATCTGTTTTTTGAGCAGACTGGTATGGAAAGGAATCTCTTTGGAAATCATCCAGTTTCATTTCCAGGAACAGAAATCAGTAGTCCTCCACCTGCTTTTGCTTCAGATCCATTGATTAGTAGGGAAAATCATGGAAACTCAGACTCAATAGAAGGATACTCACCTGAAAATGGATCAGAACCTTCTAAACTTTCAGCGACAGATATTGTGGAGATAGATGGTCCTAATTCAGCGGCAAATTTCATGAAGAACTCAAGTCCTGTTGGTGTAAGAGGATTTTACTCGGTTACTGCTTCTAAAAATAAGATGTTTTGGTGCATTTATTCTATGTTTGCATTTATCTGTCTTTTTAATAAGTAGGTCTGAATTGTTTTATTCCACTGTAAGTTGTACATTCTTTCATGCTTTCAGTATTTTTTCTTGTATAATTTTTTTCTTATAGCAAATAATTCAGCCTGGTGCTACCACAAGGAAGGGCTCACTCAATGTGGAACGACAAAACTCTGAAGTCTCATATTTTGCTGATGACGAAGATGGGAATCGTAAAAAGTATACAAAAAGAGGTGATATAGTCTTTTTTAATGAATTTTAAAGATTTCAAAATGTGTGTAATGTGATTAGAAAATATTTACGTTCGGATTTGACACATCTTCCTCTGTTCATATAGGCTTCCTCTGCTCTTAGGTGCAGAAGCTTGTCTGGTTCAATTTATTAATTCAAACTTTCATCTCTGAAAGTGCAGGTCCGTTCCGCCATAAGTTTCTTAGAGCATTGCTTCCTTTCTGGTCTAGTGCTTTGCCTACTCTACCAGTGACTGCACCCCCAAGAAAAGATGCATCAAATGCAACTGAAGTGTCAGAAGGCCGTATGCGGCATCAAAGATCATCAAGGATGGACCCAAGAAAAATTCTTCTCCTGATTGCAATTATGTATACCTCTTACTTCTCTTTCTGTATATATATTAATACCAAAGAAGGAAGTTCAGAACTGGAGAAAGATGAAAAGTCAGGGATCTGAATTTTTTTCAATTGAAGTTTTGTCTGAGTCATTTTGTAATTCCTAATGTGGAGTAATATTTAGGATAATTGGGGAAAGACTGGGTAAGTGAGCTGGCATTTATTGCAGCATGTGGCATATATCCCATGGTTAAAGCAACTTGTAGGCTGTTTTAATGTCAATTAATAGTTACACCACATTATCTAGGATATATTTGTTGCCCATTCTCTCCTTGCCCTCAGAAGAAAAAAAAGATTGCTATCATAGCACAAATAGTGATGCTCTAATTCCACTATCAGATGTATAAACCCCAGTTATATGGAGTTTCAGTTGTGGTATAGATTACTTGTCTTTAACTGACGAAGTTGTGATGATATGCAGGGCGTGCATGGCAACTATGGGTATATTGTATTACAGACTGGTGCAACGGGGTCCAGGTGAAGAGTTTCCTAATGATGAGTAAAGGTGACATGGAGTGCTCTAAAAGTCAGGAGATGTTCAGTGGCTCCCATTTCCGGTATTGCTGGTTACTGGTGCTTCTGCTGCTTATCTTTTGGCTTCTTTATATGGACCAGTTGCTGTTTTTGGTAAAAATACAAGTAGCTGGTAGATGATTTTCATTTGAATGTCGATGATAGTGATGTGGTACATAAAATCCTTGTCAGCCATCTTTGCTCTTGCCCTCAGTTTTGGTATCCATTTGGAATGTAATTGCAGAATCAGGTTTGATATATATATTGTTCCCTCTATTGTTTTACTCTGTAATTATATGGAATCCTAAAAACCTTGAAGACCAATTTGCCCTGACCATCTGTAATTGTTTAATTCGAAACAAGCTCCTTGGAATTTGTTATGCATTAAGACCATCTTTGATAGAGGGGAAACGAGGACGTATATGAAAAGTCACCATTTTCACTTTATTCTCTAAAACAAGCAGAACTGTCTGTGTTTTTTCTTTTATATTCAGACAGCTGCCAAATCCATTTCTCTTTTCTCTGTGTTATTCACTTAAAATTTAAATGATTATTTTTGCTCTTTCTTCCCTTATTTTCACATATAAATCGAAGGCAGGATATGAGAGAAATGAACACAAACCATGATATTATGAAGACAAACATTAGGGTGCGCCGTGCATGTAATCGTTTAGATATATATATAACCTGAGAGAGCAAGTAGGACAGAAACGTCACTATCTGTGGATACATTTTGTACTATTGTTTTGCTATGATTCAATCAGCCCCTTCATACTATCCCAAGCACACACGTTAAATGCAGCCTTAGAAATTAGATTCTTGTTTTGCCGAAACTAGTTGCCATTTTTCCTTTGCCCCTCTGCTTTTGAAACCCAAATTCCACACATCATCCATTGATATATGAATAATGATATGTTAATTAATCTGTGCAAACTTGTCATAAAAATGCTAATATTGAACCATGTGGAAGGTTGATACTTGTCACAGCAATTATAACAATCATAAGAGGAAATTCATAGTGTAATAAAAGGGGCATAGTGACTGTGATAAGTTTGCTGTATGAATAAGATGAAAACTGATATAATGCCCATGAAAAACCAGAAAGCTCAAGGAGCAATAAGTGTTTTTTTGTTTAAAGTTAATGCTATATATCCTAAATGAATATTGGTTCCCTCTTGTCAAAGCTTTCGACCTCTTCAGATGTCAAATTATCAAATGAAACAAAACTCAAAATTGACATGCTGTTGGCCTAAAGAAATGCTTTTTTTTTTTGGGTTACCTGAGCATTGGTATTGTGTTTTAGTTTCATACATATTACCGTTTATAATTTGTTAAACACGTTCAAGAATCCATAGTCAAAGTTAAGAACAAATAAAAGAAGAATTTAAGTAGTACACTAGTAATACAGGGCTTTGAGAGAACTCAGAAACTTCAAAGGCGTTGACACTAGACAGTGCATGTACTAAATTGTATTAAATTTACCATGAAATTCAAATGCCTTTAAAAATTCCCTACAGAAGTTGACAAGTCACATTATGATATTTTTCTTAGTTTACAATCTAGAAGTCAGATTAAAAGAAAGAAAGGAGCAGAAGGAGCTCATCAAATTCAACTCCATATTCAATTGGGCATTCGAACTAGACTTCTTCTCTTTTGCATTATACGGGTTAAAGTAGTTGAAATCATCCAATAATCTAGAGTTTAAGTGATTGACAAATGAAAAGTCAATCCTTTAAAAAAATGAAAAAACAGATCCACTGTTGCAAGCTATTGAAATCAAAGTTCATACTAGAATCAAAATTAATATAATTGCTGCCCTCATTGATTTGCATGGCCTTTAGTTAGGAGAAGGTTTTAATTGTTGCATTCTATGCACCACCCACCCCAACCCCAACATGAGAAAAGGACAACAGAAGGACACATCAGAGATTGTGTTAGTTTGTTCTTCAGTGGTAGGACCAAATCAAAGGGTTTCTGAATTTCATCAACCTAAAGTCATGTTTACAATTGGGTTAGGTTCAGATTGCGTTGAGATCTCTTCGCACTTTAGTTAGTGTGGGCGCCAAGTAGCAATGCATAGAATGGACATGCTTTGCATCCTTTCTCTTTATCCGTTATTCTCTCTTCGTTTTTAACATAAAAGACAAGTATATAAAAAAAGTGTAAAAATCAATTGTAAAAGTAACTGGATTCAATAATAAGACGGTAGTATATCAGAAAAAAAAAAAGAAACCAACCAAACAAAAAATGAAACTTGCTATAGCATAACATAAGGCAGAAAAATGAGAATTTAATGTAATATTGCTCTCATAAAATTAATTGGAAATTCCCTTTAAAAATATATATTCAAACGTAATGGTCCCTCCAGGTTGGTCAATCTATGCATTTCATTGCAATATTTATGATGCCCAAATTCTATTTTGTTTTTGTTTCTAAGGGAAATTATGACTATCTTTCCTGAGATATGATAGGATATTAAGAACTTTTTTCTTAGTTTTGAATATTACAATGAATTGGTTTTTCCATTTATTGTTACGTTACACAACTCTTCCTCATAAGTTTTTCTTCTTTTTTTTTTTGTCTTTAAAGGGATATTTTTATAGATATTGATGTGACACTATCCCTAAGAGATGGTTGTGATTAATTTTTTATTATAAGCTGTCTCAATAAGTATTTATTTTAAAATTTGAACTTTGATCCTATTTATGAAATCATGATTCACTTATTATTACTCTTAATCTTTATTGGTTTTAAATAGAGTTAATTTTATTATACAATTATATACTATTTTTACAACATCCTTTAAAAAGTTATCAAATTATAATAATCTTTTCTCTTTATTATTTGTTTTAATATTATTTAAATATAGTTTATATATATATATATTTTAAAACTTTTAATTTACTGTTATAATTATTTTATATAAATAGTGTAATACCTTATGCTATTCAGATATCGATAAAAAAAAGTCTAAATGCTGATAGAATTTGTCTATATTTAAACAAAAATTAACGACATGCAACAGCATAAAACATTTTTACAATGTGATATTAAACAATAAAAAAATTAAAGCAGTTGTTTTCATTTAACTATGGCTCTAAGAAAATTAAAAATAATTACTTCTTTTTTATATTACATTAGAGTGGTGTTTGAATTAGTTTATATACACTTAGTCTAATTAAATTAAATTAAAAATAGATTATTCGTCAACTCCAAACAATCAATAAAAATAGGATTTAAATGAAGATTTCTAACCACACGTGATTTTCTCATCTCCACATATAATATAATTATATACAAATGCAAATTCTGTTATTCGAATAGCGTAAATAATCAAAATAGGGGTATCATTATTTAAGTAATTTTGTGTTGTAGTTTTTATTTGAGATTATTGATGGGAGTACCCATGGCTCAACAGTGGACAGCACATTTCCATATTTACCTTAGAGTTTCCACACGCTTTCTTTCAAATGCTAAGCTAATTGAGGCTGGGATTAGTACCAAATATTTAATTTGATTATACATGACTAGTACCTTACTAATTCATTGATTTGGTTCATATATATAACTAGAATATATAGTTTAAAAATAGTAATTTTTTTTATAAATTAAGTTTTTGGTTCTTCAGCATTGTGCTTCAAGACCCTTTCTAAAAAAATAATATGCATGTGATAATATCCATTAATTTTAGATTATTCAGAGTTTCACAAGACTTTCCAACGTAAATTCTCTTTGACATCGAGTCAAAAAAAAAAAATATTCTCTTTGACATGCGTGATAATTTAGCCACAAGGTAGCTACAAGTCTAAAGTCTCAAGCCACCAATTTCTTTGCATATTTCGTTTATTTTTCTATAATTATTGTGAAATAAATTTATTTTATTAATTTTCTTTGTCAAAAAAATGATAAGTAAGATACATTTTTAAGAAGAGGACCAAAATATAATTTTTAATAAGACACTTGTTGAGACAATCTCTTAGTTCTAAGAGTGTCGGAAGAGTTACTTTTATAATAATATTTATAGAAATACTTTAGTTAAAGAAAAAAAATCAAAATGACTAATGAAAAAGGGAGGGTTTAAGTTTGTTTTCTCCCATTTGTCAGTAAGATAACAAGAAATGAGTAATTATTTAACATTTTTATAGACGAGCCAAATAAAATGTTCCAAAAACAATGATACTCAACAAAATAAAATAAGAAACGTGGAAGAAAATTGATGCATTAATAACGTGTCTCATGGCAGGTAGGAACAACAAAAATTATATTAACCACGTAGCACTTGCAAAAATAAGAATAAACAAATTAGTTATTCCCATATCTGAGCTATGAAATTAACAATGGATTATAAAATATATTTGCATTAGATATATATGATAGAAAACCAAGTGCCAGCTCTTTCATGATATTAATTTCCTAACAAAACAAAAAGCCTTCTATAAAGGGATTTAAATTTGATTCAAAGTTAATTTTGTTTATATTATTATCCAATCACATGTTAATATATCATTAAAAGTGTTAGACTTTCTAAGTAATTATTATTTTACTTAAACGCTTTTGATGATTTAGTAACACTTAATTAAATGATAATATAAAATATTTTATACGAAATAAAATCAAAATTAAACTCTTTATAAAATTGTGTCTACTTGCTGATAAGTTATAGCATCAAATCTATTTATTATCTACATAAATAATTAACCCTAAAAGAATTATGTGGGCATACATATTAATTATTTTTCTTGACTCAATCATTTCTAAAATGCAGTGGCATTGGCATGCGATGCCAGAGACAGAATATCATATTTTAAAAGGGCTTCCAACGTATATAAATAAATATAGTAACAATAAGAAGGACTTTTGGAGTGCCAAGATTTGATTCCTTCCTCCAAAGCTCGTACTCTAACAATGGGTGTGTATTGCCATGGATGGCCGGGTCTAAGTACAATAAACAATGAATATATATATATAAAATTTGAATTATAAGATTGTTCTCAAATCTCAACAAATGATGCAGATTAAAACAGGGTGTATAATATCATGCAAATAACTCTTGAAAAGAAAATTACATTTTATGTGTAAAATTATTAGATAGTATATGGATTTGGATAGAAATAAACAAGTATTAATTTAAACTGTATTTAAATTAGTTTATTTTATATTTAAAATAACTTATAATTAAAATAATTTAAAAAAAATTTAAAAAAAGTAATTGTTTTCTAAAAAAAAATCAGTTACCAAACATGCACTTAATCTTAAATAAATTGATAGATAAATTTAATGACATAGAAAGAATTATATTTCCGTTTAGAGAACAAAATAATAATTGAATTTTAGAATTATAATTTTATCAAAAGAAAAGTTAGTTTGTGATCTTAAAATTTGTTTTTGAAATGCAAAAGAAAATAAAAAAAAATTCACTAAAATTCTAATATTATTATTTAAGCGTATAATCAAGTTTTGAAAAAACAAATATAATATTTTCACTATAATTTTAAAATTACATAGATATAAATGACTACTATTTTAATGGCGCAAAATTTAATTTAACGTTATTTTAAGTGCCAAATGAGATCTATAAATTTTTGTTTCACTAATTTTGATGTATATATATAATATTAGCTCGAATACTATTAATAAAAATATTGTGTAAAAATTGTTGAATACGACTTAAAATTAAACACGAAAGTGGACTTCTAACATTATATGCATATAATAATATATCAAAGCCTTAAACTATGATATAAATAAAGCTTAATTAATTAAATTGTAAGCAAAGTTCATAAAAGAAAAAATCCATATAACATATTGGAATGGGGTAGTATCCTTATTGCTGAAAATCCACAAAATAATGTAACCAAAAAAAAAATCCACAAATAGAATCTGTACCAGAAAAATGTTCAGAATTAAGTGCATGTTTTGTAAAGTTTAATTTTTTTAAAAAAATTGGTTTTACTATCTCATCAAGTTTTTTTTATTATAAGAGTTTTAAAGCACAAAATAAATTAATAAAACATGTAAAATTAAAATCCAACTCCTAGCACTTAATGAATACCTTCTCATAATTCATGAAGAACCCCACTTTCAGCCTTTTTACAGGCCCTTCTTCAAAATTTAGATCAATTGGTCAAACCCTAATGTAAGAGCTAAATCCTTGATCCCTTGCCAGTACCAATTAAGGCAATTAGCTGCCAAAAGAATATATCTAAGCAAATCTGAATCCAATCTTAGATTAACTAATTAATACGAGCCGAAAGAATATCCAACAATTTCTCACATTGACGAGGTATTTTGTCAGCTTGGAAATTCATTGCAGCTCCACCATGATTCAAGTCTGATTAATGTCACCGTGAAGATCCCTGTTTGTTCAAACCACAAATAAAATACTTTGGCCCTTGTTGGCGTATCAACGATTACTAACTTCAAATCGATCACAATCCTCATTTATTCCATTTGATTTGATTACAAGTGTAACTGCCCGAGTTGGAACATCACTCAATGTCAGAGAAGACCTCTCTCTGTAATTACAATAGTATTCACATATTCAAATCTAGTGATTTAAGAAAGTTGATTATAATTTAATTATTAGAATTTGATCCTTGTGTCAATATTTATGGAAATTAATTCTTTTACATTGTATTAAATTAATGTGAAATATATCCTTAAGATTATTCAAAAAAAAATGATTAAGGTAAAAACTGATCTGAGAATAACTCTGTAAAAAAAAAAAATCCAATGCCATAAATACAATAGAGAATACACCACTACCCAGAAGGTGAAACATCTTTAATCTTTATATATAATTAATTGATTAATTATCCAAGTTTTCTGGCTTACCGCTTACTGCATATCTGGATTATTGCCCTGTTTACCAACACTGCATTAACAGAAAGTGCAGGGCAAATATCTTGAACTGAATGAACTCGACAGATTGGATCTGGTATTACATCCATCCACGAATGTCTGCAAAATAAGTCTTCAGAATCTACAAACTGAAACCTGAGTCGAAAGTCTTAAAGAGAATGGTGGTAGGTTTTTTAACAGCTATGGAGGGACAAAATCCAGTTATCAGATAATGCTGACAGCTGTGCTAGTGATGGTTTGTGAATGGTTTGCTTGATTGATAGGATCAAACTGCGGAGTCCCTTAATGTTAGACGATTTATAAGTATCACTAGAAGTCTTAGTAGTCTCCCCTCCTCTAAAACTTTAGTTTATAAAATAATAATAATAATAATGCTGACAGCTGTCTAGTTCAAACTTGTTTTAGAATGTCAGACTCATCACCACGATCTCAAGAGCCCTTTGCCAATGTCATTTCATTTTGTCTAACACAGAATTATTATACTATCATATTAAAGGCCAAACCCACGTCTCACAACTAACAGTGTGTAATTCTCTTTCTCTATTTCTATTGTAAACCAACATGAACCGGTTCCTCTTGAGTTTATAGTGGTCCCATCAAGGACTTGTTCAAATTGATTTAAGGATGTTAGGACTTTGTCAGATCCTAATAATTGGCAATTATGAATTGAGGTCTTTTTATATTGGATGAAGTCACTCCATAGTGGTATGTCATTTCTACTTGTTTGTCATAAATAGAGTAACTGATCTCATTGAAACCATTGTAACAGAGTGGAGCTTCTTCTACAATAAACCCTTGAAAAAGAAGAAGAACGCTTATCTCTGATAGGCTTCCAGAGAAAGAAAAATTGGAGCCTGCTGAGTGGATGTATGAAGAATGGAGTTCACTTAGTGGATTGCACACAGCAGAGGAAGCTGACTTTATGAGCCAGCTTACTTGCGTGAATGTCTGTCCCAGAGCACATCAATGGAAAAATTTCGGTTTGGGAATTCCATCTGCCATTTTGGCCTGGCCATGAATCGACAATACTGAGCCGGACAGCTCGCATCAATACACTAGTTTCATTGAATTTTTACTGCAAATATGTTGCTAATACTGATTTGATGCTGTTTTTTCCCGGAAGTAGCTACAGTGCCTGATAGTAGTAAATGTCTTTCCCCACTAAACATAGTTGGTGGGCCACACTCAGCGGCTCGGATGATACCAGGCCAACCCGACTTGGGCTACCAGGTCCACTGGGTTTTTCCTTGGGGGAATTGCCCAATTACAGCCCATGTAGTGCTCAAGGGAATGACAGCCAGCAAGATACAAGAAAACACTGATGAAGAGTTAGGTCTAGACCCTGGGAAAAGAGGTTATGCTGATAAGAATTTGCCAGGACTTCACACGGAAGGGGCGAAGTACTCAGTTTCTGAACCAGCAACGAGGATATAACCAGCAGCTGGAGAAACCTCAGGACAAAGATCTAGGAGCTCAATCGAGGTAGAATAACACACAGTGAATTTTCTAAATATGTCACTTACTACTTTTTCCTAGTGATAAGCATTTTGTTTTCCCGCAGAATTTATGGTATGTGTTTGGTTTTGTGGGACTCTCATCATGATTTGATTTTATAGGTTTCAAAGAAGAAGAGGAATGTTAAATCTATAAAGAAACAAAAATCTGCTTCCACAAGCAACACCGAAGAGGATACAAGTCCTGGGCTTCAGGGGCAGAGCTTGAGCAGCTGCTGCTCACAGGATGACTCCAATGCTTCTCAGGAGCTAAATGGAGGAGGGTCTTCAAGCTTGAGCCCGAAAGATTCCACAGCTCTCAAGTTAAATGGCAAATCAAGATCTAATAGAGGTCCTGCTGCTGATCCACAGAGCGTCTATGCAAGAGTATGTCCTCTGCGAAGGGCATGTCATCAAATTATCCTTACTAATAATTGTATGATCTTGTGCTGCTGTCCATGTAATGTGAAAAACTAGATCTCGTGTGATTTTCCTTTTGCATTATGCAGAGAAGAAGAGAAAGAATAAATGAAAGGTTGAGAATCCTACAAAACCTAGTCCCCAATGGAACCAAGGTAGCTTTCTCAATGGCAATCCAACAATTATCAAACATTTGGTTGGTTAAGATGCTAAAATTCGCAAGGTTGCTTCCTTATGAAATGCAGGTGGATATCAGCACCATGCTTGAGGAAGCTGTCCAATATGTGAAGTTTCTGCAGCTCCAAATTAAGGTAACAACTTAAGGATCATCCAAACTCAAGTTCAGTGCAAAATATTTTCATATTATATCTTCTTTTGGAGAGATAGTGACTGATTCATGTTTTTTCATATTTGGATGTCTATTTAACAGCTTCTGAGCTCTGACGATCTGTGGATGTACGCTCCCATTGCTTACAATGGAAAGAACATTGGACTAGATCTCAGTATCACCCCAACAACACAACCACAGGAAATGCATCGCATAGCAATACAAGAGGATGCGGCAATTTAAGAGATGAGGGTACCATTTTTGTGATATTTCTGTTGTGTTCATTAGTATTTATCAAGCGAACCTTGTATATTTTTGAAACCATGAGGCATCAATTTGAGTTGATTTCTTGACTTTAATGTTTGGTTTCGCTAACCTCTAGTCATTGGCATCTTACTTAATATAATATGCTTGAAAGATTCTAAATTAGCTTGTACTTCCATGCTACAGTCTCAATTAATTTCTGCAAAGTTGAACTTAAATCATAAATAATCCAGAGAAAACTATGGTTTTGTTTCTTGAATGAAAGAGTAATTTTGTCAAATGAGTGCTTAAATATTTCATTTCATTTTAATTTGCTCATGTTATACACATTTAGGTTGCATAAGACAATTAAAATGAATGTAAACAATGCAACCCCCCCCCCCCCCCAAAAAAAAAAAAAATATAAAAAACTGAATGTAAACATTCAATGGCTCCATTAATAAAATATTAGGAACCAGTCCACCATGAAAGAATATGCATCTTTCAATTTTCAAAGACAACAATTTGCTCACAAATGAGTTAATTGGGTTTCAATGTTGAGCTTTGTCCAAGGGAAAGCTGTTTGGTGAAATTAATCTCTTCTTTTTATTTTTTTGGTGGTTTAAATTATGCAAAGTTTGATATGGTACTTCTGCCAATTATACTGCTTTAAGGCTATAACTGATAGTAGGATAACAAATATTAGGGGGAGAAAATGTGGCATATGGTATATGGATACAAATAGTCAAGCAAATCCTCTTGACCCTGGGTATTCGTTTGTGTCTCTTTTTGGAGTGCAAATAGCTTTACCCTTGCCTTTGGGAAGTGTTACTGTTACTTAGGCTGTGGAAATCATCCCTGGATTTACTGCATAAATATGGTTCACGTACATTCATGTGAATCTGATCTGAGGTAGGAATCACTAATGCATTACAGTTACGAATTATCATCTTATGGAATGAGCAGCCTCCCATATAGAAATCATCCCCGGATTTACTGCATAAATATGGTTCATGTACATTCATGTGAATCTGATCTGATGTAGGAATCACTAATGCATTACAGTTACGAATTATCATCTGATGGAATGAGCAGCCTCCCATATAGAAATGAGCACCCTCCCTCCCTCCCGCTCCCTCTCAAGCAGAAAGAACACTCCACCGATGTTAACTTAAGCATCCTAGAATCTAGGGAAATACCTAAGTCTGCACTAAATTCACCTTCGAGTATACAACATGCTACATTCCCAATAAAAAAACGTAGGAAAACTTTATAATTCACAATCTTTTATTGTCCATATGATACAGTCTATATATTAAATTCAATGCTCAGAGTCCAGAACAGCTCAAAAGGGCACAAGGGAAGCCACACCCATGCTTCACACCATGAGATCCCTAGAGACTGACAAGTTTTTCCTTTCAAGCTCTTTCATCGTTGACATGATTTGTAACTTCTGCTTGGCTGTCCAAGGGCATATACTGTGCCATGATAGCTCTGATTTCAGAATCCATGTATGACTGCAAAACCACCAACAGAAATACCAGTAAATTTTTACCCTCTCAAACACAATAAAGTAAATAACAAAGGAAACGTCACTTGCTTCTCAACAGAAGCTGAAAATAATGAATGATGAATTGCTGATACAGTAAATTGGGGCAAATTTTCTGTTCTACATGTCATGTTCTCGTATTTGGATTTCTAACAAAAGTCTTAGCTGATTTGGAATGTCATGGAACTCACAGCACGCTATATACCTATAGAAATTTAGTATCAAAGAAAGCATTCAATAACATCACCAAACTGAGAGAATGCGACAAAGCTTACCCTTATTCTATACTTGTACACAAGGTAAGCCCCACCAGCAGCCATAACTAGGCCAATTAAAATAACCCAAAAAGAAGCCCAAGCAGATCTTCCCTCACGAGCAGTTTTACCTGCAGAATACCCAGAGGGAACATGAAAATTAGCATTACAACAAGCACACATGTATATGTGCAAGAAAACATGTCAAGTGTATATAACTCACTTATGCAGGCATCATGGTCCCTGATATACAGAAGATCCCCACTACAACTGCAGTTATAGCTGCCCCAAGTATTCTTGCAGCTACATTCACGGCACTGACAAGCTTTCTTCTCTTTGCATTCATCAATGTCTGTAAGGATGAAGCAGCAGGAGTTCAAGTTCAGATATTCATTTTCTAGTTATGAGGAAAACATTCCCTAGGTATCATCAGGTTCACTATGCTTGACCAAGCCAAAGGATTAAGAATACTCCACAACTACTTCACTGGAGACATGAAGTTAAATCACAGTTAATCCAAATATAATTTACATAGAAGCCAACATTTCACCGAGACTGCAATATGTCTCGATTTAAATCATTTCTGTTGTCCTCATGTGTCAATTGATGGGGTTCAAAATGTTGTACATTAGGATTCTAACTAAACAATATGCAAATTTATACAGGCTGAGAGGATGTTACATATGATGGAAAGAAGAGGAAGCAAGGCAATTTTGACCTAGCTTTCAGCACCAAGTACTAGTTTAGTGATGGTATAAAACAGTAAACCATATATCCCAATAATATTTCACACATTTGTTGAAGCCACTCAATAATGAACACAGCCACTCACTTGACAAAAATACTAAAAACAGGATCCAGGACTGTATTCGTAGTGTATGTCAATATTTACCTTGCTGTTCTAGATATCCTCAATAAACTACGAGGATTTGCTCCAGGAAAAAAATATGAATAAATTAAAAACAATATCAGTATTTCTCACCTTCACAATTTTTGACACCATCACCTCTAAACCCTGGAGGACACTGGCATTTAACCTCTCCATTATCCTGTTCACAAAGAAATGACAATTTATGTCGCAATTTAGTTTCCATTATGGGGTTTACAAACCAAAAGAATTTCAACAACTAAAAATTTGATGGAGACAAAATAAGTTGAGCGGAGTTGGGTCAAGAAACTTAGTAGTTACTAACCAAACAAGCAGAAAATGCATGTCCGTTCCGGGCTTCATGCCAACAACCTCCATTGTTTATCTTGCACCGCCCAGCTCCACTAGCTGCAAACCCAGAGGAAACTAGTTGAAGGAAACTATGAATACACATGAAAATAAAACTAAAGGATTGTCAGCCCCTCCTACCCACAGCACAGAATTGATGGCAATAGATAAATAAATAACTCGCACAACACTCCACTCTACTTCATTTAAGTGCTGTGTAATAAATTTGTGAAATAAAAATGAGGTATAATGTCAGTAGTTTTTATGCATAGGAAGATGAGGGAGCTAAAGCGCTTGCACTGTTAGTGGCCAGATCATAACTTTCACCATTCAGGCAAGCCTAACAAGATCAGCGACCCTTGCCATTTGTTAATAATATTACTAATAATGCATCAATAAATACAAAGATGAATGTGAGAATGTGCAAAGCCAATGAGAGGCATTTCGAACTCCAAGTGAGAAAGAAAGTACAAGTGATGCATATTTTACTGAATGCAAATCCAATTGAAAATATCACAGATCTATATAAAACACAAATCACAATGACAATACATTTCCAGTAAAACCTATTGGAACTTAAGAAGCATGGATACGCATACAGGAACATATATCCTATCTCACACAATATGATAGGAGTATACGGTACCTTTCGAAAAACTTCAGCTATGTGTACAAGACGGTATATTAAATACTAAACCAAATATGTAACACAAAAAAATTAAAATAAAAAAATATTACATGACAAATGTTCAACTTAAAAGGTATCAAAATTTAGCATATTCAAATGTTTTGCTAGGTTCTGAATGAGTTCTAGCCCATTTTGTCAAGTTATGGCATAATTCATAGCCATTTTACAGCAATTGAGAGAGAAAATGCTGAAACCTCTGTTAAATGTTAATGAAGAACTATTCCCCCAAGAATCAAGATATTTTAGATTCTAGGTCTTCTGGAAAAGCAACATGAAAAAGCTAGTTCATAGAATTGTATCCAGAAGCTTTTCTAAATTTTGATCACCGACACAAGAAACTGTCAAAATGAGATAGACCAAAATCTACTTATTACACAAATTTCAAGAAGTCCAATGCCATGGCAGCAGCACTAACTTCAATTAAATATTCAAAGAACATTGTGATCAATGAAAAAATGGGCATACAAACACTCAAAAACACCTGATATCACCCTCTTAGAAGCGATGGAAGTCACCAGAAAAGTCAAGACAACAAATTAGAACTGAAATTTCTAGAGTCATGATGCATGACTTAGATCCATAAAACTACGCACTAGATGCTAGAAATAAGAAACTACATTAATCAGGAAATACTTCCTCAAAATAAGGCACTAAGTATTTATTCTTGATTTTCTGGTTCAAGTATGTTACAACTTCTAAGAGTACTATATAAGGACGTGTTGTATGAGAGTTGCAATGCATGACCAAAAAGATAATAAGAAGTTCCAGCATATTAGAAGTTTCATTTTTCCATCTTGCTTGCTCATAAGATCCCAGGCCTACCACACTTTTGTGTTCTTCAGATTTCAACTTTTTTTAACACAATATGCATCCTTCTAATTCATCCTTTTCTTTTTCTTCAATTCCAAGTAACACGCACAGAATTAGATAAAGTCTTGATGAAATTTATGCAAACAGAAAAGTAAAGTTTATAGCATTTTAACCTTCACAGGTCGTATAACCATCTCCTTTGAACTGCACACCATCAACCAGGGGGCATTCACATACTCGCCCACGGAATGTATCCTGAGCAAATATTTACATTGTAAATAGGAATTTAGAAAACTGGAACTCAAATGGCTCTCTTATTAGATAGCTATTTTCACTCAAATATAAATACCTTGCATGCAGTGATGTTAGCTGCTTTATCCTGCCAACAACCACCATTGTTCTCCAAGCATTCATTTGTCTCCACATCTGCCCAAGAAAAGTATGCCACTCCGAAAGAATCAGGTCGAGAACTAACAAGTAAACAAAGTATATTTCCCTAATACCAAAATAAAGTAAACATTTACCGCTGCTCAAACAAACAGCTGGTTCTGTAGTTTCCTCAAACCCAGCACAAATAGCCTTTAGAACTGCCCTTTTCTCCAATTTTCCTGAAAAAAACTATTTTTAGAATTGGAATTCCAGAACACTACCTATCACACAATGACACAAGCATACAGTACAAACCTCGATACTGTCGATTATTGATAACGAGTGTAGGCAATATGGTAACATCACCCCGTGATCCCTTCCCAACCTACAAAAAATAGTTCGTTAAACATCTATACATAACTATATTGATACAATCAATTAAATGATAACATATACTAATTACAATTATAAAGGACAGTACTTGGGCATCTTGCTCTGCTTTCAAAACAGGATTTTCAGAATCGGCATCTGGATCTCCCATGCACCTTTCAATCTTTTTAATATCCAGACCTGGATATATTGAAATGTCATTAACTACCCAAGGAAAACATAATAAGCAATGATGATTCACTTACCAAGTGATTTAATGACAGCGTCTGCACATTCCTTATTGTATTTTTTCTCCTTCATTGGGCATCTAATTTGAAAATCAGTGACATAGTCCCACCACACCCAAGGCTTTTTGGTTTCATTTGCTACCTTGAAAACGCATAGCTGTCTTAAATTTTTCAATAACCACATCTTTCCCATCATAACCTGTGCTGAAGTCCTGCTCAGGATCCGGAGCACAATATCTTCCATGATTTATGCACTGGGACTTGCACTGTTTGCTTAATGTGAATGCCTGAGGACAGTACCAAGTTATATAATGGGGTGTAAACTGAGTGTATCCACCTTTCTCTAGTATCTGTGCTGCACCCTTGAAATCCTTCAGATATTCCATCAACATATCACATTTAACTCCACACTCATCATTGCTGTTGGTCCACAACTCGTACTCCACACGATCATCTGGGTGGGGGACAGCCTCTCTCCAATCAAGATTTACATTGACCATATCCCCACCACTTATGGCATTCTTTAATTTTTCACCGAAACTCTTTTTCAATAAGAGCTGATGGTATTGTTATGTTCTCTATGTATTTTGCAGATGATCCATCCTCTTCAGGTGTGTCCATTGTTATTAAGTCTTCCTCAATATCATCTGCAACAAGAACCGCAGACGCTCCAGCCTTCTGGGCATTCCAGACCTTCAAAGCAAAGAAACAATCTGCAAGGAACACATAAAAGCACTAAGAATACACCCGAGAGAACTTTTTAAGACTTGGTCATATGCATGGCATACTACTCCAATCCTTAGCACATCTATAAAAGCAAACCACAAATTTAAATTCATAGGTAGTCAAAACTTTCAAATAAACCTAAAGAGCCATATTTAACTATCAAACCATTCAAAATAAACTAATGGTGAGAAATTTACGGATTTTCTTATTTTTTCTTCAAGAAGAAACGAAAAAACCTAGCATCTAATAAGTTAATCCAAAAGGATTACAAAATAGTTCTTTGCGAACAAAACAATCAAGTTACACTTCAAAATCCGATCCGAACAAAACTGAGAGCAAAGGAAAAACATAGATGGACAAGAATGGAAGAGATATAATATTAATCCAAGCACGTATAGAGAAGCATATTCACACCATGAACCAAACAGCAAGGCAATGGAACTACAACTGACAAAAGTAGCCAACTTTAGCTCAGTAATAACAAGCAGAAGAATCAATGAAGTGATAAAGAGATTCTGCAGTAATGCAAAACGGGCTACCAAAATTCATAACTGCACTAAATCGTTAAAAAGCTACCTCAAAAGTAACACCACCCCCCCCACCCCCCCAAAATAGAAAAAGCCCATTGAACCTCAAACCTTAACATCAAACAACAAAATTAGTCGAAGTACGAAAGTCTCACTTCCGCGATCGAGTAAAACGATGGTGGGGAGAGCTCCAGGCTTTGATTTGAAGGAAATCCCAAACTCATCGAACTCTTTGCAACCCTTCTGGTTATCCTTCGGGTACATGACGTTTCCGGCCATGCTACCTCCGTACTGAGGTATGCCAAAGTTGCCAATCGCACTATTGTGTGTGCCTTTGATTTTCTCCGGCGAGGTCACCGTCAAGCTGTTCTTCTCCACCACGAATCTCGCCACTGAAGAGGGCACGAAGGACAGCAACAGAAACCCTAAAAAGAATCCCAGTGAGGATCTCCGAAGCTTCATATTTTGGCAAACCCAGAGAGGGATCCGCAACCGGGTTTTCCAAATTCCAAAATGGGTTAGCTTCGGAGACCAATTTTATGAACAACGAGGGATAAAAATTGCGCCTTTAATATCAGTTTCTGCGAATTATTTAAAAAAAAAAAAGTGGGAATTGTTGTTGTTTCAGAAAAACAAAATCAAATCTGAGAACTTGTGTTGCTTATTGTTGTTGTTCGTAAGATAAAAGTTTGTGTTAGAATAGAATAGAAACAAATATGTCGCAGCGTAGAGTCTAGAGACTCGAGAGACTTGGAAACTTGAAAACGCAAATCTCTCCGTCACTCTCTGTCGAGTCCACGGGGACAAATGCAAGTCTTAACTATTAAGCAATAAGCAATAAGCATAGACTCTTCAATGATATAAAAATATTTAAATAAAAAAAAAAAAGAAGATAGACTCTTCAATGCTTACGTTCCTAACCCATTAACTTATTTGATTATTAAAAACATTTAACTAAAAAATTAAACTTCATTGTTGAACAAGTGCGGAGGATGATTTAAAAAAAAAATTGAGGTTAGAGCTTTCAGAATATTGTTTTCAGAAATAGAAAATTGCATATGTGAACGTAACTTTATAATTACTAGAGTGTCTCTCAAGTTTTCTATTTTAATTTGTATATTTATTTTTTATCATTAATATAATTAATTTTTATTGCATATGTGAACGTAACTTTATAATTACTAGAGTGTCTCTCAAGTTTTCTATTTTAATTTGTATATTTATTTTTTATCATTAATATAATTAATTTTTAAATTAATTAATTAATAATTAATTTTTAAATTAATTAATTAATAATTAATTTTTTATATTTACAAAATAATTATTTAACTTAAAAAAAATAATTTTCTATAACTATAAAATGTGTTTAAATTTTAAATATAACTTTTTTATAACTTTTTTAATAATTTTAGTGGATATTTTTATTTTTTTTAATATTTTTATCCTTCTAAATTATAAAAAGATTGAATAACAATAGTATTTTAGGAAGATATACAAAAGGAAAATTGTCTTCATAATGTAGCATCTTGAGTAATATTGTTATGTTTTTCAACAAAAAGAAACAAAAAATCAACTGGAACATATAAAATACAAGAAGATAAATATGATCATTTTATTAAAAAAAGATAAATATGAATTTTAGTGTAAAGAATTTGTTATGATGAGTTGTTCATTATATTCAAAATTTTGCATTTTATCTCTTTAATATGAAATTTTTTTATTATTTTGACAATAAAAAAAGATCTTAATCCTTTATAAATTCATACATGAAAAGAAATTATTTTGACGCTTTTTTTTCTGGATATGGATACCTATGTATATTTATCAAATTTTTTTTCGCATCCTGATTAATCTTTTCTTCTTAATCAAAATATAAAATACAAGATAAATACCATCTTCATAACAGAATTACGGTAAACAAGAGAACAACAGGGCATACCATAGTGTGTTGTGAGGGAAATTAAAAAAAAACACATTTTTTAGATGTACTATTTTTTAAAAATAATTTTCAAATAAAAATAAAAATTATTTAATTTGGTCTTTCCCAATCAAAGTATTATTTTTTTTTACCCAAAAAAAAATCTTCTAACTCTACCCTTCGAGACCAAATACATTTTATTTTATTTTGTCGAGACTAGTAAGGAGAATTCTGGCAAAAGCGTCTTGTATTGTATACAACATTTGTTAGATACATATATTAACTTTTGGCGTTTTGTTAAATTTTTTGGTAAATAGTAAATACATGTAGCTTTTATTTATTTAATCAAAATCTATGTAGTTTTATATACAAATATCAAAGATTTTCATTTATAGGTAATGATTAAAATTTACATGAAAATATAATTTTAACAAATCTTATAAATTATTTATCAATGTATTATGTTTTAATACAAAATTAATCTATAGTAAAAAACACAAAGTAAAAGTTAAATTGAATTTTATAACTCGTCAGAACGTGATTTAATGATAACTAAATTAAAATTTTAGTAAAATTTTACCCACAATATCATAAAAATATAATACTGTTGCAGAACATTTTTATACTAGTGGCCAGCAAAGATTATAATATATGGATCATGGTCATGAATGCCTATTTTTATATATAAAAAAAAAATCATGTCAAAAAAAAATAAAAAATTGAAATTTTACAGACTGTCGGCACTTACCTAATCAACCACCGCCGTCATCGGCCAAATTTCCGTCACCAGTTTCTCTTTCTCCCTGTCAAGTGTCAACCCCTCGTGTTCCTGTTTTCTTTCACATAGAAAAAAAATAATAGTCATTTTCTTTTTGTTAACGTATTCATTTTGGTTAATCATCTTTCTTTGTCGTAATTTAGGAATAATCAGTCAATGAAAGCTCAACTACTTTATTATTATTTTTTTAAAGTGAAAGCTCAAGTACTTATTAAAGGAAGAGAAAAAGTGACCTACAAATCGAATCTCATATATCATTATAACGATTTCGTTTTAAAAATTAACGCCAGCATGAATTGAGTTTTAAGCACTTTAGCTACTAGCTCTTTATCGTCCTATTTTTAATTTGATAGAATGTTTTTATTTTTCAACTTACAAAATGTTATTTCTATGTTTTTTTTTACACCTCTTTTTTATATTTTTTTATTAAAAAAAAATTTATCTTTTTACTTTTTCTCTTCATTTTTTTAATAAATGAAGAGAAAGAAAGAATAAATTTTTTTTTCTAGATTCCACCATGTTGAGACTTGATTCAGGTGTCCCTAGTAAGGTCCTTCGTGATCTTTTAAGGATATGTACGAATGAAAGAATTTGATAAAAAAATAATGATTTAACTTTTAATTATAAATTAAAAATTATAAAATATTTATAAAAATAAAAAATAAAAAATTATTTTATAATTTTTTATATTATTCTTTTATTTTAAAAAATTCTTAAATAAATTTTTTTAATTAAAATAAAAAATTATTTTTCTTTTTATTTTTTTCAAATTCTTTTGTCCAAACATACTATAATAAAGCCAAAAAGAAGAGGTGGAGAGTATTGCAAGGGAGTGAAGCCCTTGCTTTCTTTGCATGTCTTCAAATCTTACCACGTGAACTACTAATATGTGACATTTTTTTTTCATTTTTTTCATAAAAAGAAGTATAAATATGCAAGGAAGGCATAAAAAATATGGTGTAAAAATAACATTGTCCTTTTTAGATATAATATGAGGTAAAAGCCCAAAAAGAGAAATGAAAATTACATGGCGACAGATCTCATGAAAGAAACTGCTAATGAGGGAGGTTCATAAACATGTGCACACCAAAAAAATATTTTTATGAGAGAGGTTGACCATGGCCTCATATATTTATTTGATTTTCTTCCATACCCATCCTGACCGTCGAATCTCCCAAGAGCAAATCTCGAATTATTAATTAATTGAGCTTATAATTAATATATCAAGAGCAGGATGCCCATAATTCTCCCAACAGTTATCAATAATTTAAAGCATACACAGAATCTATATATTTCAAGCTTATCTTTTTTTTTTTTTGGTGAAATATTTCAAACTTACCTTTTTTTAGCTCATATATATACCCCAGGAAATGCTTTAATTAATCACGCTGAACTCTAATTCAAATTTCAAATGTTGTCAAGATACATCTACACCTTCGTTCAAAACCTGTAAAATTTTGAGCTTTTCATATTTGCCACAGCATTCGTGAAAACCAAACCAAGATAATTAATAAACTCTTTACTATTCAAATTTTACTTACTGCATGCAACCTAGAGTTTCTTTGGAATACGCCGAGCAAGCAACACCCCCTGCCAAAAGAACCAATATTTAGAGATAAAAATGGATCTTGCAAAATCTTAGAAGCATTAGCACAGAGAAGAAAGAATCACATGACATGCAATTAGTTAGTGCATATTTTGAAATAGATTATTTGAAAAAATCATTTTTTTAAAAGTTTTTTATTAAAATTTTAATTGTAAATTATTTTAATTACAAATTAAACTAAGATTATAAATTAAATAATTAGTAATAGGCTTCTTGCAAATGACGCGTTCCAGCCACAATCCATTTGACCAGTGTTCTCAAAGGCCCACGCGGACCAATCCCAGGAATATTTCTCTTTATTAAGATTAAGATTAAAATTTAATAAAATCGCTTAATCTTAAGAAAGAGAAATAATTATATGTATGGCATTAATCATATAGTTTATCTATACATATCACTATCTTTAGTGGTTCGCAAAAATCAATGTGTGTAAATAATAGGGTAATGTTATATATATATATATATATATATATATATATATATATCACATATTCAACTACTTATCACTGTTTTTTTCTTTTTTTTTCTTTTTTTTCTTTTTCTTCTTCAATATTATTGGTTAAACTCATCATATGTGAGAAATGTGAGTCTTTATATAAAGAAATTATTAAATATATTAATTAATATAAGACATTTTTTATACTGTTCTATTAAGCATATTTCACATCAACAAAATACTCAATTTTGTTATTAAAATAGAAGATTAGAGTGACCACGCATCTTAGCACACATTCGATAATTTAGTGGAAGAAAAATGTCTTAGCTAAGCTTTTTTTTTTTTTCTTTATGTACGTGCAAGTATTATTTTTCCCCTCGGCTACTTCTTTAAAAATTGGTGTCAGATGAAGGACTTGAGGCTAAGAAACGCTGAGACCTGCCATGCTTCACAAGTACCGACAATTCTTGTTTTTGGCTACAACATGTACCAACAAATTTTAAGTGCAACTGAAATACTATTGAATAGCCTTGAGCATGAATAATTGCATGTTTTTGGATAATAATAAAGGCATGTTTTAATAAATATTTTTATTATTAATTTTAAATTATTAATAAAAAATTTATATAATTTTTTTACAAAATTAATAATAAAGATACTTCTTAAAATATATATTTATTACATTTTTAAAACATGTAATAATTTTTTTTTAAAAGTATCAAGTAGTAACTCATTGTTAAGACAAAGAAATCAGACATTTAGTGTATGTTCGAGTATAATTTTTTTTAAAAATTAATTTTTTAAATTTTTAATTAAATTTTAATTATAAATTATTTTAATAATAAAATAAACTAATCAAAAAAAAAATTATAGCTCCTTTGTTACTTTTCTGATTATATCCCTGCACAGCAAGGGAAGTACAGATGTATTACTCTTTCGGATATTTCCCTCTGGGCTTGGCAACTCAGTGTTGTTTTGATCCAGATTGTAAGACATGACTGCACTAGGAATTTTGGTGTTCTCGTGACGGATTCGCCTGAAGGCTTTGGGAGAAAAAAAAAAAAAAGAGAAAACCTTAACAGCTTAGTAAATGGCAATTTGTGATGGTTATTTGGCTTATGAGTAATGTTCAGACCAGAGTATTTGACTGCTGAAAACAGCTTTCTTTCATTCTTTAACCTGTTTCTAATAATGTTAATTACTTACTTACCCACTTGCTTCATTTACAATTAATAATTTAATACACATAGTTATTCAAGTATTTCTACCCAAGTTTAATGAAAGAATTATGTAGTAAAATCACCTAAACTTAAATAGAGACACTTGCACAGAGACGAACAGTGAAAATAGAATTGTGTAAATACCGTTACTCCTGTTTTTATGCTTCTTTAATTTTTATACAAAAGTATGCCTAAAGGGGGTGAGGCAAAAGTTTGCACTAAAATAATTATCTCTCCGTTGTAAGCAACATGTGTACTAAGTATGCCTAGCTATTTAGAGGTATCAAATTAAAGAAGAGTTTAAATTTAACAGCATAAACTTGTATCTATCATCAATATTTTGCTTTTATCCAATCTACCTTTCATTTAATCATCACCCTTCAGGTATGTTCCAAAGCCATGGCAGTTCTGAGTGTTCTGTGAAAATGGGTTATGATATTCGTGATGTAAATTAATTAAATCCAATAATGTAAATGGATTCGGACCGTGAATGAAGATATAAAAAGATGATCTTTATTTGTAGTTCAATTCTTGGGAATTTCACTTTATAGAGACGGTCATACTATTATTATTTTTAATTTAAAAGATTAAGTTTATGAGACGATTCAAATAAAACGAATTCTGTGAGAATACTCCTGATTCATAAAAAAAAAAAGATAATCTTTGTTTACGTGAAATAAGAAAAAAAAAAGAGACAACTAGATTTAATTTGTTCTTGGGGATGTAGTTTGAAAACAGGAAGAGGTAGTTAAAACATATTTTACCATGATAAAAAAAAATTTCCCCAACAGCAAACTTAATCTATTTATTTATATTATAATATCAAAATTTAATTAGGTATTTGATCCGTAATATATTTATTTTATCTTAAAAACTTCAAAATTACAAGTTAGTTAGTAGTAATTATTTTTTTCTAGATTTAAATAAATATAATAAATAAAGTAGAATAATAGTGAATTATTTATTCACTTTTAATCTTTTATTCATATCATTTAAATAAAAATAAAAATGTAAAGCAGATTGATACGCATGTTACTGAGTGTCAAGACGCCAATTGTTTATATAACAGTGCAAACTTGTATTTTTGATAAATATACGCCAACTTTTATCACATTTTTTTTTCCGTCCTCACATTATAAACACTATACCTTGAATAAGAGAAAGTTATAGTCAGTGTGATAATTTTCTTTTATTTTATAAATAAAATTACAATAATTTAAATTAATTAGTGATCGTAGTTATAAAATATTAAATTATCTTTTGATAAATTTTATATGAAAATAAAATAAAATAACCAAATAGATTTCATGTCAAGATGCATGACGATGCAAACTCACATTTGTGGTAAAATACTCCAAGTTTTCCTATTTATTCATAGTTTTCGCAATCTTTTGCCTATTCCCCAGTCCAATTCATTCAAGTAATTTCCTTGCGACTTCTCTTTCAATTTGAGAATTTTGCAGCATAGAACTCGTTTGTACATATGATGCGCTTAGAGGTTCAGTTTTCAACTTCTGTAGTTCCTAGAAATACTATTATAATTCATGACAATAATTGCAATTTTCTTGGTTAACCAATATTTTTTTAAAATTTTTTTCTAGTTCAAATTATTAGATTCATATATCATTCATTGGTTTTTTTAGCTTCTTACCATTCAAATATATATAGTAGTATAAATAGCATGAGTACTAGTTTAAAATTCATGGATGCAAGAAGCATGATTTTATACTGACAAAAACCAGACCTCTATTTAAGATATTTTTTTCCTTTTCATTTTCTGTCCACATTGTGAGAAACTCATCCATGCATGCCTCTTCATTTCTAAAGGATATATCTTGTCACAAACTCAGACTAGAAAATCAAGTGCCCAAATTTCAAATTCATGGTTGACTAATCAAAACAAGCAATGCATGCTTTTGAATGACAAACGATGAGTGCCTTGGTGGGGGTTTATCCTTACAGAAAGCGTGCACTTTATCTGCTATTTACATGTCTTCAAAGGCACCCTACCATGAGTGCCTCTTTCTCTTCCCCGGTCCTTCATCGATCCTTTCTCTCCCTAAATCTGATTATCGCGTATTTGTAGCTTATTTGAGAAGAAATAGATCATTATTTGGGAACACTACATTAGCCTTGTTAGCTTATCACATTGAGCAACGTCATATCAACAATCCTATCCCATTCCTACGTGAAACACCACGTTCATAATTTCAGTGACCCCCCATTTGCATGATCACCAAAATCTACACAAATCATACATTATAGTGTCCAAACAATTATTGTTGGCACTGTATATCCAATCTTACGGTCAAGATACTGCTAGGGATATGTTGGACCGCGCAGCACACTTGTGCTGTGGTGCCATGGAAGAGCCAAAGATGCTTTTGTTTTGCTTAAGCATCCTAGAATCATTATATTTGTATTGCCTAAACAGGAATCAGACAATCTACCTTGTAGAGTATATCTCAATTCACAAGCAACCACCTTTCAACAGTGCACAATGTCTCAGGCTCAAACTTCAGCTATATAAATCAAGCAGAGAGTTCACCATCTCACTCCAACATAAGACAAAAGCACAGAGTGTTGGTAAACCATGAAAACTCAACTTTTGTTCTTGTCCATTTCCCTTTCTTTTCTGATACTCCCAACTGCTACCCAGAAACATGCATGTGACAAGGGCTCTCCTCAGACTAGCGAGTTCCCATTTTGCAACGCTTCCCTGTCTTATGAGGCCAGGGCCAAGGACTTGGTGTCACGCCTAACTCTCCAAGAAAAGGCACAGCAATTAGTAAACTCTGCTGCTGGTGTTTCCCGGCTTGGTGTGCCTGCTTACGAGTGGTGGTCAGAGGCACTTCATGGTGTCTCCAATTTGGGGCCAGGAACACGTTTTGACATAAGCGTGCCTGGTGCCACTAGCTTTCCGGCCACCATACTTTCAGCTGCGAGCTTTAATGCAACTCTGTGGCACAAGATGGGGCAGGTTGTGTCAACCGAGGCTCGAGCCATGTACAATGTGGGTTTGGCAGGTTTGACTTTTTGGAGTCCTAATGTGAATGTGTTCCGTGACCCAAGGTGGGGGCGTGGCCAGGAAACGCCAGGGGAAGACCCATTGGTGGTGTCTAGATATGCCGTGGAGTATGTCCGTGGTCTACAAGAAGTGGGTGATGAAGCAAGTGCTAAAGCTGATAGGCTTAAGGTTTCAAGCTGTTGTAAGCACTATACTGCTTACGACCTTGACAACTGGAAAGGCATTGATCGGTTCAATTTTGATGCAAAGGTAAAGAGAAAACTTAAGAAGACTTGTTAGTATAACTAAGATGCATAATAACCTAGACAATGAACATGGTCATCATTGGGCTTGTTGCAGGTGACAAAACAAGACTTGGAGGACACGTATCAGCCTCCATTTAAGAGCTGTGTGGAGGAGGGACATGTTAGCAGCGTCATGTGTTCTTATAATAGGTTGAATGGGATTCCTACATGTGCTGACCCAGACCTCCTCAAGGGAGTAATCAGAGGCCAATGGGGTCTAGACGGGTTTGTCTTCCATCCCATGAGTCATTTCATTTTTTCATTACAAATTAGGCTAACTTAAACACTCTACAGCAATTTCTACTTTTGCTAGCCATGAGGAACTATATATATTAATGTGACACTTTCAGGATCTTTCATTATTAGCTTTTGTAATTTGAGATAACCAAGTGAAGCTCCCAGATATCTTTTGCTTTCTTGCAGATATATTGCTTCAGACTGTGATTCAGTGGAAGTTTATTACAACGCAATTAATTACACTGCAACTCCTGAAGATGCCGTGGCTCTTGCATTGAAAGCAGGTAAAACTGCAAAAATTCTACAATTTTCTGATTGGAAGGAAAATATTATGAATGGTTTTGCATTATTAAATGGTATGATGGTATCTTATCGTGCAGGTTTAAACATGAACTGTGGCAACTATCTAGGAAAATACACAGCAAATGCAGTAAACTTGAAGAAGGTAGATGTATCTACCGTAGACCAGGCCTTGGTGTACAACTACATAGTCCTAATGAGATTGGGCTTCTTTGATGACCCCAAGTCACTTCCATTTGCAAAACTGGGGCCATCTGATGTATGTACTAAAGACAATCAGCAATTGGCACTAGATGCTGCAAAGCAGGGGATTGTTTTGCTGGAAAATGGTGGAGCTCTTCCTTTGTCCCAAAAAAACATACAAAATTTGGCTGTGATTGGACCAAATGCCAATGCCACCACAGTTATGATTAGCAATTATGCCGGTATACCTTGCAGCTACACTAGCCCGCTACAAGGACTAAAGAAGTACGTTTCTTCTGTAACTTATGCACCTGGTTGTAGCAATGTTAAATGTGGTGATCAGAGCCTTATTGCAGCAGCAACTATGGCAGCAGCCACTGCTGATGCAGTGGTGGTTGTTGCGGGATTAGACCAATCTATTGAAGCAGAGGGCCTGGACAGAGAGAACTTGACATTACCTGGATTTCAAGAGAAGCTTCTGAAAGACGTGGCTGATGCCACCAATGGAACAGTGATTTTAGTCATGATGGCAGCTAGTCCAATTGACATTTCTTTCACTAAAGGTGTCAGTAAAATTGGGGGGATATTGTGGGTAGGGTATCCTGGTCAAGCTGGAGGGGATGCCATAGCCCAAGTAATATTTGGAGACTACAACCCAGGTGCTGTTTTTGTATTAAATGCGTGCATTTATTTTTTAATACTTCGTTACCAGATTATGTATAAAAATTTTTGGACACTAACAGTGAAGCCTTAAATTTTAGGTGGTAGGTCCCCTTTTACATGGTACCCACAATCGTTTGCTGATCAAGTTCCCATGACAGACATGAACATGAGAGCCAACAGCAGTCGAAATTACCCTGGAAGAACCTACAGGTTTTACACTGGGAAACCCCTCTATGAATTTGGCCATGGATTAAGCTACTCCACATTCTCCAGTTACATAGCATCTGCTCCCTCCACCATACTGATCCAGAACACATCCTTTTCTGACCCACATTATATCTTCTCAGCCACTCAACTTGAGTCTCTCTCTGACGGTGAAGCAATTGACATTTCCACCATAAGTTGCCAGGATTTGACATTTTCGCTTGTCATTGGTGTGAAGAACAATGGATCCCTTGATGGATCCCATGTGGTGCTAGTGTTCTTGGAGCCGGCAACTTCAGAGCTGATAACGGGGGCTCCAATTACACAGTTGCTAGGATTTGAAAGAGTACAAGTTAAGGTGGGGATGACAGAGTTTGTGACAGTGAAAATAGATATATGCCAAGAGCTAAGTATCGTGGATAGTGATGGCAAAAGAAAGTTGGTCATTGGACAGCACGCCATTTTGGTTGGCTCTTCCAGCGAAGCCCAGGTGAGACACCACATTGATGTTAGACTTTCAGGAAGTATGAATGAAGAAGACTTCATGTCTGAGTGAATCTAATAAGCGATCATTGCCTCCAGCAGCTACAAGCCATAGCAATGGTATCTGCCACTGCTACTGCTAGCTAGTTACATACATCATGTAGTAGATTCTGGAAGTGATGAGTTTAATAACAGTATGTGGAAGTGGGAGAGTGCTCTATATCTGATACTATACTAGATATTAATATTTATATTTATAGAAAATAAAATTATGCTAAATTAATAGAAGTTCTTTTTTTTTTTTAATTTTGAGTGAATAATATTTGCAGTTGATGTTTGGCAGTTGGGATAAAAGGGGCTATACAAAACACAAAAACCGCTAGAGGAAGGGCTTGAACCTTCGACCTTGTGGTTAACAGCCACACGCTCTAACCAACTGAGCTACTCCAGCTCTGCAGAGGGTGCGCATTAAAATAATAAAAACGTAAATATACCATTTCCTCAAATCTACTTCGTATAAAGGGCATTGCTTAGTGTCTAGTTTTAACATGGCTAAAATATCGTTATATTTATTTAAAAACAATTTTAAAAAAATGGATAAAAGTATAAATTAATATTGTTATACATTTTACATGTTTCTTATATAATATACAACTCCTGTTAATTTTTTTTTATCTTCTTAACTTCTTTAATAAAAGATAATTTTTTTAATTAAAACAATTATTTTTAAAATTTAAATATATATCAATCGTATAAAAAAAATACATATCACTCTATAAAAATATTTATAGCAACTAAAAATATAAAAAATACAAATTGAGAAATGCACTAGTTACAATAACTGCTATCGATAGTGTTCAGAATCTCTACTCATGGTTGATGACTTCAATTACTACCCCCGGGTCTTAAAAAAAAAAATCCTTGGGGCCAGTGTTCAAAGCTGTGATTCAATCTGGTGAATCTTGCCTTTCCTCTCCTAGAATATACGCATTATAAAAATTAATTAGTTAATTGAATATATATCTCTCGTAGAACGATAAAAGGGATAATTAAGGGAAAATCACCTCTGCAAATATGCGGCTTTTATTCAACACTTTTGTCTTAGCTTTATCAATAATTGACTGTCTCTGAAAAGATTATAAATGATAATAAAATGAACGTTAAGTGTAATACTGATACATAATAGAAGCAGGAAAGAAAATGAAAAACTTAAAACCCCCACTTAATGCAGAAAATAAATTAGTATGTACCCGTTGCCATCCTTGCTTCTTCTCTTTCCTTGTTAGTAAATCAGAATTTTGTTCTTCAGGTACATATACACTAGGTTTGATCTGTCAAAAATTGCAGCAAGAAATTAGGTAACTAGAAATCTGAAAGTGTATTTATTATTTCATCTTCTTATGAAACCCAGCTCACTCAAGGAAAAACAAGAGGAAACCACACTGACCTTTTCCATGGTGGATTTATAGAGGCTTGAAGTATTATTGTTTTTGTAGATTGGTGTAAAGTCAAATAAATGATGGAAGAGTTCATTTTCCTGTTTCAACAATGAAAAGGAATTCAGACAATTGACAAATAAGCAATTCCTTTGGTTAACTGGTTCAGGGAAATACAACTCAAGAGTAAGGGCTAACCAGCATATGTTTCAAAAATTCTTCTTCTCCAAGAAAATTCTTCAGGAACTTCAACTGTCAAGGTGGGAAAAAATGCAACAAATCAATGAGGTTATAATAACATGAAGACTGGAAGGTGGAGCAATGGAAAACAACAAATTTACCTGTATCTTTGGAGACCACGATGATATAGTTAATTTATGTCCATTAATTCTTTCTGAAGTTAGTGGAAATTTACCATCCTTGAAATACTTCAAGACATCCCAATCAGCTCTGGAAGCATTGCTAAAGGTTTGCTTCAGAGAAACTCCACTCCTTGCTTTTGAAACCTTCTCTAATTGCTTCAGAATATTGCCTTTGATCAGATTCTTCCATTTTGAGTATTTTAGTGGGGATTTGGTTCTTTTAGCTGAACTTTTAGTAGGATTCTCAGCTTCACTGGAGAACTTCTCGAGACTCTCGTAATCAAATATTACAGCCAATGCTTCAGCAGCTGCAACACAGACTGACTCATCTTCTGATTCTAAAATGTTTAGAAAGTGAGAAATTGTCCTGCATCATATACAGAATCAACAGTTATGTTGGTTAGAATTATAGTTAAACATTTATCAAAATCCTATTCTAACAGCAGCCATTACTCGTGCAGCATCAGTAACTAATGCTTTGCAGGAATGTCCGCAATAAAGTGTCTTTGGGAGTTACATGTTAATGTACCAAACCATTAATTTTTTTGCTTTTTTTTTTTATTTGTATGGCAAAGTTTCCTGGTAATATCATGTATAGGTTCAATGTGTGTACTGCCAAATTCAAAACAAATAGCTAAATTTATGAACAGCTATAATGTTTAGTCCCTACGTAATGGTCACTCTAGTAATAGCTTAGCTCAGATGCTTCACTTCTCATCAAAGATTCAAAAGGAAAGAACCAGGTTCAAATCCTCTTTCCCTGAGCTAGAAATGCTAGCTACCTAAAGACCAAAAAAGTCACAGTAAAGTTTTATTTGCCATTGTACAATGAGGTTGTATATCACAAATAAAGTTCCATATTCATATAGGTCGTTTAACATCCCTTCTTTAATTTCTTTTCCCTTTTCCATTTCCTTTCTGATACTTCTTTTTAGTGTTTAAATGATCAAGATTGACTTCTAAATTCACATACCCTTGCCAGTGTTTGTGGTTAAGTTCCCATCCATCTACCATTGTAATTAGAAAGGTCCAAGCAGAAATTGCCGCTGATATAATGGCAGGTACCTGCTTATTTGCAGACACCTGAAAAGGAAAACAGATTACAGGATCATTTACTTTGCAATTTACAGTCTGAATTTATATTTCAATATCAACTTCCATGAGATGTTTAACGAAGTAATTTTGTGCAGACATTATGGCCTCACAGCATAGTACTAAATATTAGGGGAATTTCACTAATTTTGTATACATTGTAAATAATAACAGTAAACTAAATTTGCTAAAATAATTATATGCACCAAAAAGCAAAACATGTGGATTGTGGAGTAGGGGTATTTGAATTAAAATATTTACATCAAACTTGGATTCAGGAATAATAAATGCCCATATTATTTGCATTGCTGCTTCTCTCTCCAGTGCATTATTGGCACAAAAGAAAGTGACCATGGCCAAAGAATCCAATAGAGTGACAACGGTCCCAGGGTCCACCAGCTGCATGAAAATTTCAGGTTGTCAATCTCCAAACAACCTCAAAAAAATTATTTAGTAGTTAATTTCATTAAACTACTTCAAAGTAACATTAAAACTTTACGTTTAAGGTACCTTTGCAGTAAGTTCTTTGGTAAGTACAGGGACTGACTCTCTGTATATTTCTTGCGCATTATCAGTGCCAGAGATGGTCATTGCCATCAAACCTGTGTAATTGAAAGGGTTAAGTTGACCAAGAAAAATGAATGTGAATGCTGACTAAAAATAGGGGGAGAGGATTTTAGACTAACCAAGGACGTGAGAAGCTAGTTGCTTCTCTTTGGCAGAACCTTTTTTAATGGAATCCAAAATCTGACACAAGGTTGTTGCAAAGCTGAGAAAAAAAAAAAAAACTCTCCGGTCAAATATATACGAAACCCAAATCTTGAGGTCCAAATACGTATAGAAGAACAATTGGTGTTTAACTGTTTATGTGCAGACCTATGTTATAGTGTGGGGCAGTGGCACCCTGAAATCAAAAAATTTAACATAACTGTTTTTTTTTAAGAGCATAGGTTATTTCAAGACTATCAGTTAGAGTACCAGTGACATGCTTGGATCCCAAAGAAACAACTAGAGACCCAAAGTTACAGATTTTTAATTTCAAACTCTTGAACATGGATATGCAAAGTTTTATTTAAATTCTTTCAATCAGTTGAGCCAACATGCATTGGCATATACTATTAAGTAAGTACTCCCATAGAGTAAAATATGTCCCTCTTCCAAAATTCTTTTGAGTAGAACTCCAATAAAAATTTTCTAGTTGTGCAGCCAAATCTTTAACAAAGAAACCAAGAAGGAAAGGGGGGGAACTAAGAAAAAATGCAAGGGACTTACTTCTCTTGCAGGTTATCATAATGGTTTCTGTCGTTCAGGATCCTAATAATACAGGACAGTGCATTCTCTCTAAAAGAAGCCCTTCATTAAAAAGAAGAAGAAGAACATAAACACCAACAACAACAACAAAGATCAGAAACAACGAGATAATAACAATTTAAAACAAGAAAAGCAAACAAGGATACTTTTTCTGCTCCAATTGGTCCAAGTAAAAAGAAAACGTCTTAAGAGGAGCCTCTACATCATCCACACTAGTACTACTGTCATGATCGCTGTCAACAGCAGCAACCATAGTTGAAGCACTCTGGGAATGTCCTCCACCTGTAGAACATAACAAGATATTCTTTGTCAATAATCTATTTACGGAATAGCAAACCCACGTAGTTATATTATTGAATGATATGAAAAGTATAATGCAGAGAAAAGAAAAACTTTAACTGGAATGCTTACGTCTCCTCGTCATCTTAGATTGTGAAGCTCTTAGTCTTAGGTTGGAAGGTCGCAATGAATGTATATCCACGGTCTCTTGTGACTTTCGTTGGACTTCAGGAAGAATTTGAGACAATGAAAGAGAGTGAAAGAGTTTAAAAGGAGCGAGCGTAGTGGCTGAAATTTATGTTTCCTAATCCTCTTGCAATTAGCTTTCCTAATTCAATTTTTTATTTAGGCTATCAATCACTTATAATGCATTTAAACATCTAATTTATTTAGTCTATTTTTAAAAGATTTATTTTTAATTAAATAATTTTTTATATTATTATCTAAATATATATTATCATATTTTTAAAAAAATTTGACTATAATAACAGTTCACATTAAAGGTTAAAACTCCTTAAAGTGGATATGGATATATGAGTTAAAAGAAAAAAAATGATAAATTTTTTTTAATTAAAAATTTTTCTTTATTTGGAACTTTTTTAAAATAAAAGAACTAAATAAAATATTATCAAGTAATCTTACTATCATTTTTTATTTTTATAAATATTTATAATTCTCTTAATTTAAAAATAAAAAATTAACATTCTCTCCATTTTTTTTCTAAACTCTTTCGTCTAAATATATTTTTAAAGATAATAATTTAATATTATACTATTAAATAAAAATTACACTCATTTTTAAACTCAATATTTGCTCATGCAATAGTTTAATTTATTAGTTTGCTTACATTAACACATCGTGTACATGTAGAATGACTTTAAATTAAGGTGAAGGAAGGCATTATCTAGTCAGAGCTCATTTGGGAAAGATGGAGAACAGGAGAACCTTCGAGGCAATAGTCACTATTAATATTGTTAAAATTAAATCCAACAACTGGTTTCCTATTCAAATTTAACTGTTTAAAGTGGTTAATTGAACCAAATGTCATAAAATATTCACACACATTAATATAAAATTTATATATAAAAATATT
Organism: Castanospermum australe; assembly: GCA_019955255.1. Taxonomy (NCBI): domain Eukaryota; kingdom Viridiplantae; phylum Streptophyta; class Magnoliopsida; order Fabales; family Fabaceae; genus Castanospermum; species Castanospermum australe. The sequence goes on from NSJW01000470.1 coordinate 966,381, forward strand.
TATAAAATATAAAAATATTATTTTTTAAAAAAGTTAATGAGTGGTCGTTTAAATTAATTTTGTCCAATTTAAATTAATTTAACCATTAATATAATTATAAGATTAAACTATAATTAACTGAGCCACCGATTCACAATTTCACCAATAAAACCATATGATCCAGTACAGCAGTGACAATACTGAATCAGAAATAGATGGATAGCTGCATATGATTGAAAAAAAATTAAGTTTATATTTTTAACAAAAAAGGTTCTTTTGAGTCAAGTTATTAGTAATCTCATTTATTTATACAACGTATATATCATGAAATCATTATAATAATTTGAACTTATATATATGACTTTCATCCAAATCCAAAACCTATAATAATTTTTTATTGGGCTTATGCAATTTCTTTTTTCTAGTTTATTCGGTAAAGATATCGTCTCAACCTTGTTTAATATAATAACGAAACATTAAAAACTTTGACTTTGTTTAAAGAAAAGACTGCGAAATTCTTTGAGGACAAGCAAAATCAATGATAAGGATGACTTCTAACGGTTACATTAAATTAATGCTACCCATGCAATGAAGAAAATTAAGGCCATAAGAAAGTTCCAACTTCTGACTTTCTAACTCCTGTAATATTTCACATTCCCAGGGATCCACTCAATCTAATATCTATGCGTGAAAGTGGATAGAGTCACATATAAATTTTTTTATTATATAACAATATTTATTATTTTGTAACAAGAATTTTATCTTCCAAATTCTGATTTTCCCAAATAAGAGATTGATGTTGATTTTTTTTCAGCAATTACAACTTAAATGTCACCAGATGTCATTGCTGCTCCCGAGTAATAAGATAGAGAAAGTATACACTGCTCTCTAATTAATATTAGAGACTATTATCTCAATCTTTTTGACATACTACAATGCTTATTTTGGAAAAGGAAAAAGTAACTTTATCTTCATTTATTTTTTATAAACTTTAAGTTATGTTTGGATTGGGAAAAATAAATGAACAAAAAACGAAGAAAAAAACTTATTTTAAAATTTTGAAATAAACCTTTTTTTTCCTCAATTCTCTTCTTTGTACTTTAATCTAAATATACCCTAATGTGATAAAGGACGAAAGATTTCAATATGAAAATATATAGAAAATTAGCTATGACAAAAATCTAAGAGCAGAAGAACAAATAATAGAGAAAGTTGCAGGAGTTGGCTGCTGCCTATTATTATTATGATATATGATCCTGTGGTGTTTTAACGGTTGTTTCTTCCGTTCCATTCCATGATTCTCAAACATGTCCCTTTTGCAAGTGGTGATGAGCTGTTGAGCACTTGAGCTTAATCTTCATTACTTTTACTTGAGCCGCCACAGAAAAATCACAGTCAAAGGTCCATCGAATTACTCATCAAGATACAAAGGCATAGGAGGCATTCAAATATATCCAAACCAAGCACAAAGTCAGAGTCAGAGTTGTCATCCACGCACACGCGTATATATATATATATATATATATCCAATTGCAATTCCATTTCCATTTACCAAGTGAAATGATGCAAAGTCAAACACCCATGATCAACACACTTTGCTTTTCTTGGAAGCAAATTTAGTTGGCAACATCCGTATACCAGCTTCCTATATTTTTACATTAAATAATAGACTCTACTCAAAATTTAGCATAATGGTTACATATTTTGTCTCAAAATGACCTAGAAAGAAGAATATTTGAAGTTCTCTTTACCATTAGTACACGTGGAAGGACATGAATGCCATTTTGCATTAACAACTTGTTCCTCCAACATCCCTCATAGCACGCCAGCAGTATAAATACATGTCCTTCTTCACAACCTTCTGCTATACAAAAACCAAACTTTACTTCAAGGCTTTTTCAATTCAATATTCATAGTCAAAGAAGAGAAGAAGAGCAAATCAGGCAATTCAATCAAGCAATGGAAGGTTTGATTCCCTATCTTATTCATGCCATCAAGAAGCAAAAGCCTCAGCACCACAGCTACAGGAGCTTCTCCCATTCTGAGGGCTCACAGCGCAGCTACCATTTGCTGATGGGATCTGACTCCTTCACTGGGTCCTCTCACAGAAGAACCAGGTCTGATTTCCAGCCACCCACTGCAGAGTTCTTGGAGCAGCGTTATGGCCTTGAAGGGTTCATGGTCAGCCCCAGAGGCCCTGGGTCTGCTGCTGCTGCTCCCACCGCCAATAATGCTACTGCTTCTTCTGCCAAAGCCTCTGATAATTTCAACAACTTTCGCAAGTGATTTTTCTGTCTTTTGGGACTTTTAGATATTGTCTATCTAAAAGGATTGTTTAATTCATTTGTTTTAGATGATGGGTAAGAGACTATCATTGGTGATCTAATTGTGTATTATATTTCTGACTTTGTAAGCCAATTGATCTGGGATCAACCGTAATGAATACCATTAGCCTTGGTGTGATTTTATGAATGTTAGAGAGATTTTGAAGAGAAACAATTCTTTTTTCTTCAATTGCAGGCCAATGTTGAGTTATGAGTACTTACCTAAAATTATGATTACATTAGCTTCGTGAATTTTTTATTTTTATTTTTGGTAATGTCATTGGCTTCGTAATTTTAGTTATTTCTGTATACAATTTTGGTTTTTGAGAAAAAGAAAGAAGGCACTTATTTCCAAAAAGAAAACTCTTTAAAGTGTTTTGTTCAATTGTAGTTGCATCCGGAGGTTTTAGGCAGTTATATTTGAATTCTTCCTGTGAAAAATCCTCTACAATACAAAATTGCAAATTAAGCAAACACAAATAAGTGTATAGAAAGAAAAGAAAACAAATGACCGGAGAAATAGAAAACATTACTTTTTGTTGTGTAACTCAAATCAATAAATTTAAAATAAAAAAATTCAAAGAAAAAAAATTGAACAAAGAGAGATCCCCAGATAAGGATGCCAAATTCAAGGACGGCATACGCCATCGAATTTTCAATCAGTTCGAGTTCGGTTTCACATTGAATTCTGTAATGCGATATGAAGGGTTGAGTGTGTTGTAGTATATAGCCTTTGGTGTCAACTCTTACGAAGCTTCCATATTTGGTGTTCTTATGCCAAACTTTGACTACGATGGCCGCAAGTTTAACTCATTTATTAGGCTTTCCTTTCCCTATGGTGTTTGGAGCATCAATTATGCAAGTTTAGTTCTTTTTTATTGGCATGTAAAAAAAATTAATAGATATTAAGTAAAGAAAAATTTTAAATAATTTTTATATATTTTCAAAATTTAAAATAATATTTAATTATTTATGTTGATATCTTTTGATTAATATAAAATTAAAGAATCTGTTTTTTAAAAAATCATTTAAAAAAAGATAAAAATCATGAGATTCTCTATCAATTTTTATTTTATTTTTCTCTTATTTCTTTTCTGTTTAATTCAATTTCTCTTCACTTTTCTTATCATTTTTCTATTTATTTTTTTAAAGTTTGCATTTATCATTTTTTATTTTAAAAAATATTTTTCTCTTTTTACAATTCCCTTTTTGTTTCTCACACTTATCTATGGCTTTTTATTAGGGTAATAAATGAAGATAGATACATTAAAAAGTCAATCAGATTAAGACCTTGAATGCACACTTAAAGATGAAATAAGACCTAAAAGAAAAACAAACTACAACCCCATAAACCTAATAATTAAGTTTCAACAATCCAAGCTCTTATTGAACAAAATTTTTTTTAAAAAAAAAGACTTGGAAGGATACAATGATGCTTGAATGGATCGATAGTTGAATCAACATGTAATTTTGATCTAGCCAGTCACTTTTCTGATTCTTATTGGCTTCTATGGAAAGATTTTCTTTATTGATGATATCATCTCAACTGTAACAGATTGCAGGCATACATATAATTTACCCCCAAAAAAATTGTTTTTTTTTCATTTTCTTTTTCTGGTACATATTATGCCGCTTTTAATTCATTGTTTGTATAAAACTTGCACTATCATTAAACCCCAAAAAAAATATGGTACATAGATAACTAAAATTTTTCACTTTTACTAAAACTTTTTTTAACTGTTACTATATGATAAAACTCTTTCCAGTTCAGGAACAAGTAAAACTTAACAGGAAGAGATATGAACTAGGTAAACAAAAAAACCAAAGAAGTTATGATAGTTCAGGAAAAGAGTAATGCCTATATCCTTCTAAAACTTCCTCCTAATAATCCTCCTAATACTTAATAAAATAAGTATTAAATAAACAAATAAAACATTTAATATTTTAGAAACATAAAAAGCATATATAGAATTATGCGAAGAGAAACATAGGTTATACAAGTATTGCATATTGCGCTGTTCTTCAATGAAGCCAAGCGTAATTCCAACTTCAAAATCGGTTCCTCCTCGGTCACTGGGGGATTGAATCCTGTTAACCTTTGCAGATACTGACAATTGTTGCGCTCAAAAGGCTCATTAGCCATGCTGAAATTAGTGATAGCTTGATATCATAACGAACAGATTCAATAGCTTTGCAATAAGCCACGAGTTGAAATAATGATTTCCAAAACAACCGTAACAAGCTTAGCAAATACTGGCAGCTGTCTGAAATCACGAAGCCAAGAGTGCTTCCAGCTTTGCAATTTGGTCATCCTCATTCTTTGGAATGGGATCCTTATTAACCTCTTGATACAAATCATGTTTCCACTTCTCTGTTCGAGTATTACCAGGATGATAACCTTGTCTTCCATTAAATTTATCTCTTCCCCTGTACTTGCTATTGCCACCACTGCCCCCATACCTTACTCTTAATGGAAAGCCGTCCCTCCTAGCTTCACTCTTGTTAGGTGCTCTGTCCTCTGCAACTTGTTTCTCGGGTCTATCAAAATGGCGAGGGTTGCTGCTTCTTTCCTCCCTGCTTTCATTCCTTTCTAGAGGGTGGTCAATCTGGCTTGACTCTACTGCCACTGTTGCAGCTGGATTAGCATCTCCTGAATCCACAGGAATTTTCTTCTCCCTAAACGCAGATCTTTTCTTCATAGTAGGAGGTGGATCATCTTTCCTTTCAGGAAAACCTTCTCTTCTCTGGAAATGATAATCTGATTTAGCTTGTGATTTCTCATCTCTGTGCTCTTTACTGTGACTAGTCTCCACCCTTTCATTGTGCTGATCCTTTGAGTCCTTCCACCATCCACGCTCTTGAATAAAAAAGAATGAATTATATTATTTTTCGTGAACAACTAAGTTGGTGTGGTTGGTGTGTTATCTAATCTGCAGTATATACTCAGTCTGTCACATCATAGACCCCAGTGAAACCATCTCAGGTTGCTCATGCAGGATTTTCTGCATACTCACTTAAGTCACCAATTTCAAATTCTTTTTCTTTCCCAACAAAACAACAATTTCATATTATTAAACCTTAATGCAAGAAGATCGTAAACAGAAAGAATAGGGGGGTGGGGGGGAGCAGACACCCCTCAAGGCCCGTCCAAGAAAGAGAGTATCCCATTCCAACAATCATGGCAGTTAAGAATTAAATCCTCACATAAAGTGAGAAAAACCTCAAATTGTTATAATTAGACCTTTACTGTTTCAGAGGGGGTAAAAAAAGACCTTTCCTACATGAAATGCAAGGAATATTGTGCTTGTTTGTATAAAGTCAATCTACAAATCATCCATAAATGGCACTCATGTCATGACTGAAAATATAACAATAAAGTTTAGGTTAAAGAATATATATCCAAAATAAAAATAAGGAAACTCACCACCTGCTTCCCTTCGACCAGCATTTCGACCAACCTGCCCAGCACTACCTCGTTCATCATGCTGTTATAAAACATGCATAGGCAAGCCTAAGATGGTTATATATGGAGGCACTTGAAGGCATGGGGCTGAACAAGAATCCCGCTACATCACCCCAGAAAAATAGTTTGCATACACTGAATAACAAGGATTGTAAGAACTATCTTCAATGATTCTGGTAAAGAATGTGATATTATTTTGCTTGCATAATCAACTGTGCAAGTATCAACAATTCATACAATATTTAAACCTCAAAGCAAACTTCAGTCATTTTCTTTTGTCAACGTTTCTGGCTCATATTCCACCTAGCATAGCCACACTAGACAGCAATGCTGGCAATCTTGAATAAGTAAATATGCCATCAACACATGTTGTAGTAGTTAAACATAGAGAAAAAGGGCATGAGCGCATGGCCAAGGATTTGCATTAAGATTGAAAGTCAGCAAATGAAATCACTTACAACTTCTACCTGACAGTTAATAGCACTAAGCAAAATGTAAACATCGGTTTATTATGTTTTTCTCCCAATTCCCCCTAATAAAGCCACTGTCTAGTGTCTACTAATCACAATATGACTGATTGTATGCAATCCAAGGAACTATAATAACTGTGAACTCAAGTTAACTACTTAATCTTGGGGCGGAATGCTCCATAATGGCTTAATGAGTGGTTTGTGTCTAATGCACCCCTCCTCTTTAAGAATATAAGATATCATGGGTTTTAAAACAAATCAGATGAATGATATCTTTTTCTAGTCTAACGTTTTCATTTTGGCTTGACTTGCCAGGAGTTCAAAAGCAAACAACTCCTAATCCGAGGCAATATGCTGGCTTTAATATGATTAGGACCAGAACTTGGTTCATAGGTAAACAAGTACTGCTCATGCAATCAATCTTAAAAAAACATGTAAAGAAACAAGGAATTTTAAAAAGCACCCAGTAGGCAAAAAACAAGTTACCAGAGCAAGAATTAATATTTAAAAACAAGTCCTATGAACAATATTTGTATAACACCTGAAAATAAGAGCGCGATCTTGGTACTCCAGTAGGATCAGATGAATGCTTGGGTGCTTGATAATGATCACTTGGTTTCTTGTCAGAATCTTTGTTCACAGTCCCAGTTTCTTGGTTGGAATGATGTGCTAAAGGGGCTTCAAGTGGTAAGGCATCATGCAACCGGTGATGGTTTCTCTGATCCCGATCCATATGGTCTCCATTAGCACCACTAGTTGCTCTGTCTCTTTCTCTTTCTTGTTTTCCATCCCTTCTACATCTCTTCGGGCTAGAACCAGCACCAACCAACATTAGAGATACAGGTTCCCCCATCCCCAGAATCAACAACAAACCATCCCATTTTACTAGAATGTATATAAACCAAAATCCATCCAGCACATACTTTAAAGTAAGGTTTCATGCTGAGAGTCGTTTTGGTATCTCCATAAAATTGGAGGTGAAAAATTCGGGGGAGAGTTTTTCATATAAAGCTCCAAACGGACACCAAACTGACCCGAGTTAATAACACAAGGAATTACTGAAGCCCAAGCAATTACAATTTTAAAACCAAATTCTGGCTTAACTTCAGGACGGATGAAGCCAAAAGGCATATCATATTCTAGTCAGCCAAGGAAACAAATTCCGCTAGAATCACACGCAGAATCAATAGAAAGCCAGGCTTCTCAAGAAAGGATAAAAAAAAAAAAACTTGAATTCATAGAATTAGTCTATGAATAAAAATGATATTTACAGTGCGCTTCAAATTTCGATTACATTGGAAGACACGTATGATATACGAACCAGGCAGTCTATTATTCTACTTTTCTAGGATTCAACCGTAAAAAAATTAAAATTTGGTGAGAAACACGCATCGAACCAACGTAGTTGAATTCAGTTGGAAGCACGCATAGCGAGAGAGAAAGTAAGTACCTTGGTTCTCGATCGAACTTGGAATGGCGACGCTTGGAATCGGAGTCTCGACGAGACATTGGGTTTTCTGCAGAATCGCGAGGTGAGTGGAGAAGAGAGGAAGGGCTGAGTGAGGAAGAGTTTAGGGCTAAGCAGAGCGTCTTTCCATGGATCCAGTCACAGACCGGTGTTCTTGGATGCGATAACAGCCATTGGCTGATTTCAGATGACACCATTGCCTGACTAGGGCAACGTAATTGTAAAAATATCTTTGCAACATTAAAAATTTGATAGAAAATATTAATATGATATTAAAAAATTAATTATTTTATTTTAAATAAATAATTTAAATAAATTTAATATATACATAATTCTTTAAATACTTTAAATAATCATAATAATAAAAATATTATTTTACTAATCTTATTTTTATTAAGATTAATATAAATATTTAAAGTTTTATATATATATATATATATATATATATATATGTATTTAAAATGATTTATTTAAAAATAAATTTTATTGTTTATTAACATATTAGTGTCTTTCTTTAAGTTGTTAACAGCACATTTACGAAAAAAATTAAAATTATTTATTTTTTTAAAAAAAAGAATTAAATAATTTATTTTTTAAATAGTGAGATCAAATCCTTTGTTTTGTCAAAGTAGAATGACTAAAATTACAATTAAGCTTAAAAATAATTGAATTGTTTGAGTTTGATTATTTTGAGATTAATCATATTTTGTTTGTGATTATTTTTTTAAATAATCAAAGTTGATGTATAAATAACTAAATTATATGAGTTTGATTATTTTGAGAATAACTAAAAAAGAGGAATAAAATTACTCAAATAAACAATGAATTATTGAATGGACCTTAACCAAAAAAAAAGAGTCTATTTCTAAATATTTTGATATTACATTACTTTATTCATAACCTATCAATACTTTTCTTTCTTTCTATGTCAAGGAAAACGTAAATTACAAAAAATATCTCCTTAAATATAGTTAAATGACAAAAAAAAAATTTCACTGTTTTCATTATTTATGTATAGTTGGTCCTTATTGTTTAATATTGTCATAGTATGTATGGCAGCTTATCTCTTGCTATGGAATGCTGTTACTATTTAATTATCATATTACCATTAAAACGAATTATAATAAGTTTCCCTAGAAAAAAAGGACATTATATGAATTCTTTCTTGTATTTTGAACATAAAAAACTTGCCTCCATTGCTAAAAAAAAGAAATTTGCCTCCTTTGCTAATTATGAAACAGTTTACAATGTCGTAGATTACATGCATATTGCGAGTTGTTACTACTAAAATATAATTATTATTTCAGCAGAGAAATTTATCGATTACTAGTAATTTTATAAAATAATCCTAATATTGTTATTGTAATTATTGACAATTCAAGTGTGTGTGTGGAATGTAAGTGTGCATAAAAAAATCTAACATTGAAAAAAAATAGATAAAGTGAAGATCATATATATAATAAATAATTTATAAATCTAATGCCTTAAGTTATCGGACACGTTGACATAATTCCTTACTAAATTTATTGAAAGAAAATCTTCATAATGTTTTGGACTCCCTGATGGCCCAACAGCAACAGCCACACTTTCCATTCTTTGTCTGCTAATTTATTGGTGAAATTTTTTAATTCAATTTTTTACCACTTCAATTTCTTTCAAAAGAATTTGTAAACAAAATCGAAAAAAGAGAAATAATTTTTAAAACTAAAGCAAAGTAATAACTATATTCAAACTCAAATTATTACTACTTCTTTTCGTCAAACTAAAATTCAAAGCAACATAAATAAGAGGTTGTTAAAATATAATGTTTAAAATAAGACAATCAAGTGCTATATATTCAATATATTTTTTTAGAAGAAAACATGATCATTTAATAATAAACATAAATCAGTAGCAATATTTAGAACTATGCTCTTGCATCCAATCGATGCCAATTAAATTCTGAGTCTGATGCTGCTATCTTTGTTAGAAAATTTGCCATTTTGTTGATGACCCAAGAGAAACGACCAAGCGCGATTAATTGCAAGAGCCTCAGAAGCAAGACCAGCGTTTTGAAAGATTGAAGTAATGCCAATCAAACAGAAGCTGCAGGATCACTGCACAGCAACTTGTGTATCAGTGAACACTTGGTCCAAAATGGAGCAGCAAGGCTTCTCAAAATCCACTCCACAAGAAACTCGCTCCGGTGAGACACACCCAGATGATGAAATATTTAAGTCAGTTCTGGGGCTTTCTGAACCTCGTGCACCATTTTATCATAAGCTCTTCAACACTGGCATCCATGCGGGTTCCAACCCCTCCCCAAACCAGCATGTGCGCAAGATCCCCAATCGAAGAGCCAGTCACTTCGTACACAGGTTTAAACCCTAGTCTGGTGTAGAACCTAACCAACTGTTAAACAAAAGACATCAAATTTAATAATTATGTTTTGTCCCATGATAGATAATCAAGATGGATCACTAATAATTATAAAACAAAAGCTGTGATAGTTTCGTATAAGGTTGCTGAGAAGAGAACCTTGGAATGGTAAAGATCTGAATCATTGATTGCCAGTAACTGAGCTGTTCTGCAGCCACAGTCATATCCATGTCGAATTGCCACGGCACCAATGAACAAGCCAATCCCAAAGATCGATTTCTCCATTCCCAGTGTTTCTCTGCGGAGTCTGATGGAATCCAAGTGAAGAATCCTGCCTCCTACCCAGATTCTTATCAACCCCTCGGCCTTTCCGAGCTCTCTGTTGGTCACCAAGCTCTTGGCTGTGATTCTGAAAAAGGGTCCCAGAATTTGGAGCTGGAGATCGAGTTTCTGCGCTCTTGATGCGTCCAATATCTCAGACATGGTTGGCTTAACTGCGTCGTTGCTACCCTTTGCATCCTCACATGGGAATCTGTTCCTTTGAAGGGAATCTAATTTGAAGTACTGTGAAGTTGGAATATTTGCAGAAAGAGGAACTTGAATTGTAGCTTGCATTGCTGGGTTAAAATTAGGTTGTGGCTTAGCTTCTGGACAGAAGAAGCCGAAACGAAATCATGGCAAAGCCATCAGCCAATGAAAAGAGTTCTGCTACAATCACATGTACAATTAGGAGTTCTCAAGGAAAAGAAAGGAGAGATTTTTTTTTCTTATGTTTTGATAACGGGCCAAAGGCCACCGGAAAAAAAAAATCATAGCAAAATTGAAATAGTTTAGTTATAAGAAAAAGACTATTTTTTTAAATTTTTTTAAAAATTTAATTATAAATTATTTTGATTCAAACACGTACTAACAAAAAATTTATTAATTACTACAAGTTCAAATTGAAACTATTGTTTCTCTGTATAAAAATTAGTAAAATAAAATAATTTTAATAAAATAGTACAAATACAATAAAAAAAATATAAATGATAATTTAACATAATAATGTGAGAAATGATACAAAATTAAAAATACAATATATTTATAGTGAATTATTTGAACAATTCTTTTTGAATTTTTTGAACTTTAACTTATTTTTTATAAAAAAATTATTATATATTTTTAAAATAAAATAAATACATGTTTTAAAAATATATTTACTATGAATTTTTAAAAAATATATAATAAATTTTATGTTAATATATTAAAATTAATAGTATTAATATTTTTAAGAATATACATTTAATTGTAGTTTAAAAATATATAATAATTTCTCTCTTTTATGTGATGTTTGTGATTTATTTTACTGGATCGATTAAGAAACTGATAAACTGACCAATCAATCTCTCTAACCATCCCTTGTCTGATCTGTGTAAAGAATCATAATCCACTCCCTTCCAAATTACAAATTCCAATTTCATAACAAAATAGTAAAAAGTTAAAAAAAAGTAAAAAAAAAAAACCATTTCTTTGGCATTTCATTTGAAAAGGAGCCAAGCCACCTTCCCCTTCACCTTCGCCGTGACCCACCCACTCTCTTATCTCTCTCCTCACCATTCATTCTTTTTTTTTTCTCTATCTCTTTTCCTTATATAACTTAATAACTCTAAAATAAATAAATTGAATTCCTCACACCTGCTGTCTTTTTCCGTTTCATGTTTTATTATTTTTTTCCCAAAAAAAAAACATTGTTTTGACGCATCAGCTGATTCAAACAAGAAATGATTGGGAGTTCACCACAGCTGCGAACTTGTTCTGCGGCCTCGGTTCTCCGTCTTCAAACGCCGTCGTTACACAAGCTAGGGTTTTTGGCCCTCAACAACCATGGCGCTTCCCTCCTCGTTCTGAAATCCAGAGACCCGCTCCCAGTGAACGCCATGGAGGGCTCCAAAAGGGTCAGCCTCAATGACAAGAACCCAACTGATTTCACCCAAATTCTAACCAATGGCCATGCAGGGACATCCGGTAACTCTTTAATTCCACTCTGGTTTTTCGATTGGGATTATGGTTTTGCTGCCATTGCAATTTGGGGCTCTAGCCTGCGGTTGGGTTGCACGTGTTTTCCTTCCTTCTAGTGATGAGGTGGGAAAATGTGGCTCCGTGGGAATAGGAAAGGTTTCGTGTAACCATTGCTACTTAATTTTGTTGCATGTGGAAATAAAAAAGGAAGTTAATTGAGCAATTGGGATTCTTCTCTTTTGCGTGTTTTGGCGTGCTGGACAACAAATTTATATTGTAAGCAACTAAGCTTGTTGACAAAAGAGGACAGAGAGAGAAGCAGACAGAAAGATTTTAATGCATATTCTTTACTTAGTGATTATGAATTATTAAAAACCAATATGAAAACTTCTGTGGATTTTGCTTGAAGTTCATCCTATAGAAAGTTACACATTGATGTGAGATTGATTTTGATTTACACTAATTCCTAACCCTACACACACACTGACATACATATAAGAAATTTCAAATCAATATTGATTATGCTATAAAATATTTTAGTAATTCATTTGAATAAAATTTAATGTTACTTGTCATTTTTCATTCTTTCCAATGTGAATTTAACTGCGCAAGATGACCTTGCTAATATGCTTTTTTGATCAGGGAAACATATCAACCAATTGTCTACCATTGGAAATTCAACAAATATTCACTGGCACAGCTGTTTAGTTGAAAAAGATGATAGACAGAAGTTACTAGATCAAAAAGGATGTGTGATATGGATCACTGGACTCAGTGGTTCTGGTTAGTGCTCCATCCTTGTTAATTTTCTTGCTTTTATTATATTTTTACTTAAAAGAATTACATGCCAGTCTCATTTTCATTGCTGATATTGTGATTTTTATGGACCTGTTGATTTTAGAATAATTTTATTGATTTCATCCTAGTTATGTGAACACCAGTTATCACCATTTCAGTTGATGGTGCTGCTGCCATGCAATTTACTAACTATCAGATTCTTGAAGAATATCTTATATTTTTAATTTTTTTTAATGTGTTGTCTCATTCTGACATTCTACTATTTTTCTTTAATTCACATGCTTAATATATTGGGTATATCTTATGCATTAATTGTTTTGTTATATTTATATGCTCAATGGCATTGTGTTGTTGAAGTTGTGCAGGAAGTTCTGTTGCCTAAAGAAAAGAATGAGTAAACTTTACCAAAACCCATTCTTGAATGAATTATTTAGTTACTGATTGATTTACGTAAACATATACATAAGGTTCTAATATTTATAAAGACGTACATGGTAAAAATGAAAGACAAGGTTTATGATCTTACATGTTTTAATCTAAAGCAAAGGGAGTTGAAAACTACCCTGTTTGCTCTCAAGTTTTTCTCTAACTAATATGATAATCTTTTTTGTGGAATAACATGATTATGTTGCAGTGCAACAGAGCTCCTTGCAATCCAAGAGAAAATTGGAAGAGGATGGGAATAGCTATAGATCATATATTTGCTGAAATTAGTAATTATAAGATGAATCAGGTGTTTAGTTTTAATATCTAGGATTTATAAATATAAAAGTAGAATTGAACATGGTATCCTTGCATGTCCCTTGCATATAGAGTTTGATTGGTAAGAAAACTTTTAGGAATCCAACTCTTCTGAATAATTTTGCTTGTAGTTACTAATATAAAAGTGGTAAGAGCTTAGGGTATCAAGCTTATCCTTATCGTGCGAGTAACTTTCTAACATTCTGCTATCTTAAATATGCAAAAGCTATCGTATTCTTCTGTATGACCCAGTCAACAAGACCTGAATTCTGGGATGATAGGAGAACTTGTAGTCTATTATGACTAATCCCGCCAATTTGTCTACCTAGCAAATGCTTGCATTATAAGTTATTTTAAGGGTCTGTTTGGTAGAAGAGGAAAGAGGGGAAATGGAACTAAAGAAAGAAACTATAACGCCATGCATTTTTGAGGCTCTGTTCTTTCATTTTTTGTTTCCTTTTTTCTGTTCATACCATTTCTTTGTGGGGATGGCCTTTATTTATTACACAATTGACAGGGAAGAGCACTATGGCTTGTGCTTTGAGTCGAATCTTGCATCAGAGGGGAAAGTTGTCTTATGTTCTTGATGGAGACAATGTTAGGCATGGCTTGAATAAAGACCTTGGTTTTAAAGCCGAAGACCGTGCAGAGAATATAAGGAGAGTTGGTGAGTCATATCTGTTGTTTGGTCTCTTGTGGGGATGCTCTAGAATCACTTTGTAACAATTGGAATGTTACCTGATTGTTGTGCGCGCATGTGTGTGTTTGCATTCATCCATGCACGAGTGTATTTGTGTGCACATGTGTCTGTGTATTTTAATAAGTTAAGAAAGCACTTAGTTAAAAATTTACTGTGTAAACATGATTTTTCTTTTGTTTCTTGGTTGGTCTTTTGTTGTTCCATCCAGGTGAGGTAGCAAAGCTGTTTGCAGATGCTGGAGTTATTTGCATTGCAAGCTTGATTTCCCCCTATAGAAGAGATCGGGATGCCTGCCGTGCACTATTGCCAAATGGAGATCTCATTGAGGTTAGTGCTTCTTATGTGATTTAGTGATTTTTGACCTACATTACTTACATAACAGTGATTTAACATAACAGGTTTTCATGGATGTGCCACTACATATTTGTGAAGCAAGAGACCCCAAGGGCCTTTATAAGCTTGCACGTGCTGGAAAGATCAAAGGTAGTCTTGCACTGTCATTCTAGTCTCCACTTAATTAATGTAGATGTGGATATGGATATGGGGTACATACTAATTGACTAAAACCAATATTCGAACCATTAGTAATTTTTTAAGATTTCCTACATTATTGATATTGTTGCTTCTTTCTTTCAGCATGCATATGAAACTGATATACTATTTTCAGGCTTTACCGGGATTGATGATCCTTATGAGGTCCCGTTGAATTCTGAGGTATGTTTGCTGTTTCGATAGAGTAATAGAACATCATTGATTGGCTTATTGGACATGAATGTAGACAGATTTGTATTTGCAGACAATTGCCCCATTTCAGAAATTTTATTGCAATTCAACATGCTCTTGGGGTATCTTAGCTTTCTGAATTTGATAACTCATAATGAACTATTCTAGAACCTAGATCCTACTCAAAGCGGTTCCTAAGAGGCATACAGTGCCATTAGGTATGTGAGGAGGATAACAAGGCTACTGTTGCTAAAGAACCTTGTGATAGGTATGCATTTCCAGCCTGCACGTATTTGTTGAAGCATGGATTAAAATATTCACTTTTCACTGTTTTACATCTGAATTTCAACTGTTTCTTCTTTCCTTTCTTAATGCACGTTTAGCAATAATTTTTTTAGGAAAAAAATCACTTTTTTTAAAAAAAAAAATTCTATTAAAAAGATTTTGATTATAAGTTATTTTGACTATAAAATAAGCTAATTCAAACACACTTAATTTATTTAAAAAAAATTCTTTGTTTAGCATGAGCCTCTTCATTTACTTATACAAATTAGTGCCATGCATTTATCTTGGAACATATTTTTTGATATTACTACAAAACTATTGAAAAATATATTTAGCTTTTTTTTTTTTTTTTTGAAAACAAAAATTGATCAGATAGTGCTAAAACATGGAGAACAATGTGCTTCCCCAACTGAGATGGCAGAAAAAGTGGTCTTTTACTTGGAGGACAAAGGGTACCTAAAGGCTTAAGATGGTAGGCCTTTTATCCCTTGGCCAGCAAAATTTTGACTGTACTTTGCTTAAGTACCAGCTTCTGCCGCATTGGTAAAATGATCAATTAATTAATGCTACATTTTGCTCCATGCCTTCCCTCTCGAGTGTTTGCCTATAGTCTTCATTTGTAAATGATATCATGAAATTGGATAAGTATAAATACTTTTTCACAGCCCCAGCCACCTTTTGTAAATATCCTTTTTCCCAGCAGCCATCTGTTATGTATTTAGAAATAAATGTAAGAGTGTTGCTTCACTTGTTCATGTATGATAAGGTGAATTTCTGGTCGTTATCCTCTTAAAAATATAAGGGATGTTTGGTTTGTTGTCTGTTTACATTAATAATTACAACCTTATTTTCATTATGTTTATTGTTTTTAAAATTTTATGAATGAAATGCTGAAAAAAAAAAGTGTAAATCTTGAGCAAACTCAAGAACACTCTTCTGGTTATCACTACTGATTTTTATCTCTTCTAATCTTGTTCTAAATCATCAAAAGTGTGGTAACACTCAGAGGATAATCTACTCCTTTCCCTCCCACATCCTAATCGAAAACATCAATTGAATGCCTTTTTTAATATAAGAATTATACTAAAGGCGCCTTAGTTCCGCCTCATCCTTACCACTTGGTTTAAGTGTAATGAGTATCTTTATTTGCATTGCATTTGGAAATTCATAGATTCCTAACTATTTAGTAAATAGTTCTATTTCTATGCTTCCATTTATTATTTAAACATTAAACATACTTACATCAATCACTTTTTTCGTATGCAAAATATTGCGCGTAAGTATTCTAACAAATAGTAACAAATACCAACGGGGCTGGTTCAATGGAGAGTTCATTCTTCTTGTTGTAAGAGAACTTTAAATTTGTTCCAAGTGTCTTATTAGTCCTAGCCTCGCTAAAACTAAAATATGTTTTAGAATCACTTGATTTCGGAATCAAATTTCATCGAAACTATTTTGCTTGCATTTTAATTTATCTTTCATCTCTTCCCATTAGGTCTTAGACCTTTTTTAAGTGAAGCAGCTTATTTATTTTCAAAAATTTTTATACACCAAATCATTATTCTAATGGATATATAACGGGAAAAGTCACATATTTTTATAGACTATTCTAACCAGTATCCTCAAGACACTTACTAATTAATAATAGAAGTTTGAATAACTAATTAATACGTTAAATTTAGCATTTAACATATTGTTTCCATTTCTCTGTTTTTTTTTTTGGTGCTTTATATTGTTTCCATTTTTTTGTTTTGTGGTGCTTTATCAAGCACTAACATCTTTGTAAATGACTTGTAATCCTCTTGCTAGTGTACACCAAAGATCGAAAACCTCATTAAGAAGGAGCCATCCTCAGAAACCCCGGATTGGATGAAGAATTAGAAAGGGTGGTCCACATTTTGGGGATGCCATAACTGAACATGGAGAATCCAGAGGCAATAAAATTTATTGTGGCTAACAACAGAAATCAGTCACATGAAAGCGTTTCCCAGAAACTACTTAGAAAAGGACAAGCTCTACATAAATCTCAGGCAATTTCACTCTTTTGTAAATGCCAATCACTTATTCGTTGTTGTCTAGCTTCAACCAGAAGTTACTGGGATCGTGGCAAAACCAATTGCATAGCTGTAGTGTTTAGCATAAACTGGAGGCTGAACAATAGGCTTAGCCAAAAACTTCGTGAATAAAAATGAACCCGGTTGCATATTTTTTTTTCGGAGTTTTTCCACTCATTTGCTTAACTACGTACTGGTTCTATTTTGAGTTACTCCTCTCAGATATTGTACAAGCTTTCCCTTCAGATCAATGTCTTCCTTTTATTTAGCTTCAATTAGAACAGTTTGAGTGGACATATAATGGATAAATAAAGTAAAGATTGGAGAGCTTTTGCCTACGATAATTAATTCGTGGGCATCTATGGCCTCATAATGAATGATCTGATGATTGAGAGGATTTGTAATTTTTTTTTCGCATAACTAAGAGCTAACCAAACCATCTTCCAAAAAGAGTTATCACATTATTCTGAATTCAGTGAGTGTCGTTCTCCATTTTCTAGTTTTAGTGGTTGCATTCTACGGAGCCATTATTATTCAGGGTAAATATTACATTTCTAAATTTTACCCTTACAACAAATTATCTCCTAAAGTGTTTTTTTTTATATCAAAATCTGGTGAACTTTAATATGACTTGAAAATATTAATTTTTTTATTAAATAAAATACAGATTAACTATCAGTTTTAAGTTAGACCAAATTTTTAAAGGATTTAGTGAGATAAAAAAAATTTAAAAAATATATTTTATCTCATAAAATTTTTTAATTAAATGATAACATGTGATGCATGTAGAGGAGACTTCCATTATCAAATTTTAAGAGGATTTAATAAAATAAAATTTTTTAAAGAAATCATTTGATAAAGAAGTAAATTTGAAAATTGTAAATTATATTTTATCTTATTATTTAATTCAATCCACTGACACTCGGTGCTCTTTGCGACGTTGAATTTTGATGCTGCACCAACATATATGCTGCTAATGCCCATTATTTGCTTCTTATCGACAGCAACATTGTCAATGTGATCATAAACCAGATATAGACCTCGAATATTTACTGACGAAGATGCATTCCTCTTCGGATGCCACTGGTATATTGGAGTGTCAAAACTGACAAATGGGTCATGCTGATTGAAAAAAATATATACTTTGGTGATTTTGTCCCGGCTTAATTCAATTTAATTTTAAAATGGTTCAAAGAAGGCTAGCCTATAAAAGGATGACTTGGATATGATTTTTTATAGTACATTGGAAAGAAAACAAAAAAAAAAATTTTTTTTTTGCCATCATATTTTTAAGTGATAATTATAAATTAATTTAATAATTTGATTAATTATATATATAAATATATAATGATTATTTTATAATATCATCAATTATTAATTTTTATTTATAATTTTATATTATTTGTTAATATAATTTTATTTTTTATAATAATAAAATTAAATTTTTTATAAAAATAAAATAAAATAAATTTAAAAATACATAATATGATTTTAATAATTTTTTAAAATATTATAAAATAATAAATTTCATTATAAAAATATAAATAAAAAAAGTCGAGCAATCCAATTGGCTTGTGACTTTTATTGAATTGAATTAGGCTGACAAAATATTAATTCGTACCTCTTTTAAACTAATTTAGCCAAACCTAAAAAATGCTTGTGTAGACATGGGTCAAGTTGATCTGAATTGACACCTGTACAACGCAAAACCATATATATATAAATATATCAAAAACCACTTTGATGCTTGCACGTTTCACATTGCCGTGTGTGTTTTGACGGAAAATGTCTTTGCTTCTGTCGGTTCTCGGTTGAAATGATTTCCACACTGGCAAGTGGTTCTGCACTTTTTACACTTTGACCGAGAGGCATACTGTCATCTGTCGGAACGCGTTCTTCTATGTGTCGGTGATGCAAGTTTGCTCATGAAGAGGGGCAACGGAGCAAAAATTCGGAATGTCCAGTTCACAAAGTTTGCCTTTTGTTACAAATTTGCACTCAAAAGCAAACCAGAAACGCTTGAAAGCTTAGGGTTATGGGTTAGTCTGAACGAAAGTTATTTCCTTGAAGTTAGAAAGAAGCAAAAAGAGAGAACAGTTCTAAAACAAGGAAAAATAGAGTGTCTCATATTATAGATATTATTATAGAAAAAGATCATTAATATTTTTTAAATTTTAGATCATTTATAAATTATTACATATAAACATTAAAATTATCATAATTAATACTCAAATTATAAGAATTATTTAAATTAATCTTTACATTTACTATTTATTACGTCACTTAATGAAAATATGATCATGTGACTGATACATATAATTTTTAATAATGTGGCACTATAATCTTTATTTTATCTAAATAAATCTAAACTTTCTATTTTAAAAATTATAATGAAATAATCTTTGTCACTGCACTGATTTGAAATGAAAGTTTTACATTTATTCGTATATATTTGATGAAAATTATAATGTCGAATCATAAAAAATTACATATACTAATTACATGACTATGTTTTCATTAAATAACTTAACAAATAATGGATAAAAAAATTAATTTAGATAATTTTTATAATTTAACTATTAATTAAGATGATTTTAAAGTTTGTGATAGTAATTTGTAAATGATCTAAAGTTTATGAGTCTTAGTACTTTTTCTACCTACTATTATAGATTACAGATACTATTCGAAATGTTTTAATTGACAACTTAGAAAAAAAAAATCTTTCGTCTTAATTAATGATAATTTCTTTCTAAATTAATTGAGATTTTTTTTTGTTAAATGGTCAATATTTAATTAATGGTACAAGGTTGATGATATGAAAAAGGGATTTAAATTATAACTTTTTATAAAGAAAAAAAGAAAAAAAATATTAAGACCCTTTAAAAACCATTTGTAAATTGACACCTTAAACTTTAAAATCATCTTAATTAATTTTTAAATTATAATAATTACATAAATAAGTCCTTTCTTTCACTTATCATTAAATTACTTAATAGAGCAATAATTATGTGATTGACACATTTTTTTTAATGATGTGTCACGATAATATACATGAAATTTAAACAAATTTAACCATTCATCTTAAAAAAAAGTATTCTATTTTAATATTTATTTGTCATTTATTCCTCTTCCTCCTTGGTCTGCTCCAATGTCCCACCTCCCCCTCAATCACGAGACTGAATTGCACTAGCAAAAGAATTGGAACCTCAATTTCAGTTGTTGCATTTTCAAATCTCATCCAAGTGTGAAAACAACCCCACAGCTGCCCCAACAAATGGCAAATATATTGATTACCAAATCTGCATATCCATTAGATAAATCAAAACAAATGGAAGCCATAGTAAATCGACAGCTCCATAGGTTGGCTAGTATTCTCGTCAATGTAATCCTCCAAGATTTTGTTTAGCTCCATGGCCATGTGATGGAAAATATGGGAGATGCATTAGGGAATGAGTCAAAGACTGACAGACTCATCCCAGATCAGGGGATAGAGCAAAAGTATAAAGAAGCTCCCGTCACTGATCGGAGGAGGCCTCTCTACAATTGGATATCTAAATGTTGGACTTTTCCCCCAAATAAGAGCAACAAATGGTGTAATTCTTTAGGAGATTCTTTCAGAACCGACGCAGAACAATGGCATCCAATGTGTCGATGTTGTCGATGGAGGGTTCAAGCGCATCCGAGCATTGGTGAGGTGCAACACTAGGTGTTCACACTAGTTGCGAACATTGCACTTCTAAAAGCCAAAGAAGAGGGCAAGAAAATTAAGAAGGTCCATGTAAGGCTGCGATGGGGCAAAAGGGATCTTGTGGACGTCGCTGATGGCACGGAGGGTGGCGGCAGCGGCACGCACTTTTGGGAAGTGGAGAGAAGGGTACTCAATAAGGAGGAGGGGAGGGGGAGCAAGGACATATAGGGGTTTATGGATGGAAGACTGAGGGAGAGGTGGGAGATCGGAGGGGACGAAGGGGGAAGGGGGAAGAGGAAGAGACAAAGATACAGACTTTTTTTTTTAAAAATAATTGTTATGTTTTTTTTTTTAATTTTCTAAACTTTAATAAATAATAAAATAGAATAATTTTTTTTTAAAAAATGAATGGTCAAATTTATTTGAATATAATAGATACTATCATGGCACGCCATTAAAAAATATATATCCAATCACATAAAAATTATTTTGTTAAGTAATTTAACAATAAGTGAAAGGAATGATTTATTTATGTAATTATTATAATTTAAGAATTAATTAAGATAATTTTAAAGTTTAAAATATTAATTTATAAATAATTCAAAAATTAAAGAGTCTGAATGATATTTTTTTTAAAAAAAATAAAAAATTTAGATCAATTTAGTCATTAAATTATAATTAATTATTAAATAGATTTTGCATGCTAATTTTAATATATTTAAACGAAAATAAGTATGTCATTAAATGATTAACATTTTAGGTTGTTTGAAAAAAATTTGTAAATAAAGAAATCTCTATTACTAATTGATATTAAAAAATCTCCGTACTACTAATTAAGAAATCACGTGATAATGGTTATTTTGTTATAAAATAATTTTTTTAATTTTCATATTTGTTATTAGATTAAATAAGTAAATATAGTTATAAATGTAATTTAATAGTTATCATGCAAAAAAATATAATAATTTAAAATAATTATACCTCACTTTCTCTTTCTCTATACTCCTTATTTCTCTTTCATTATCTTTTTTTTTTCTTACGTTCTTTTCCTTTAAATTCAATTACCACATTCTTTGAATTTTATAAAATTATTTCTTTGAATTTTAATTTTTTTAATTTTTAAAATACATGTTTTAAAAAATCCTACAAACAAAATTCTAATATCTATCGATGAGGTTTACTTTTATTATATGTCTAAAAGAATTAGCAACAATATATATAGTTTAAAAAATAAATTATTCTTAGCAAACAAAAATTATGAATACATGATTACATGAATAGTTAAATTAAATTTATTTATGTAGAATCACAATTAAAAAAAATTGATTGCAAGACATATATAATCAACAAGGAGGCAAATTTGGTGGAGTCCTGACTTGTGACTGGTTTAATGGATTTCTGGTTGCACTGTTGAAGCACCTGTTTCGTGTGGATTTTGATAAGCTCTTTGGCGCCGTACTTCACTGCTAGTTTTTTGTTAGAAAATTAAAAAATTATTAATTATTTTTCTTAACTTTATATTTAATATTAATAAAGTAAAATAAAATTAGTGAAATGAATAATAATATTTTAAGTATTTTAATAAAAAGGTTAAGTAATCAAATATAATTTATTATTTTAGAAATGATGCTATGTAATGATTTTATTAATTTATATGAAAAATATTAAACAAAAAATAAAAAAGAATAAAATAAATAAGTAATAAATGAAAAAGTAAAAATATTTAATATGTTAAAAATTTAAAATACATTATATATTTTTTTCATTTAAAAATTAGGAAGATATTAGACTTAGAATGATAAATGGATTGATTTAATCGATTTTGAATTAAATCATTAATAGATTGATTAAAAAATTAATAATTTATTTATGATTCATTAAAAAATTATTAAAATATCAAATCTATTTATTAATATATTTTAATAGGTGGATATTCAATCTATCTATTTTCAACTAAATACATTTAGACTCTTTCTATACTTAAACACATTTTATTATCTAAATCATATATATTATTATAATTAGTTAGTTCATTAATTATTCATTAACTAAGACTAATCTAATTTATTAAATTTATTATTATAATTAAATGAATTAAATTAAATTTAGAAATAGATGAATTAGATGAATCATGAATTCATAGATTTAATTTTCACATTGTCTAAAAGAATATAAAATTATTCTTTCTATATTTTCTCTCAATAACCAAACCGCACATTTAAGACGAGGCCTTTGATAGCATAAGTCAAAGATTAATGCTAATTATACAACTTGTTTATTACAAGAAATTAACTACTCACACATCTATATAAATCATTAAATTCCTTTACTTTTTTTATTAAATTAATGTATCATGTTTGATGTTTTTATTGACGCTTAAATTTTGAATTCAATTTATATTAGTGATTTTTCTAACAGCCAACAAATAAATATCACAATAAATTTTTTTTTGGGTGCAGAACGAAACAAAGAAAAAAGTAGAAACAAAAGGAAAACTACTGCCTTACTTAGCATTTTATCATAAAAAAACTCAATACTTTGATTCAAAGAATAGTTGTCAAAAAACGAATTGATAGTCAATCCTGTCAAAGGACTATCAATCTGTTAACTATCGATCTGTTATTGATAACTTAATATCATAGAAGTTCTCTTTCACTCATCTTAATATCTTATATTAATAAAATGAAATCCCCTTAGCTCCTATTCTTTCTTTGGGTATTGTAATGGATACCCTAAATATTTTTAATTACAAACGTTTAAGTTTATTTATCAAGTATTTATTAATTATTGTTATTTATAATAGAAACAAATAAATATTTAACAAATTAACTTGATTATCAATATGCCAAAAAAAAATGATTGGTATCAAAATAATTCCCCTTTCTTTTCATCTTGATGCGGCATCTCATATTTTTTTCCCTACCACTCCATCTCAACATCTCTCTATCTCTTGATATATATATATATATAAAACTTGCATGAAGGAGCATCTCATGTATTTTTGTTTAAAAAGACTTGAACTTGAGAGGAATTGGTCCTTACACTATGAAAGAATTTCGATACAAAGACGTGTTGATTGAAATTAATTTGCGCATTTCATATTTGCTTTTTGTGTTGACCTTAAATACTTTTTCTGTCTTTTTTTCAATAAAAAGCTTTCACATTTTTTTTATTGAAAAACATATAGTTAATACTATGCTTATTTTGTCGCAAATAAATGTGTAAATATCTCATCTCATATAATGAACATAAAATAAAAGAAATTCTAAATCCTCTTAATGAATCAGCCTAATAGTTTATTAATTATCTAAAGAGGAAAGTGTTAAATGTTAATATTATTTTAAGTATGAAGATTTTAGTTTGAACTTTTTAGGAAGATTTAGCATTACTCTGAAATAAAATCATCAATAAAAAAAATGAGTACGAAGCTAATCCCTACCAAACACAATATTATAATATTGTTAGCAAAAAAAAAATGAGAAGTTAAATAATACGATCCTCAGTCAATTTAGAATACATATACACGTTGTTACCAAAAAATAAAAAGAATACATATATACGTAGTAGATACATGCAATACAATAGGAGTATAATAAAGGCAATACTTATTTGGAAATATTGCAATTACCATATATTTTCAGTTCAAATAAATTCCTATTAGATGCGCAGAATTCAGTATTTGCAATTGCAGTCCTGACTATATTATATATTTGTTTTCATATACAAATTATCTTTCTTTCCAATTCCTTTCAAATGATTAGTTATTTCTAGCAGCAGCTGCCACCCTTCTGCTTTTTTGTTTTTTAATTTTTTATATAGCTAATATATCGCCTTTAAAACTTACATATAAAGCTGAAGATGATTCACGGGACATCATTGGAGTCCATAATTCAGAGCTACGGGACAGTGTTTAAGGTTTGTCTGTGCTCTGAACTTATAAGTATTTGATGTGACATTTCTTATTCTCACTAGTCTCATACTCTCATCCTCCTTCATTGCATTTGATGCTAAATCAGCGTCTGTTTTCTTGAAGAATTGGCCGCTATTCTTATATTTGTCTCTGATGTATTGAGGAGTGAAAAAATGAAGGTTACTGCAGAAGACTTCAATTTATTTCTGACCACCTCATGCCTTTTACTGATCTCAGGTTTTCATCTCTCCCTCTCTCAGTCTCTCTCTTTCAGTGCCAGCTATAGTTTTCACTTAGCAATAGTCCTAACTAATATATCTGCTCAACACATGCAGGGCTTGGCGTCCATTCTTTGCCTTATGACTATTCTGCAACTTCAGAGGCAAGAACACTTTCTCATGAATAGTTTCAGATACTAACCAAGAAACTAGAGTATTCTTCTCAGGTTCCAGAATACATAATATTTTAATGTATAACATAAACCAGTCAAATTATGGAATTCAACCAAATATGGGTTTGTGATAGTTTCTGTCAGCAATTAATTCACAAACTCACCTGTGTTGCTGCCAATGCCTTGATCATGCAGTGCATGGTAGAACCCCTGAGAGCTCATTATGGAGGAGGCATTATAGTGAATCCAGGATTTGATCACGGCATAGAGGGTTGGACAGTGTTTGGGGAAGGAGCAATCGAGGAACGAATATCAAAGAAAGGTAATAGATTC
Source organism: Castanospermum australe (assembly GCA_019955255.1). Classification (NCBI taxonomy): domain Eukaryota; kingdom Viridiplantae; phylum Streptophyta; class Magnoliopsida; order Fabales; family Fabaceae; genus Castanospermum; species Castanospermum australe. The sequence goes on from NSJW01000470.1 coordinate 992,064, forward strand.
ATTGTTGCTCGCAGCAGAACACAACCATTAGATAGTTTCTCGCAGAAGGTCCAGCTTCAGAAAGGAAGCATATACAGCTTTTCTGGTAACTTTCTATGTCTGTTCTGTAAAGTTTGAAGACATTCAGAAGCAACATTAATTAATCAAAAATCAGAAGTTAATTTTTTTTTTTAAAAGAGTGATTATAACTGGTTCTTACATCGAAATCTAACTCTTCTTATTGTAATATCATCTCTTTCACTCTAACAGTCATTTGATGAATGTTGGCCATTACTTTTTTATAGAACATTTGAATGACTATTTTCCCCCCTTCTCCGCATTCAGCTTGGTTTCAGCTCAGTGAAGGAAGTGAGACCGTGTCGGTTATATTCAAAACTAATGGAAGCGAACTGATACGAGGTGGCCAAGTGATAGCAAAACATGGTTGCTGGACTCTGCTAAAAGGTGGCATAGTTGCAAATTTCTCAAGCCCTGCTGAGATTCTTTTTGAGGTATCACTCTAGCACTATACTTTCTCAGGAACCAAACTGATACCCTTTAAACTGCTTATACCTGCCAACCTATCAGCTTAAGAAACAAGAAAAAGAAATTGATGATCTAAAATTTTCATAACATATATTTTTGTTTCAAGAAAGAAAAAGGTTGTAAATTTTCTGCTTTGCATGTTGTCATGTTTTGCATATTTCCCAAAATTCCTCATGTATAGAATTAAAGGGCCACTGTTATCACACTCTTCTCACTTAATTATAGACATAACTTCAATAGGTCTCTCCTATTGAGAATGAAATTAACATGCTACAGAGACAGAAACCTTCCAGGCTATGTACATGTGCAGAGAGTGCTAGTTTTTAATACTTACAAGCTGCTCTTATGTGCAAATGCTGAGAACTATATGTGTTTTCATTCAAATATTTATTTTAGGATATGAGGGGCGGGGAAAGTAGTTTTTATTTGCGGGATATAAAATCCATGTAAAAGTAAACATAATCAGAGAGAAATAAAATGGTCAAAGGGGCCTTCTTATATATTTAGATAACTATTAAATTTGTTAATTGAAATTTATTCAACAATGCAGAGCAAGAATTCAAAGGTGGAAATATGGGCTGACAGTGTCTCCTTACAACCATTCACCAAAAAGCAATGGAGAACACACCAAGATCACAGCATTGAGAGGGTAAGCTAGTGCATACCCTTTTGTTAATAGATCCTTGGAATTTACATTGAAGTTTATGCTTATTACAACTTTCACATAGCTCCCAGTGTCTTACAGCAAGAGAGGAATAAGCCATTGAAGTTGCTCCCCTCGTACTCCTCTGAATAGAGAATGACCATTCTTTTCATTTTCAGTATCCTGCTTTAATTTTTTTACTGCCACCAACATAAACTTCATCACCTGTTATTCAAGCATATGGTCATCAAAAAGAATGAAAGCATTAGCAGACCCAATTGCATAGAAAAACAAACAGTAGTAAATTGTAAGAAAAAGTAGAATAAATCTCTTGATTTAAAACCTGCAGGTACGCAAGAGCAAGGTGAGATTCCAGGTAACTGGCATAAATGAAACAGCATTGGAAGGAGCTAGAGTCTTCATCAAACAAACTAAGTCAGGCTTCCCATTTGGATGTGGAATGAACCACTACATTCTCACAAGCAATGAGTACCAGAAGTGGTTTGTGTCAAGATTCAAATTTACAACTTTCACCAATGAGATGAAGTGGTATAGTACAGAGACAAAGCCAGGTGAGGAAAACTATACTATAGCAGATGCCATGCTGAAATTCGCCAAAGATAACGGCATTTCTGTCAGAGGTCATAACATTTTCTGGGACAATCCAACCCAACAGCCTCAATGGGTCAAATCCTTATCTCCTGAGGAGTTACAGAAAGCAGCAGCAAGAAGAATAAATTCTGTGGTTTCAAGATATAAAGGAGAACTGATTGCATGGGATGTGGTGAACGAGAATCTCCACTTCAGATTTTTTGAGGACAAACTCGGTGAAAATGCTTCTGCAGTATATTATTCTACAGCTTACCAACTGGATCCAAAAACAACCATGTTCATGAATGAGTTTAACACCATTGAATATAGTGGAGATACAGCAGCCAGCCCAGTCAATTATAAGAAGAAGCTTCAGGAGATTCTGTCATTTCCAGGAGCTGGTGGAATATCAGCAGGAATAGGGTTGCAAGGCCATTTTGGTTCTGGCCAGCCAAATTTGGCTTACATGAGGTCTGCTCTAGATGCTCTTGGTACTACTGGACTTCCAATATGGCTCACTGAAGTGAGCGTGGATTTAAACCCAAATCAGGTATTTCCTCTAATAAACCTCTCCTTTTTCATGGAATTGTTAGTTATAACAGGACCTTCTGTTTATTGCAAACAATTCATAATATATATAACGCCCCATGGTTTCCTACAAAAGCCACCAATTTAATCTGTTTTATCTGATTAAAAAAAAAGAAAAGAAAAGAAAAGAAAAAACTTTCTAGATACAAAGTGACTGCATTGTTGTTCGTTTACATTTCCTCTGACAAGGCAAATTTTACAATTCATACTTATGCTGGCATCACGGTCCACAGCATATGAAAATTAACACTCCAGTAGGCATTAAAGGAAGAAACAGAAAAATGAAAAAGGGAACCTCACTGAAACAATTCAATACCTAACCAAAGCGACCTGCAAAATGTCTAGGATCCTTGTTATTTGATTCATTCTTAGTATCTTACCAGCTTCTGAGTGAACATTTCTTTTCTCATTCTTGTTTCTTGGGCAGGCACAGTACTTGGCAGATATACTAAGAGAGGCCTACTCTCATCCTGCTGTTCAAGGGATTATAATGTTCGCAGGTCCAGCAGCAGCTGGTTTCAAAGACACGTCCCTCGCGGATGAAAATTTCCACAATACTCCAGCAGGAGACGTTGTGGACAAGCTGATTAATGAGTGGAAAAATGGGCCTCAGAAAGCCATAGCAGATAACAGAGGATTTATAGATACTTCACTACTTCATGGAGATTATGATGTAATTGTAACACATCCTCTAACCCACTCCGCCAAAACACTGACTCTAAGCGTAAGGAAAGGTTTTTCGCATGAAATCATCCATGTGAAAATGCATACCTAAAAAATTATCACCTATAAATTTCGTTGAAGCAATCAACTACATATGTAGCATTCAAAAATCATAATGCAATGGCTTACAGTATCATGGTCGATTATGAATATTTTCTAAATCCTTCAATGATCAAAGGTGGTTCTCACAGTCCAACAACCAAAGTCAGTATTATTAGTTTGGTTCCCTCACTTGATTCAACGACAAGAAACTTCTTTTTGCAATTGGATATTCCTCGTATTAGCATTTGTGGCATTCTCCAATTAAAAGCATGTAAAAATTAGAAATGCGACATGTAAGCTGCAAACCCTCCTCTCTAACCTATCCCTCCTCTCTAACCTCTCTAGCCTGACTAGCCAATAGCTAACGCTACTTTCTTTGGGATAATTTTTAACACAATACACAAAAACATATTGTGAAACTTGAGTTAATTACATAATTAAATAATACAGTACTTAGAGCATGTTTGGTTTATTAGAATGAAAAATAATGAAATGTGAACGGAACGAGATATTTCCATTTCCATATTTGGTTGAAAAATAGAAGAGGAAACACTCATTCCTTAGGAATCTCCATTCCCTTAGCATTCTATAATCAAACACAAGAAATAGATATTTGATAATAAAAAATATAACAATTTGTATAAGTAAATATTTTTAAAATAATATTTCTTATTTTAAAATATGAATAAAGACATTTTATTTTATTTTTTTATTCTATTCTATGACCAATTCTAATATACTAAATATAAGAATTAAACACATCACAATAATGAGCATTCCCTACTATTATGGAAACAAAAATTTCCTTCCATTCTATTTCTATTCCTACTCCTATTATTATTCTCATTTCTTTCTTTTCTATTAAACCAAACGTGCCTTTAATGCCTAGAAATTTGCCTATCAATTATCAGCTAAGCATATCCTCCTTTATTACCACATAATCAACTTCGAGTTTTCATCTCGACGCCCGTATTGAAATAGTAGAAGGAAAAGATGTTGCAGGATGCACGAACAGTTCTAGGAATTAAATACCATTTGACCACTGGGTCAAAATTTAGGTGATTTTGACTTTATCACTTTATTGTATGTGGTTAAATTCATTAGCACAAAATTCCATGTGATATCATTTCATTAAATTCAAATGGTGACCGTCACTTTTGTTGTGAAATGTTTGGATGATTCTAGAAGTAAAATGTTCGAAAAATACAAATACACAGGGCACCATATTGACCCCAACTATAGGAAAAACCGAATTTAACAGAGTGGAATAACATTACTTAATTATATCTTATTGAACTCAAGTAATAATAATTGCACATACACTATGTCTTGAACAATATCATCTTCGTTGGTTGAATGCTAGCCTGCCCAACTTGCACGCCGTTTTGTACCTTCTCTCTGCTCTGTACCAAACTGACGATGCCGCAAGTTTCAACGCGCCTTGTACAGTAGCAAGTGTAGGCTTAAATGATGTGTTTCCAACTGTTCTTACCGATTCGGATCCGTCTCATGCAAGTTTTTCACTTGTTATGGGAAAAGAAAGATGCACACAAAAATTCTAGATTTTCACTGTTCTTTTCGATTCGGATCTGTCTCACGCATGTTTTTTTCACACAAATTCTGCACAGAATCCACCTAGCTACATAGAGCTTCACAAATTTTGTTGTCTTTGTGTCCATTTTTCTTTGCCTAACTCAAGCATCTTAATTCAACCTTCTCTTAACGTCGTATTTTGGTTAGAACCAAAGCTCAATAGGAAAATAATTGGAATTATTACTAGAAGAACTGAAGAAGACAAGAATTCGAATATATTATCCGAAATGTGTAACTGTAAAATGATTGGTTATTGGAATTGGAATGGATTGGGGCAGAACAGAAGTACCCGTGGATAATATAAAAACAATTAAACATACATCTAAATAATTTTCTTGGATTTAAAATAGAAAATACGAAATGTTAATGTACCCAGAAAATTTTGAACCAGAAGGTCACATTGACACCTTTATAACAGAAACACGAAGCTTGTAGTGTTAAGTGATGAGCACACGTTATCACGAAATAGCGTATATAGTTGAATCAATAGTTCATATATGGAGCAAAGTTATAGTATGGGGATCACGCTTATTAGTCCATTCAACTCAAGTGTGATTCTCATAGTTCACATCAAAAACACAGAAAGGATAATCTTCATGTTTATATAAGACAAAAGTTTCCCAATCACAGTCTTAGGACTACATTAAGAAAAAGGTGGTTGCTGGGTTCTGATGATTATGCTACTGCAGACAAGGGGTTGATCAAGTGACAGAAATCTCAAAAGCTAGAGCACGTGGGGCATTTGCAGGATCAGATTGCACAAGGATGATTCCTCAGAAGTTAGGACATTCTAATGGAAAGAAGGATGAAAGTCCCTTTTAATTTCAGATAGATCCACCAAGAAAAGGTAAAATTTCTAACATTACCACCAAGAAACTAATGAACATGACTTTTTAGTTTTCAAACCAAAAATATACTTTTTGTCAGAAATCTGCAAGCAGGAGACCATTGATATAACAGAAGTACAAACAATTCTATATCATTTTCTCCCACAATATCGTAAATAGTGTACCCTCCTTTAATGTGCTCCTGCCTAGTACATCCATTGAAAGTTTTTCTTTCTTTTGTCCAAAGAAAAAAATAATACAACAAAGTTTTAAAAGCTAAGTGAAAAATGTGATCTTGATTGGAAATCCAGCTTTCATACCTATCCAACAGTTAGCTAGACAAAACTGCAAAAATGTTGAAAGAGAATAGATTTCATTCCTCCTTCCGACTGAGATCTCCACAGAAGCAACATCAAAGTCACCTGTTCTGGGTTGGATTTGAATTGCTTGGAGGAGCCTGCCTTAAACTTGTGTTCACAGATCTCTGAGAAGCTTCATGGGATATTTTCAATTTATCTATCCTTGCAGAGAACGAGGAATCGGATACAAGAGCTAGCAGCTTCCGCGGCGGGCAACTATGTATCAGATTACTTCTAGTCTCATAATTGATTGAAACTATAGAGCACATGATGATATGAATGAGAATTAAGACATAGAGACCCACCAAAGCTCGCTGAGTAGTTTTCATGGCAGGATCTAGCTAAAACCACAGTTGGAGATAGTTAAAAGAAGGGAATTCTACAGTTTGGACGTATCCCATTGGAACACTTCCCATGGGAAAGATGTAGGCATGCTTGTGTTGCAGTTTGTGTCTTAGGAGGGGATTATACTGGGGTATCTCAAAGTGAAGTAATCCTTTTTGATAGCCTGTTGGTGGTTAAAGACTTCTATGGACAATGGAGAACCAAGTGGTTTGGGTCTTGAACTCTATGATCAAGTACCAAAATTACTAAGGCAATGCATAAATAGAGGGTTGCCTGCCCTCTTTTACAAGGATGAAATGAACATATTTAAGATTTCTTCAGGCAGTCAATGAGTGAAAGATTCAGATTTAGGGAAGGACGAAGGATGTGTCATGGATTATTTGACCTGCCACATCTTTGTTGTGTTGTGGGGTGGAACATGGAATGGAAGGAACTTGTCATGTGATCCTTACTCAAATCCCATCCTTCTCTGACATTTCTACAATCTTTCCATCACATGCAATACGTATCATGTGACTAATCACATGATATAAAATGGGTCTCCTCATTTTCTGACATTCTTGATCATATTAATTTGATTATAGCTTATATTTCTGATAAGTTTGACAGGCACAGCTAAACTTAGCTGGGTAAGATTACTTTCCAGGAACGTGTAGTTTCTATGTATTTCACCTCTCCACATGCAACATTTACACTATGGCGAGTTATATTCCTAGGTTAGTTACCACTCGGTTTCCTTGCAATTGTATAGAACTCAATAACGAATTATACTTGCATAGACACAACAATATAATATGTGTGGAACCTATAATAAATTTTATGTTAATCCAGATATGATTGTGAATGTGTACAAACTAAAAATTATCCTACATGCCCAAAATCAAATTTGACAACTTTTTCGGAAAGAAAGAAAAGACAACTTTCTATAAATAGCAGCATTTGCTCCATTAAAAGATGTGACCATTTCATATGGTATTCGATGTAGTTTTGAGCTTTTAGTAGATATATTTTTATAGAGGATGTGGTCTTTTTATTCGGTCTGAAATAGATGACATGGTCAAGTTGCTCTGAATGTTGCTTTTAATAACATAGGTTTTGTTTTCACAGGGTCTCTTTTGCTTAGAATCAAAAATTGCATGTGGCGACAGGTTCAGCGAGAATAATATTCTTTCTGCTGAGAAAAACATATGGTCTATGTCAGCAAGAATAAAAGGGAATTTTCACGAGTAGCCACAAGGAAATGTATTTTCTTTTTCTTTTTTTGGTACAAACAAAATCTTTTACTTAGAGATTAATTGGCTAGTTCAATCAAAAAGGTTCAGCAAGAATAATCTGGAGCAGTAACGAATTCTGTAGTTCGCTTTCCTTGACTGCAGAAGCAACATTCTACTCGGTTGATTATTCTGCTTACTAGTGGTTACTAAGCTAAAGTTGGTTGATTTCTGCAAGTTCCAAGTTTTAGTTCACTTGGCTAGCTTTCTGATTCACTGAGAAAATGCCTCTTCAAGTTAGTCAGTTAGCAATTATATATATAAATGTTTGCCCTTCTCTTCTACTTCCATCCATGATTTCCCAATGCTCTGAATTTTGTTCAGATCAGAGCATCTCGGTTTATTTGGAATGGTTTTAAAGAAAATTTTGTTTTCAGTTTTTTTTTTTATAATTACGTGTTTGGTTGTTAATGCTGTGACAATAATTGGTTTTTTCAATTATCTGAGACTAACTGGTTCTTCTGATTAAGTTGCTCTTCGCTTTGCTATTTTTTTTGGTCATGGGGCTCTAGTTAGGAGCAGAAAACTCCTTAGCATACTCGTTCTGATCCAAAAAAATAAATAAATTGAAGTTTTTAGCCCCCACAGCCAACCAAATAGCTTCAGCATGATAACAATCCCGCAACAAATGGAGTAAGGTTTCAGTATCCGATTTCCACACCTGACCAGGAGAGAAATGAAGATGCCACAATGATAACAAAGCTCATTAGTCAGCATATGGTCATGAAGGCAGACAGGCACATCTTTTGGGAAATGGATGTCTGTCAAGCATACTTCCAAGAAAAATCAACAACCAATTAATGTTTGACAATTAATAAGGCATTAGGAAAAAAAAAAAAAAGATGGGTACCGGAATAATTTCTTCCAACTCATATCAGGACTTGAGGAAACTGCAATATTCCTCATTACCCCAGTACAAAGTATCACCCTGCATGATAACAAGAGGAATAGCCGAATAGGAACAGCTTGCAAGATATCCATAATATCCGTTGGACAAGTGAGGAACAGAAGGTTAAACTTCCATCAACTGTCCACTAGGACATCTCAGCACAAACATGGATTGGGAGGGTAAATAAATTCAATGGAATTCCCTAGGCTGAAAGGACCTGCCCATGATCAAATTACAGATGTGTACATGTAAATCAAGCAAGAATTTCATTGGTTAAAGACTTTTCAAAAATAAAAGAACAAATATAAGTAATACAACTATCTGTTTGCTAAAATAGCCACATCTCATTCACTTTCATTTTTATCAGAAAATAATGAAGCATCCTCTTTCCAGATAAGATTACTATAACCAAAAATTCTTGCAAAATTAATACTGCTTATTTGTTCAGCAGGATGGACAAAATTTGTCTCCCTTCTCAAAGGTGTGATTCTTCATCTGTAATTCCACAGGGAACAATGTGCCCAAAGTAGTTCAAATCAGTATCAATGTTAAATGCCATCCCATGGAAATTGATATAAAATGGCTTGGTGTGGACCATGAAATGTAATGTCTCCTCCCCTTTTTCTGTAGTGAAGTTAAGCTCCTATTTGTTCCAAGTCCGCATGGGGGATTAATAAAATGTGAACAGTTTGTCTTTAGCCAACAGCGTATGTAGGCAGATGTTGCAAGGACAGAAGAGTATCGCATTTCCCATGAGATTTTCTATCCAAGACCAGCTTTTCCTGCAGTTTCAATGCATCCACATTGTTGACAATTCCCAGTTTCCAGACCTCAAGGCTTCGTAAAACCCTCAATCCCTGTTGACCATGACATGATTAATTCCATAACCTGTTTCTATATCCTAGTCTAATTTCGAATTTATTCATACCAAAAGGTTTGAAACCAACGTTTGGGACAGATTGTTCCCACCGTTGAAAAACCCACAAAAGAAAAAAAGGGGGCGGAGAGTCATAAATATTTTTAGAAAACAGATCCAACTTCAAGCTAAAAATATCACAGATTGGGAATTTGAGCCTCCAAGAAATAAAGAAAGTTACATTCTGAATTCTATAATCTAGTATATATCTAGTTGCCTGATTGTTATCACAACTTCTCATGTCACAAACAATAAAGGTCATATACATTTTCATGTATCCTGCACAAAAATTACATATGTACATCCCACTCCCCAGAATCAATAACTAGCAATTATAACAAATTCAGAAAGAAATAACTCCAGCATGCACCAGAATTTTCCAATCTACATAAACAGGTCGAAGAAGCATTTCAGCAGACATTTAAAGGGCATCCAGGCAAACCCACAGATTTAAAGAAAGCCAATTTCTTTCAATAAAATTTACTAGGCTTAAATGGGTACTCAACGGTGAGCCAAATTTCAATGTAGAATTGCATATTGAGGTTAAGAAAGACCTTCCTGGAATGAGGAAGGACACACCTGGGACAGATTAAAACCACAGATGCCAAGAAGAAAGCCCGAAATTTTGTATCATGCATGAGCGTCACAACACAATAAATTCAGTCGAAAATTTGCCATGGAGATGGAGGACAATTTCTAAGCATTAACTTGTCAAGTATGTTGTTGGGGTAAAGTAGTCAACTCGATATCACTAATATACTTATGAACAAGTTGAAATATACTGGGTGGGTGAAAATATTTTACTTAAAAAAAAATGAACTAAGGATTACTCTGCTATCCATTTTTCTTTTTATCAGTATCGAAACCCAATCAGATTTTCAAAATACGAACTAGGTGACGGTTTTTTTTTTTTAATCTAGGTGATGGTTTAGTTGAGAACTTGAGATAAAGAGTGATTTTGAATTCATAATAAGAGTTGGCTTAACTGATAAAATAAATTGCCCAATTTCAAAAATTTTGATTCTATTAATTTTGATATGTAATAGTTTCTTTTTTTCTTCTTAAACTTTATTATATTAAAAAAAAAGTGATTTTAAGTTCATTGGGATGGATTATTTGTGAGTCGCCTTCTAGTGGTAAATTATCTATGACTTTCTTGTAAATGTTTGTTGACCTCAGAAGCTGACCTTAGATTGAAACATCCTTTCCTCAGCATAAATTTTTATGTATAAAAAAACCAGAAAAAAAAAAACAAATGCAAGTATTAGGAAGGTGACCCTGTTCTTGAAAATGTTTGTTATCAATAGACAATAACTGGGAGTTTAATTTTATTTTGTTATCTATTGTTAAAAAAATGATATTATTTTTAATTATGTATTATTATCTTATTAAAAATTTAATTATAATAATTTTTATAATAATCTAACAATACGATTAGATGATAACAATAAAGTTTCAAAATGGAACAACCCAATTGTTAAAAAGACATAAATCGTTAAAATCGTATTAAGATTTTTAAAAACTGTAACCAAATAATTGTTTTCTATGACACAGATCGTATACATTTTTTTTATAAAATAAAAATAAAAAAATTAAAGACACCCATTGTATTCTGAGTAACAAATTCAGTGAACTAACGATAATGGATTTGGGTAATCTATACTATATCTACGCTATTATAAAAAGAATTTTTTTTTACCCAAAAAATGATTTCTTTTTTCCTCAAATTTTAATTTTTTAAAAGATCATTAATAATTAATTAAACATAAATTAAAAAATAAAATTATAAATATAAATAATTTTTTAATAATTACTTTTAAATATAAAGAATTATTTTCTTTTTATATATATTATTACAACTTATTTTAAATATATTTTATTTTTATAAATTTATTTTTATCTAATTAATTAAGTTAGAATTATAGTAAAATTATAATTAATTTATAAAATAATTATATAAGTAAAAATAAAAAAAATACAAATTGATATGATATCTTTCAAGATGTTAGTTTGTATTAAGGTTTTATGTTCAAAGTTAATGAATATTATTTCATCTTTATCGATCTTTTATTTATGACAAGATTTGAATTTTAAAATTTTAAAATAAAAAAAGTCCTTTTTACTCCAAACTTTCTATAAAAAAAAATCCCATGTTCAAATAAGTCGATAAGTCATTTCAAACTTGGCGTGTGAGCATCAACGCCAAATTCGCCAATCAATATTCACAAGTCTCTAAAAGAAGAAAAAAAGGAATATAGGATCAAGTACTGTTGGTTGGACCGTTAGTTTGTGTGATGTACTCTCGTGAGTGGTCCTGTGCGTGTGCAGACTCTGAAACAACATTCTTCCCGAGTAAGATTATGCTACTTGTCTATTTTACTTTATGATAAAATATAATTTATATTTTTAAAGATTTATCTCAAAATTACATTATATTTTTAAATTTTTTTTATTTAATTAATTTTTTTAATTTTAATTTAATTTAAATTATTAAATGAAACAGAATTTATTCTCAAAATACACACTATGTAATTTACGTATACATTAAATAATTATTTAATTAAAAGAATTTTTAAAATAAAATATAATTTATATCTTTAAAATTTATTTTTATATTAAATTACTTTTAAAATATTTTTTATTTTATTTAATTCTTTTAAAATTTAATATAATTTATAACTGTATGTTAATATTTATTTTATTTAATAAAAAAATTAACTTTTTAAATTAGACTCAAATTTAAAAAATTTAATAAAAAAACTTTAAATAAATAATTTAATATTAACATAAATTTTAAAAATGTAAACTATATTTTAATTTTTACTTTACTACTTAATTTGGCATATTTCTTTTTACAAGTTTATCTTTTAAAAATAATTACTTTTAATGTATTAATAACTATAATAAAAAAATATTATGATATTATTATTTTATCTTTTTAAGAAAATAAAACAAATTTATATAAAAATTAAATTTTTAATTATCATTATGTTATTTTAAAGATTTAAAATAATGTTAAAAATAAAAACTGAATCAACAAAATAATATATAACTCAAAAAGTTGATCTAATAATTAAATAAATTTATTTTTAATTTGATTATTTGAATTTGATTGTGTAGTAGGTTATACATTATTTATCTAAAATTGTGTTTAAAATTTTTATAAGAACGAATTTAATTTCGATTTATACAAAATCTGACTCAAAAGTTAACTTTTATCTTAAAAAAGAAAAAACAAAAAATTACCTGCAACGAAACACCGACCAATAAAATTTTATTTGTATATATATCTTTTTAATGTTTGAAAAAGAATGCTAATATCATTTTCGATTGCGATAAGGAGGGAATAGAAAAGTGAAGTGTTTTCTTCTCAGCGATCGCGTTTGACATTGAAGTTCAAGTCGAAACAACAGCGTTTCCGTTGAATCGGAGTTCGTAGCTTTCAAGTTCAGAAAGATCACTGATGGGCTTGTGGGAAGCTTTCGTCAATTGGCTGCGGAGGTGAACTCTCTTCGTTTTCCTTCTTGTTTGGACGCTCAGAAAGTGTGGGAAAAGTTAAACTCATTCTTAATCTTCATTTTAAGAGTTCCGTTCCTTCTGACCTCACTCGCTGACAGTTTCTATTGCACAACTTCTAAACTGGTTACCCTCACAAATACACCAATTCACACTGACTCCTAATTTTGTTTCTTTATTTCTGTTTCGAATGATCGATCACCTTATTAGTTTAAAATCTGGTTTTTTAAGCTGGGAAATTCAAGAAATCCATAGTTTCGACTTTTGACCCACTGCCCATGTTGGTGACCAAAATTATGGTAATGGTGGTAGGTATAATAGTGATATGTGTTACTCGAGGTGTCTCAGTTAATGAAAGGATAAATGAAAATCATTCATCTTGTTTCAAGGTATACTTTTGAGCTTGATGCTACCAATATTGTGGAATTGAGATCTATATTGATTAAGGGATACTAGTAATTTTAGTACAGGGGATACACTTGTGTTAAATTGGGGCCAAGTCCCAAGCTTTCTTAATGTTTGTGAGAGTCTGGCCTGGTGATAAATTGGTTATTTTAAACACTTACCCTGGCCCAATGTAGTTTCTCTTGCTTTTTTTAAGGTTAGAACCATTGTTGGTTTGCAGTTTGGACAAAAGAAAAGCTATAATTTGGGGATTTCTGTTTGCCAATCAATGTTTTTTTACTGGTTCTGCACACTTATTATATCCTTCAAGCATATAGTGGAAAGGAAAATAATCTGAAATGTAAGAGGGGAGGCTCTATTTTTTTAGCACTTGACTACATGGCATAAATCATTCTGTCTCCAATGTGCCTCTTGATCATTATGATATCGGATTACCTACTCAGGTTGCCACTATATTTTCAACGCACACTGTTAAATTTTTAAATGACTTGCTAGGATTCTCTCAATATATCATGTAGATCTTTCATTTGAACTGAAATAAGTGGCCTTTTATTGAGGATTTTATTAATTGTGATCTGTTTGTAACAGTCTCTTTTTCAAGCAAGAAATGGAGCTATCTTTGATTGGCCTTCAGAATGCTGGAAAAACATCACTTGTAAATGTTATTGCAGTATGTAACCGGACCTTCTGGACTATTGATTTTCAATTTTATTTCTTCTTTTCCTACCATGCTGATACTGACTTTATGTTTGATTCTGCCGTAGACTGGTGGATATAGTGAAGACATGATACCTACGGTATTCTGTACCTACTGATTACTGTACAACTGGAGGAATTCATGCTGCGTGCAGATGTTTTACTCTATTTCCACAAATTTGTGGTTATTTTATTTCTCTGGAAATTTACTTGATAAAGTTGTTTATCTACAGGTAGGATTTAATATGAAAAAGGTAACTAAAGGGAATGTGACAATAAAGTTATGGGATCTTGGAGGTCAACCAAGGTTTCGCAGTATGTGGGAGAGATACTGCCGTGCTGTTTCAGTTATTGTGTATGCCCTCTAAACACTTTGAATCATACAATCATTGCATCAGTGACTGAGATTTTGTCTTTTCTTATTTAACGAAAAATTTCGTATACCTTTCTCACTGTAAAATGTTAAGGCCATTCCTTAATCTTATTAGGTTCAATATTTGCTGCTGTAGTTTTTCAGTTCTAAAGAAATAGGAATGAGAAACTTGAAATTTGGCAACAGAAACAAAATTAATGCCATGAAAATAGTTAATTATAAAATTAGCATAGAGTTTGTTTAATTTGCAGTTAATATATATATTTCCTATATTGAAATTTATGAGTGATCATTCAATTTAATCTTGTAACTAAGTGAACAATCCTAAAGTGGGCCTTGCAGCCTTTGACTAAGATATTTATTGTGCTCAGCATGAATATTCCATCTTTGCTGATGTGGCATTGTGCCATGTCATTTCCACTCCAGCAAAGTAATTAAAAGATTGTGACACATCATTTTCCAAAAAAAAGATTGTGACACATCATCAAAGATAGTGCCACATCAGCATCACAGGGGGAATTAATTGCATCAATGTGAAAACTGAAAACTATTAGTAAATATTGTTACAATTGAAATAAGGGGTACCAAAATTGAACTTTAGTGAACCTAGGATGACCAAAAGTGTAATTAATCCTTTGTTGTTTCCATCCAAGACATTACGAATTTTCAACTTTATACTTTGTTTTTTTTTTTCCCTGTTTATTGGATAATTTCATTCTGGATTATCTCTGGTCAAGTAAGTTTAGGTACAATTATCATCAACTTTTTATGTTGCAGTTATGTTGTTGATGCAGCCGATTATGACAATATTCCTGTCTCTAAAAGTGAACTACATGACTTGTTGAGCAAGCCTTCTATAAATGGTATTCCCCTGCTGGTTCTGGGAAATAAGATTGACAAACCAGGAGCTTTGTCTAAGCAAGACCTGACAGAACAGATGTAAGTCTCATGTCTAGATGTAGAAGATGGTCAGATGTGCCTAGCCAAGTTGAGTTTGATGCTGGCTAAATTAGAACGTTTGCTCAAACATGCATTTCCATTGCAACAAAGTAGAAATTACAAGTCAAATCATTCCATGTCAAATAATTCATAGCTGCTGGCTTATGATCATCTCATGTTTCGCTACCTTAAGGATAGGCACTAAGTAATGCGTTATATTCTGTCTGCACCCTCTAATGTTGTTTGGTTTCAACAAGTTAGCTTCTCAGAATCTACTTGTACTTTTCTTTCAAATAATTTCGTTCCACATGTGCAGGGGACTGAAATCCATTGCTGATAGAGAAGTTTGCTGCTTCATGATCTCATGTAAAAACTCCACCAACATTAATACAGTTGTTGATTGGCTTGTAAAGCATTCTAAATCAAAGAGTTGAGGCTCAGGTTCTGTCCTATGAAGTTATTTGTGTGCTGTATTAGAGACTGATATCAAGCTAGTTGAAGTGATTTCTGTTGGTGTGACATGTAGGTTATTATGTATTACATCTGAGTGCTGTAAATTATACTCTACGATAATAGCTTATGCTACATGTATTATGGATATGAATAACTTGTCATACATTTGTTTTGTAAGATTGATATTTTTGGGTTCCAGGCATCATGGGCAACAATTCACAACCACCTTCCTTATTCAATTTGAAATAACATAGTTGATCTAACAATATTACTTCATCATAGAATATAGAGATAGAGTTGTGTACCTGAGACTTCAGATCACATGCCACAATATCAGTGTGGTGATGACGCTTGGAAAGTTGTGGTAATATGGAAATCAAATAAACTGCTAAGTGCCTCATGGCAAGGTGTCCTTGTGCTCTACTCTAATGCAGCCAGGTAGTTCAACCAGTGATTCACGTCTTCTCCAGTTCTTTGGTAGCAGAAGAGCAATCCTTAACTACAGTTTTTGTAACCACGTGCGTTCGTGGTTTCTATAATCTAGAGAGAGAGAGAGAGAGAGAGAGAAGCATTGCTGGCTCTTACTTTCTTTGTTATACGGAATACCAAGTCAATGACAGAAACCCACCTGAGATGATGATTTTTACATAAAAGAAACAAATGGGGGCATTCCGAGAATCGAACTCGGGACCTCTCGCACCCAAAGCGAGAATCATACCACTAGACCAAATGCCCAGGTTGAAATGTACGGTGCCAAGCTAAGGTTATGTCTGATTTTGCATTTTTAAAATTGTTCATACATGCTGCATAATTTACATTTCTATAGTAAGATTGCATGAAAATGACCACATCTGCTTATCTGGGTGGGTACACATTTCTCAGTCGCTCTTCAATGATGCCAAAAGCAGCCAGCTGCTCTGTCCTTTCTAGAAGCTAACATGTTTTTCTAGGGAAAGAGTCAAAGAGAGTACTCTTATTTACTACTCTGTTTTTCATTTTTTAAGACCAATTTTGACTCAGAACACGTTATTCTTCCACATAATTCATTTTCTTGTGTCAACGTCGATCGCAAGGAACCTACCTGATACAATTGTCACAAGTTTAATAATAATTCTGCATTGGAACTGCCTGTTGCCTATGTGGCATTCACGTGCAAACCTTGATGCTTATTGTTAATTAACTTAAAAGGATTAACAAGTCAAGCTTGTTATCTTAGATCTGCAACATGTGAATGTCTTGTTAATTTGTTGTAAAAAAAAAAAAACCGATGCGTTTGACACTGCAACTTGTCCATTGAGTGACATAATTTGCATAAAGGGCAGAGTGGGAATGGCTCGTTTTGTACTGAGAAATGGCTAAATACTTTTGCAACTTTTTCCATCTTGAAATCTAAAAAGAACAGGGTGCGCATGGGTTCATGGAAATTAAAAAAAAAGGGGGCATTCCGAGAATCGAACTCGGGACCTCTCGCACCCAAAGCGAGAATCATACCACTAGACCAAATGCCCAGCTTTGATGTTTGGATTGTTGAATTACTATTTGTCGATATTTTCGTGTGTCAAATGGCAGATTATTTTAGGAATAGGAGACTACTAACTTTCTATGTTTATGTCACTTAAAAACAAAGGAACATTTTGGAAACAATAAAACATGAACAATCCATCGTGCATCATTCACATAATTTTCATTAAAAAAAAAAACTAAACTTTTATTTTGTCCTTTCAAAGAGTGAGTTTATAATGTATATACAAAATTATGACAACTCAAACACCTTGTCATTGTTGACAAACGGTTTAACAAAGAATGCATGTAACAAATTAATGATAATATTTCATTCTAATATTAATATTCAATAAGATCTTATTCATGTGAAATTTTCTGATCATGACTGAAGCAAAAGAACAATCAAATCAGAATCTTATGAACATAAGCCCAGTTCATCTCCTGTAGGAGAGAAAAGCAAGTTTCCTGCGTCATGCAAATCAAAGCATGCATCACAAACGTACACTTTGATAAAGCAATGCATGCAAGCCCCACAATGCTGTGATTGAGGCATCATTTGCTTTCTGTCTACGCTCCCATTCTGTAGGCCCTAATTGTCATTGTGCTTACCTAATGATCTCTCATGTTTGTTTCTCTAGTTAATGTTAAGTTTACTCAAACAGAAGCGTCTCAGGAAGATAAGTTACCTTTTAAAACCTTTCCCTTTAATTATGATGTGAGGAATCTTAGCAGCAATAACTTCACTATTTTTTTGTTTCTTCTTATCCCTTCTTTTCCTATATATAGTAAAAAATTTGAATTCATCGAAGACAATATAAACTTACAAACACATAATAGTAGACCAAATGTACAATGTTTGGTTGCCTGGTTGTTTTCTTGTATGGTCCTTCATAAAATAATTACATAGACAATAGACAGGACTCCTGGTTTTGCATTATATTTGTGAAAATATTGTACTGTAAATTAATATCAATATGATGATCATATTATATAAAGAAAGACAAATGCTAAAACGGGGAAAAGTCTCCAGCTCAGCTTGAATCTTTCATTATGATATTCTAGGAATCAAATGAAAACCATAGAGCCACTGCCTTTAATTTTGAAAAAGAAAACTAAAATCCAGTAGTGAATGATATGCTCAACCTTAAACAAAATATATAAGCAATTCACATATATATATATATATATATATATATATATGATGGCGTAGTTTATGCAGCAGGCAGTAATCACCATGGCTTGCTAGACCTGTAAATAATAATCACACTGCAAATTTTGTTGAGTTCTGCTACTAACTTAGACGAGAACCTGTATCAATTCCAATAACTTATCAATCAAGTTGAATTCTATGAAATCTAAGAGAACCCTTCAAGCCTAGTCATTTTACTGATCAAGAGTTAAATTTAGTACTATATTTTATGTAGACTTCGATTTTTTTTTTCTCACAAATTTTTTTTTTCATTTTTTCTTTTTTTTTTGGACCTGCCTGCAGGATAAAGGTTACAGGTTACAACTTAAAGATGCATGAGATGGAGTTACTTTAAATTAGGACAAATCAAAATGATTGCTTGATAGCCAACTCAGAACTGCATCTATATATAAATAATCATGTTAATGTCATGATCCGCAATAATTCACAGCCAACTATAACTGCATACATCTGTATTAAAATCTCCTTCAGGTCATCCGCAATTCACTGCTACCCACAATTCTTTCTTTCTGCTTTTCAATCTCCTCCTCTTATTCCTTTCGTCTGTTTTTATCCCAATATTCCCATTTTAAAGGAGGGTGAAGGAGGGAGAGAGAGAATCAGAGGGAGGAGAAGAAACTAAAAAACTTTGACAAAGGAAATCCGTGCCTCCCTCTCTGTGTTAATCATACGTGCTTCTTCCCTTCTTCAGGAAGCCATGGCCAGTTTTGAAGGAACCACCCAGAAGTGCATGGCATGTGACAAAACGGTGTACCTGGTCGATAAGTTAACCGCAGATGGCCGCATCTACCATAAGGCCTGCTTCCGATGCCACCATTGCAAGAATACCCTCAAGGTATAACCAACATATATTTATGTATGTACGTATGTGTATAATGTACCATGCATATTTTCCCGTTTGACCAATTATAAATTTTCTTCCAAAAAGAAAAAAAAAATCAGTGGTAAACCCTCTAAAATATATTTTTCTGGTATATTTAGCATAGTGTATGCATATATAATCATCAAATGGAGGATATGATGAAGGATTTATATATTTCCTCTGAGCGGGAAAGGCATTCTGAAAACCATTTCTGCATGAACGGTTTATCGTTTAATGATGATTATGCATGCATTGCATATATATAAAGACATGTCGTTATCTATGTTTTAGGTTAATTCAACTCCACTCATACTTCAAAAACTCAGTTTGGATATCCTTGGTCTATAATTTGCTTTTATATACTAAAGCAGTTGACAAAATGTCTCGTGGCTTTCATTTCCCTCAATTCCAAGGCCCAAATAGAGGCCCCCATTGAAGAATTCACTAGATTCTTAAACTTTATTGTCGACATATTAATTTTTCTTCAAGGTTCATTTACTAAAATGTGACCAAATTAAGTTCATTAAAAGGTCCTAGAAATTTGACCAAACTCGAGCTTCTAAAGTCAAACAAATGATCCTAGAAAATTTGAAGTGTGATGTAACTCTGCTTGCAGCTCGGCAACTACTGTTCTTTTGAGGGAGTGCTCTACTGCAGACCTCACTATGATCAACTCTACAAGCGAACTGGCAGCCTGGACAAAAGCTTTGAAGGTAAAAATGACTTGTAAACTAGAAGTAGAATTGAGAAATTTCCATGTGAAAATTAGAGTGAGACTAATAGTTTTTATTTTTTTTTCTTTTGGCATCGTATGCTCATCATCACAGGAACACCCAAAATTCAGAAACCAGAAAGACAGACTGATAATGAGGTGATTTCTCTTCATCTTTCTCACCATATATCCTATTAAGTAAACATTCCTGTGGATTCTGGTTCTTTCTTCTTTATATCACAATAATTGAATCTGTTTGAAGTTTGAACAATATTTTGCCTGTTGGGGAGCAAGTATGCATCATTTGTTATGGCAAGCTTGCCATTTTCATTGATTTCATTAATAGTTTCTTTTTCAAGCTCTTTTTTTTTTTCACTAACATCTAACTGGAACGGTATAATTTTAACAGAATAGTAAGGTACTATCAAACGTGTTCTTGGGCACCAAAGACAAATGTGTGGCTTGCCAAAAGACAGTCTATCCCACTGAAAGGGTAAACAATAGCTTCCTTTATTCAGCATGTTTAAATATGAATAAAGAAGCAGCTCATTTAACTCCTCTTTCTCCTTTTAATTATTATTACTAATATCAGTGTTGTTATTCCATTAAAGGTTACGATTAATAAAGCTCCCTACCACAAGAGCTGCTTCAAATGTACCTATGGAGGTTGTACTATAAGCTCATCAAACTTTGTTACACATGAGGGAAAGCTCTACTGCAAGCACCATCACATTCAACTTTTCAGAGAGAAAGGGAATTACAGTCAACTCGAGAGTGATCAAGAGAAGAATAATGAGAAGGTCGCTGCCAAGGAAATAGCTGCTGAATCATAACCCAGTGGAACAATTGATGCATAAAGTACAAGAATGCTGCAATTGTTGTATGATGGATGCTCCAATTTCACCATGTTTTCAATTTATAATGTTGTGCCTGTAAAAAAATAAATGTGTGGATGAACCAAGTCCTAATTTGCGGGCAGAGTCTGCTATGGATTGCATCTAAAGTATGCTTTCAGCTTTTTTATTAAAATTAGAAGGGCCCTAGTATGCAAATGTCACCATGTTATTTCGTTGAACCCATAAGTCAAAATGGAAAATATAAAAGGAAAACTTTTTATCTTCATGAGAAATACTTTATCACAATTTTTTTTGATAATTTTTCCAATAAAAAATTGTGTCAATATATAAGCTAGCAATAATCCTATAGTTTAAATTAACCACCACAAAAGTAAATAGAGAGGCCCTAATCCAGATACAAACTAGAGTTTAAGGTAAGAAATGAGAGGAAGTAAATATCAATTTATCATAATTAGTTCATGCATGGTATGAGATCCGACCAATGACATCTATATGATATGAATAGCAATCAAACAAAAGTGCATTCATAGAGTAATATAACCTTTGATATACAAAATGATAATTTTATGAAATTAAAATAAAATAAAAATAAAATGAAAAAAAACATAATAATCATTTTTAATTTAAAATTTGATAACTTTTGATATAAAACGTCTCTTCAATCTACACCAATATTTAATACATAAGAATTAATATGAAATGGAATCAAAATTAATAACATAAATACTCCTTATAAAATATCTTCTAATATTTTAGGTTTAAGGACAATTGGTGTAGTTTTAAAAAAATTTTAAGAGTATTTTAAGAAGAAAAAAATGTAAATCTCATTTTATTAAGTATGAAATCTCAATCTCACTTCTCATAGATTTCATACTCTATTCTCAACTTTGTGGAATGGAATATGGAATAAAATTACAATTTCATGAATTTTTTTACAAACATGAGATTTCCCCATTTCATAAAATGGGTAAGATTAGGAATCACCATTTCTTCCTACCAAATGTAATGTAACAAGAATTTAAAACACGAGGGAAATGCAAATATATATACACCCAAAAGCAAACAAACCAACAGAGTTTTCAAACCAGTATAGCTGTAACATTAAATAAATTCTACCAATCTCTACACTAAATGTACAATGGAAGATGCATACACTTAATAGGATTGTGCTCCTCAACGTCTTCCCCAACAGGAATAGACAATGCCAGGGTTTTCAACTTACAAACAATGCACTCCTAGCATTATGGTCGTATAGCACATGTTTTCATGTCCTCCCTTCCTCACAACAAATTCTACAAAGCTCTCACTCCCTCCTACCTTCGAATTTTACAGTATCCCCTAGCAGGCCCTCAATGGGTAGCTATAAATACAAAGCACCAACTATTCCATTTAAAGGAACAACAGGAACCATAATCACACAAGGCTG
Source organism: Castanospermum australe (assembly GCA_019955255.1). Classification (NCBI taxonomy): domain Eukaryota; kingdom Viridiplantae; phylum Streptophyta; class Magnoliopsida; order Fabales; family Fabaceae; genus Castanospermum; species Castanospermum australe. The sequence continues at coordinate 1,014,328 of NSJW01000470.1, forward strand.
TCATGGCACGGTTCATAAAACTTCTATATCAGGACCATCTTGGTTTGTGCTGTCCCTCAACATCTGAGCTGCAAAAATCAAAAGCTCTACCATCTCAAACCCTGCCGCAGAAACAGTATCTATCTTCTCGTCACTGCATTCATGGTGCCCTGTGTCACAACCCACGCTATCTCCAGTGGGTAAGGAGCAGCCAAGAGCGTTCTTTACAAGTTTTGCCTCATTGATAACATCGTTAAGGACTTTTGCAACGCCAGAAACTGTACCTTCAGAAGTCGCCGAGTCCTTGGCCTAAAAACCATAACATGGCAGGCAACCCATATTAACATGTTTCAGCTTTCAAGTTTTAGAAAACAAACATGATATGATGTAATGTATTTCCATGCTAGCAGCCAAAGTTAAACAATTTTTTTTATTTATTACTCTAAAAATATGCAATGTCACCAGAAATAAATATTTAACAGTTTCAGGATAAAATAGTAGGATACCTTCAAAAGAGAGAGACGAAGCCTATGAATTGAAGAAGTTAGAAGATCCATACTTTCCATGCTTTCATTGAGAGTTGCATTTTCAATCTTCATTCTGATACAAGATAAGCAAACTATGTAAGTAAACAGAAGATGAAAAGAAACACAGTCATTGCGGTATCTTCCAACAGGTTAAATAGATCCAACATATGCCTAAACTACCCATCCACAATCATCTCTTGATGCATCTAGAGTTCAAAACATCAGAGACTTTAAAAATTAACATATGCCTTGCAAAATCCATGCTGCTGAATCTCTGATTGAAGAATTTCCCTTCATTATTTGGATGATTGTCAGCTTCATTTCCACTAACATCTAGTGGGCCAATCCATCGTCTCAAATATGTTTTCTTCAGTAAGTGTTTTAAACTGCCATCTCTTTCACGAGTAGCAAGCTTTCTATCTCCAGTGTCAACCACAGCTTTTCCTTGTTTAGTCTCATTACCCAATTTTCTGCACAGGCATTAGAGTGAAATTTATATTACTCAGAATGCTTATCAAAATTAAAACAAAATACCATCAATGATGGAGAGACTTTTGAGCTAGCATGAGAGAAAAGTAAGGAGCGGGATAAAAATCAACTGACGACTGATGAATGATTGAAAAATCCAATTGCAGGTAAAAAAAAACAAATGCAAAGCAAGATTAGAGGAAAAGAAACTAGTGAATTCTTACTTATTGCATAATTTTTTTTTTTTAATTTCTATCGCTTCATTTGACATGCAATACAAGAAGTGAGACCTCCAGATGGGATTCGAACAACCTTAAAAGATTAAAAATGAAGTACTATCAGAGTACCTGAAGGGGAAAGTGGTGGTCCGGGAAGAAAAATCAATGCCATTAGACATGGAAACATCATTAAAATTTTATACTTCACTTATAACATCAAAAAGAAAAAAAAAAAAAAAAAACTTTGAGCTTAGTGATTTCAGTTTCCTGAAGGTACTTCTATACATCTTACTTTGTAAAAAAAAAGTTCAGATCTTCACAAGTTCACATGATGTTCAGGTGACCATGAAGAAATAATCAAAATCATTTAGAGTTTAGACGATAAACTTGTCAAAAAAACATTTGACAGTGAGTCAAGAATGTTAATACATGTTTATCCTTCAAAATGACAGAAATATCTGTGTACCAAATGCAACATAAATAACAAATAAAAAAGTACTTTGCTTTTCATGGATACTTTTCTATTAGTGAAAAGAGATAAGGATGCTTGGAAAAATATTCACTATGAAATAACAAGAGTAACTAAATAACATGTACAATGATGCAAAAATATTGAATTCGTAACCATCATCAGAAAAGGAGTCTCCATCAGAAAATTAATCATACTCTAGAGTTAACTGATGCTCCTGCTTTAATTGTGCCAATTCCATGAGAGCTTTCACCTTTTCATTAGTAACCTGAAGCAACAAAATAATAACTTACAAATTGTAAAAATATATTTGTAGATAATAATACCAAGTATCCATGCACAAGCGGTTTTTAAAATATGATTGCACTAATCCACAATTCAGAGGCAAAGGGTGTTATTATTTACATACTGTTTTATACTTATACATCTTGAGAGGGATGACAGCATATCTTAATTGATGAAGGACATGAATAGAAAACATTACAAAAAGAAAATACAAGAAGGAAAATGAGATAGCGACCTAAAATCTAGATATTGCAAACATACAATTAACTTTCTGCTGAAAGCAATATAGTCCACTTAACAGCACCATAATTCATTTTCTAAACTCTACCAGCACCAAGCCATTAGTATCTCAACGTTCAAGTGTTGGAAGCAAAAATGTGACAGAAAATTACCTGCAGCAATTTCTTCTGAAGCTCTTCAATTTTTCTTTGAAGAGCTGTGTTCACATTTCTCTCCAGTAGATGTCTCTCCTCCTGCTGTGATAAAAGCAATAATGCATCAACCTGAAAGATATAGCATTGTTAAACATAGAATGCAATATAACCATAAATCAGAAGCACAAATACTTCAACCGGCAAAAAAGCTATGAGGAAAGAAAAAAATTAATACAGGACCAGACAAAATAGATGTGAAGATGATTTAAAGACCTTTTCTTGCAATGCCAGTGCCAGAGCTTCAGATGCATCACCTTTTCCATGAGCTTCTACTTCCAGCAAGCTAGGACCATGCCTCTGTAAAAGAGTAATGAAAAAACAATAAATTCCAAAGATGGCACTTTATAACAGTCAACAGATCATTGAAATGAAGCCAGACTATAATATGGACCAAGTTAAAACATTTATATTGCAGCTTAAAGTTATCAGAACAATTTTTACAGTGAAGGGAGTTGCCATTGTTATACTGTCTAGATAAACTCATGTAAATTCGAAAAGAATAAGCTCTCCTCATAATCATCTTTTTAATTCTATTAAGTATTCAGTAACGTAATTATATATTGCTAATACATTATAACATCATTAGGAAATCCCAGAGCATTCTTCATCATTGAATGAGAACTAAAGTTTCTAAGTACAACAGAATTACATAAATGAAGCATCCCTTTGAGAAAGGGATCCAGAATTGGCTTGCAGTTTCAAACCTTAGACTCTGAGACAGGTCTAGCTTTAGGACTTATAAGCACATCTCGACAATCATGATCTTCAATTTCTGCATCTCTTTGAGGGGTCAAATTTGCTACACCCCTCTGATCAATTCTTCTGACTCTTTCATCGATCACATTGATTATGGATTTAATACTGGATTCTCCATCATTAAGTAAATTTATAATATGATCTCTATACAGAGAATGATAATGCTTTAAGTCCGCTATGCTATTCTTGATCACTTTGTACAAAGAAATCTGCAAATGAGTCATCAGGAATCAGAATAAGCAAACAGATTAAAATTGAATTTTTTTTCTTTGAATTTTATAAGCACTCACTTGTTTCTTTTCCAGTATATTGATTCTCTTCTTCAAATGCTTTTCAATTTCCAAGCCCTAAAACATCCAATAGGGATAAAAAAAAAATTGATTTTTGAAAAGTGATGATAAAGAGGCAAAGATGACCGAGGTGAACTAGATCCATACCACCCTTAGTTTAGTTTGAAGATTATCCACAGAGTTCCTCATTGTCTCCAGCTGTACTTCTAATGCACTCTGTCTGAGAAAGAGTTATTCACAAAACGTACAGGAGATAGAATCTCAATATAATTACTATTGTTAACTTTATTCGGGAAAATTTGGCATCTCAAGCATGTAACCAGAGTCATCTGTCATCAACAGAAGCTGAGAGCATGCCAAATCAAAATTGGTTTAAAAGGGTTGAGAGTTTGGCATGTGTCATACTAGACTCCATACTGAATCACTGTCATAAGCCATAAGGAACGTATAGTCTAATGATCAAGGAAACAGAATGTCGGGCTTATGAAATCTTACAATGTATTTATAGGTGGAATCATCATTAAAACTCCACACCTCCTTAGGGTCATGCAAAAGACACGCACACTTATCATCCCAACTAGTATCTTCAAAATTCCTCAAGAGAATGTTGCCTGATCTCAAAGAATTTATTAATGACCTGTAAATTCATAATTAGTATAAGGAGAGAGAAGGAGATAATAAACAGTCAACTTCAACAAACATCGAAAGTGCAAGTGAATGCAAATACTTGTAGGCTTGTACCATATGCACACAAGAACATGCAGCAAATATAGATACTAAGTACTATATTTATCATGGAAAAATGGCAGCTTTCAAAAGTAACTCTGACATGCTTTAAGTAGCACCCTCTAAAGTAAGTTGTCATTTATACCAATAAAGATTTCAACAGCACCAAAACTGCTATTTTCTTAATTAAATAACAGAAGCAACCAATAAAAAAAATCATCAAATTAAGTCATGTTCGAATAAACTTATTTTATGTTCAGAAAAGCTTATAATCAAAATACTGCAAAGAAAGCTTTTGGCAGAAAATCTGTTTTGTGTACAAAATTAAAATTAAGCAAAACCAAATATGTGCCAAGTCCAAGAACTTTAAGCACTGAAGTTCAAATAAACTAGTTCATACAAAATAATAAAATGCAATTGAAATCCTTAAATTTCATATATCAATAAAAGGTTACACATCCACACAAATGGGGACACATTAACCAAGCAACACGCATCAGAGCATTAAGCACAGTTTAGGTTACACCCAGCTGCATGACCATGACTGCAAAATTAAACACATTTTGAATATGAACAAATGTATATTACGTTAATGTTACACATTACCATCTTGAAAGTTTCACTCTGCTCTATTTGCTTTGCTAGATCAATCTTCAGCGCATCATTAAATTTCTTTAGTTTAAGACAGTCTGATCTGAACTCCTCTACCCTGTGTAACAGATAGATTACAAGTAAAATCATAAAATGTTTTCCCAAGTAAATCATGTCCTACAAGTAACCCAAAAAAAAAAAAAAAAACACAGAACAGTGGCATAAGCATCGCATAAAGCAAACATTCTTTCAATCTAATTTAAGAAGTTACCATGATAACATATTCCACTCTTGGCCTATAAATTGTTCCCCTCTCTACCAAGATAGGCTCAAGAATTGGACATAACACGATCTACTAGATAATCCAATATCCTCCTCTTTTGTTTCATTTCCCTTTTCCTTTTGGTTTGGTCTTTGATATCATCCTATTCTTTGGTAATCACCCTGAGCTTCTGGTTCTTCAAAATTTACAGGTACAGGTGCCAAAGGTGATTGTTGAAGTATTGACACAATACAACAAAGAAGAAATGCAGTATGCTGAAAATAATTAATTTCTCTCTCTAATACAGAGTTCACATGGTCCTCCATTGACAGAACAGGTGGAGCACAAGCAAAGTGTTGAAGTTTCAGAAATCAATTGTAGAAAGAATAGAAACAGTTACAATCAAGGTTTCCACAGACATAAAGGGGGAGGAGACTATGAAAACAAAGCACTTCCATGTAAGACAAGATTATTAAAGCCTTTTTCCGTATTTTTCATTTAGTGTTTATTTCCCTGAATAGATTTAAATTCTAGATACCCCTAGCATAATTTGTTCCTCACTCAATTGGTGAGGAAAAGTCAGACACATCTCTTCCATAGATAATAGATCATTGCTATGATTTTCCAGTGGATTTCCTGATATTTCCCTCATAGCTTCTTTGCTACACCAAACATAATCAAGCAACCTGTGCATCATCATCTAATTAAATGAAATAAAAACAGGATCTTTTCTGAAACCTGCCAAGCTCAAATTTTACCTTCTTCTTTCATCTTTCTTTGATAATATTTTATGAAGTTGATAAATAAGCACTAAAATGATAAAAAGATTGAGAATACCTTTTATGGATGCCATTTATTTGCTGCAGCATTGTCTCCTCCTTTTCCTTGGTCATTTCAGCCTGTTAGCAATCATTTAGAATGTTCAGAATCTCAAGTACTGCAAAAATAAGATGTACATAGAAGCAGTGTACTCAGAATCACACAATTTGTAATTGGGAATCGCATGATTTATGATTTGTAATTGCAATTCGATTTGCAGGTCATCTTCTGAGGAACTCTAATCAGTGGGTGACTCCTTTTTGCACTGGAATTATGCTGAAATCACCAGAGGTGGCGATTCAAACAATTCTGAAACTATAATTTCTGACCAGAAAAATGGATCAATTTTTCCCAATTTTAAATTTTTTTTAGGAAAAAGGGAGGGAAACAGCTGAAAAAAGGCCTTCTAATTCAGACTAAAACCAACCTACTACCTATTTCACCTTTTATACAGATTGCTGCCCCACCACTCTCTTGAAACCCTAACTCTATTGTCTTCCCCCTTTAGTTTAATTGCTATGGTCCCCTACCTCTAATCTCTTGTCTCCAACACAGGAAGCATCCACATATGGCTTGCTGCTTGATTTTTGGAAGAGGAGAATGATCTAAGTGATGATGATATTGATCTCGGAGAAGATTAGAGATCAGAAAATAGTGAGTTGTGTTTTCAAAATTGAAGCAATTAGACTATATGACTTGAATTTTGATTTACTTCAAGAATTTTAACTTTTGGTACGTAATGACTATCTGGCCTTGAATGTTGATATTTGTCACTTTTTAAATGATTGAATCCTATTCTATCATGTAGAAGATGCATTTTATTTTATGTTATGTTTAACAATGAGTCATGAATCTTATGATGCACGATTTGATTCAATTCATGATTTGGAAAATTGGCTTTCTAATTGCAATTTGACAACCATGCATAAAAGGTCAGCAGAAGCAAACCTCCATTATTGCACGATCCCTTTCAGCAAAAGCAGCAGCTACACAACCCTGGAAAAATTTAACCTGCTTCTCAGCTTCCACATTCTGGACATAGAAATTTGATGCAAGTCAGTTAATCACATTACTACTCATGTCAGATTAAGTCAAGGTATATACTGAAGCCATAAACCTCAACAAAGAAAAGCACGCAAGGTGTTTTGACAAACTCTGTAGGTTGATGTCCCGTCAGCATACATGCTTGTTCTCAGAATTATCAAGACTAGTACTTGCACAAGCAATTTATAAATTTGGTTGGATAGAGAACTCTTTTTCCATCATGTTCTTGCCACACCATAGCAGAAAAATTTCAAGCTAGACCCTCAAATATAAAAATTTCAGACAAAAGTAGATAGTAATATCTGTTTGTATCCAACAACTTTCCACAGGTTGCTAAAGCTGGATGGCAGATCCACAACACATAGGGATTGAATTAATATATAGTGAAGTTTGACACAAGTTCGCAACTTACTTTGTTTTTTTCGTTTATAGTATTGTTTGACCATATTTGGATCATTTACCGATAGCAAACCAATGCAAAAATTTGTTTGTAATGCAGATCTCTAATCTATGTTATAGTGAATAAGAAAAGTATAATAGTGAACAAACAGAGGGAGAGAGGAGAGAGACCTTTGAAACCTCAGCGCTGTGTAGATCTGCCAGTTGACTCTGAATACAGTAAAGTAAGCATGTAAAGAAGATAGAAGGAACCATTTAAGTAACAGACATGAAAAGTTCAATAACTCACTTTGATTCTGTAAGCCTCCGAAAGCTCCTCTTGTAGATTAAGATTGTCTCTTGTGCAAGTGGCCAACTTCTTTTTCAAGATCTCAATCTCCTGCTCCAATCCAGCTGTTCTAATTGGGTATGAATTTCAATATAATAGATACTTTTGTTGGCTTCAATATAATAGATACTCATTACAGCTAGCTTGCCTAACGGACAAAGGAAAAGAAATAGATACCTCTGAAAATGCATTTGACTAGCCACAACAAGGTAGCCAGGCCCAGTTTGCTGCGTGCGTAATTGTTCAATATCTCTGCGTAATTCATCACGTTCTACAAAATTGTATAATCTATAAGTTAAATATGTATAATATATGACTTTGATGCCAAATGTGGTAACTAAAACTATGAGCATATGTTACAAGTTCCAACAGACCCATCTGTGGAATGAATTTCCGACTTATCATTATGGTTGTTCAGTATGAAGAACCCCAGGATGGGGGATGAAACAACCAAAGGACGATAGATTTCCATCATTTGTTATTGAAGAAAGTGAGGGATTTGGGGCAACGCCATAGTCATGGGCCCCAAATTTTCTGGATTGGGAGCGAAATGAACTCATGTTATGATGTGTCCCACAATAATATGAAATTATGCATACAGACTTATTTCTAAATGACACTTTTATTCTCAATAAACAAATATATTTTAAAATTTCAAGTTTTTTAATTTGGATAAAATTGTAAAATAGTAATGAACTTCATTTTTTTTTCTTAAATCAATAAAAAATTTGATGCCTTTACTTTCTTTTGCTTCCCTGTGCATCAAACAAGCAAAAAGAAAATCTATAAATCCACTCACTTCTTCCTTTCTCTTCTTTTTTTCTATTTCTACAAAACAAAGCATTGCTGCTGACTGATTATCATTACAACAAAAACATCAATAAAACGTTCTAGAAAAGAGAACATGCAATATTAAATACATTCATAAATTGTTTATAATTGCTAGATAAGAATATTAGACTACAAGCAGTTACTGATACAAACAACTGAAATTATAGTGGTGCTATATTTTTCTTTCCAAATACGCCCACTGAGCTAATAATCTGTTTAATAAATCAAAATCTATGCTATTTTTAATTCTTCCTGCTGCAACTATGCTTATGAAACAAGAAGAGCTACCATTTCCAGATAATCAGTTTGAATTACAAAAACAAAATTTAAAAAGCCATTTCAGATTGGAAACATTGAAGAAATTCATTAGTTCTTCGTTCGAATATAACATTTTATAGACTTAGCTTGTCTGATGCAACGCTTAGTCCTTTACATTTGGTTTCATTGTCTAGGTAAATTTTTTATGATTTATACCAGTATGAGTAATTCAATGGTATAACTCCGAGCTTTGGATTTTGACAGAAAAGCAGAAAAAAAAAAAAACAAAGGCAATCATGGTCGTAGAAAAGTGACAAATGCTGATGCATTGAATAGTCTGCCAATCAACATTAAGTAATTACCATGCTACTTGCAAAGATATACACAATTGTAAAACTTGTTCAACCTCTGGCTAAAAAACTTCATAGATACCCAGCTTGTATCTGGACTGAAATTTTTCAACAAAATCATAAATAAAATACTGAATAGCTTTTTCAACAATGAATAGTAAATCAAGCCAGCATTGGTCTAGTGTCATTACAAAACCTAATATACATTGCAAAAGCGTTAAATTAAATTGTCCAGGTAACAAAAAGCACATACCCCGTTCCAGTTGTCGGATCCGAGCCAAGAATGACTCATCATTGGTATTCTCAGCCATTCTGGAAGAGAAAACATATCACCATCAAACCAATAAAATTGATTAAGTAGTTCAATTCTTGTCAAAACCCAAAGCACAGAGTTACACCATCAAATAACACATACAACTAAGCATTGCATCGGACAATATAACTCCACAAAGCCTTCTAATCCAAGTGAGAACTAATACATTTCTACAATGTTTCCCATACGACAACCTCACGTTTTAAAACATCTATAAAAAAAAGAAAAAAATCAAAACTACCCACCAAATTTCACCGCACATGTATATGACACGATGTCTCTCTTAAGAATACACAAGTAGCGAGCTCCATTTGTCTCAAATTCTGCTAATTATTCTATAAAGGGTTAAAAAAAAAAAAACTCTTCGAGGGCTGTCATAGTCAAAACACAAATTTTGTTAATTTCTTCACAAAAAACAGAAATCAAGCGAAGAAGTAGAACCCAGCTCCCAGATAAAACAAACCCACCAAGAAAAAGTTGATCCCCAGAAACAAAACCAACCTTGTGATACAAAATCAAGTGCAAAAATGTTTTTTTTTAATTTTCTTTATTGTTGAAACAATATGCGTATAACATAAAACTGCGCATAAGAAGATATGGAAACAAGGAGGTCACCTGCAGGTTAGCCGGAAATTGCAAATCCTTCCAACACAGAATTACTTTCACAAATTGCAAAACGTGATTTTGTATAGCTGCGAAGAACGACTATTTCATAGCTGAGAAGAAACCCTCTCTGTTCTCTCGTCAAACTGCCCCAGTTGACCCACCTAGGCTTTATGGGAAAGGTAGCTGAAAATTGGAATTACCATGAACTGCAAAATGGGTTTTCGAAAGCAAATGAAAAAGAATCACCACGCTTCCCACGCGAAGCGACGAGGGGCAAAAAAATAAGAGCAAAAACTGTTATGTAGACCTTGTTTATTAATTTCGTTTCATAAAAATGCATAGACAGATTATTTTTTAAAAAATAAAAATGTGTTTTACTTAAAAAAAAATTAAAGATATGACTTGCCATTCGATGATTATGCAATTTTCTCCTAAGAAATTATCAAAGTTGTTATTTGGCCATAAAATACGGTTATTCAATTACAATTTCAAAATTTCATCGTGAACTGGAAATATATGTTAATTGTAGGGCAAATTACTTAAGTGGGGTAGCTCCATTCCTTATATTGACAAGCAAAACTGAAGCATGCCTACATACAATAATTGGAAGATAACTCACTGATTTTGACTCATCTAGCATGGAACTTTGAGACTAAGGCAAAGAAGCACGACAGCAAAACTTACCCAATCCGGTTTTTTGATTAATTTTACATTAAAAAATTATTAAATTTTTTGAATTATTTAAATTATAAGCTTTTTAAAAAATAAAATTAGCTAATCAAATAGTTCATGCCCGTTTGCTATTAATATGTCATTTGAGGACATGCAGAATAGTTATAGTTTTGAAGCTAAATGTTTGTTGTCATTGGCCAAGTAATGGTCAAAACTGTTAGAGGCTCAAATGAATTTTTGTTTATTTTTTATCTTATTTATTTTAACTTTTGTATCATAAATAATTTTATATTCTCTTAAATTATCTTCCTAATAATACTCTTAACTATTGTATAAAGTAAGTATTAAATATTTTTTATATTCTTAAGATATTAAATATTTTTTTATTTAATACTTATCTTATTAAGTATTAAGAGAATTATTAGGATGAAATTATAGGAAGATATAGCATTACTCTTATATCATTTCTCAAACGTGATTATAATTTTAAAAATTTATTTAGTTTGAAATAATTATTTATTATTTTTGAGTTGAACGTAATTTTTTACTAAATATAAATCACTTCACTCAAATTCACTTCTAACCAAAATCAAGTTTAGAAAATTAATTAATCTAAAATTAAATTTGTAAATGTTAATTCAAACATACACTAATAAGTTACAAGCTAGCGTGCCTAATTTCCTCATATTTATAGGGCGATAGGTTAGAGTTTTTTATTTTTACAAGTGTTTTGATATTTGTATTCAATGGAAAGGATCAGCCGAGTCATCACAAAGTTGTCAAATAATTCTTGAATTGAATTTTGATTCGTTATGTGCAAATTTTTTTTCCAATTAATTAATCACGTTGGGTAATAATATTAAAAAAATTTTACTCTAAATTGTATCAAAATTAAACTCATAATTCTTGCATGGTCACCAACATCAAAAGGTGTAATTGTGTATTTCTCTGTTTTCTTTTTTTTTTTGTCATTTGAGGGATTAAACCACCAGCCTGATGGCTGTGTATTTCTCTATTCAATCTAAACTTAATCCGCCCCTTCGATAAAGTTATAGGCCCAATCCAACTTAGGTCTGAGTAGAGAACAAACATTGGCTATTTTTTCTTTTCGCATGAATGTCTTGATAAATCAAGTTTAACATACGACCAAAAAAAAAAGAAAAAAAATCAAGTTTAACATATTTATCACAACAAATATTTAAGCACATTACCAGAACCTCCAACTAATATATTTCAGAACCTTTGTGGTGGGGAAGAGAATTTTGACTTTCTGGACATTATGAGTCCTGGTTAAATGAATTCCTCTCTTTCACGTAAAAAGAAAGAAAGAAAGAAACGTCATGGAGAAGAGATTTAATGGCAATTATTGTCAAGAATCTATTAATAGGATGGCCCATGCACAGGGTTAACCAGTGGCACATAGCCACATGGAACAAGAAGTTGACCCCAAAAAAAAAAAGGGAACAAGAAAGAAATACTTTTTTTTTTTGACGTGCAAGAAAGAAATACTTGAGGGTGGAAGAAACTGTTTAATAATACTTCAAGGCACTCCACTAGCAAAAGTCAATGACGAGAATAAGCTCCCAAAGCACAAAGCTCAAGTGCAATTTGCGTCACAAACACAAACTACCAGGCCAAGCCACATTTTGTGCTACAAAAAAGATTTGCCGTCAATTGCAATTGAACCCATTTCTTGTTTTGTTTCAGTCACTCACTATTTATGCTTTGATAATGATAGCTCCTTCAACTAATCAAATCACTGCAAAATCAACCCAGTTGCCGTTCCCATGCACAAGAAAACGAGACAAATGTACCAAAACCCAAGTATCCAAATCCATGTTGTATCAATCCCAAAGTATAGAGGCATCCAATGAAACACAAGGAAAAGTGGGAAAAAAAAAAAAAACCCTTCAATCCTGTGAATGAGACAGTTACAGTTCGACCTTCGGAAGCAATAGTGAATTATTAATAAAGGTAAACAGTCAACAAGAAAAAAAACAAAGAAAGAAAAGAACTAGAAACAATAATATTCATTGCATTCAAAGTTAAAATACACTTATAAATCCAATTTGTGCAGAGGAATGTCTTCTCAGAAGCACGCATCCAACAGGCAGCAACAGCAGAGAGCAGCCAAACTGCACCAATTTACAGATTCAAACAAATTAAAATCAGTGCGTAGAACACAGTGGAAAACAATAATTTCATAAGGCCACAATGTTTTTGTTTACCAAAAAAATGAGACTGAAAATTCAACAATGTAGCATTCTCAATTGCCTATTACGCTTCTTAGGTTACTTTGTGTTACTTTAACTTTTATCCAAAATTGGCAAAGTACTAAAATTTAAAAAATCTGTCACACGGAAGCAAAAGCCCTGTACGATTGAAAGAGTTTGAATTGTTTCGATCAACGGAAAAATAAATGCAAAAATATATATTATTCAAATGAAATGACGAAAGGACCCTCTACCAAAAGAAAGCAAGCTAGGATGGTGAAATACCCGCCCCGGGCCCAACCAACAAAAAAAAACCATCCACATCCACTTCGAGAAACGTGCTGGACGGAGATGTGACACGCCCGCGCACACATATATAATTTAAGTTTAATAAATATTATTAAAATTAATTTAATAAATACTATCAAAATAAAATACATGATAATATTAATTAAATTTAAATAAAATTATTATTATAAATTTTACTTTTTAAATTTTTTTATAATTTTAAAATAATTATTAATACAGGAATTTATGTAATTACTTCATACCAAATAATAATTGTTTTTTTATAAAAAAAATTTAGATAGTTGTGCAGGCTAAATCTTACTTGTTGAACTTTTAAAAAAAAATTCTTAAAATTAATTAATTACTAAATATGAACTTAATCAGAGTATAAAAAAAATTTATAAATATTATTTATTTTAAATAATTTATATAACAATTAACATATATTATTAATTTTTTAAAAAATAATATATATTTATAATATGAATTATCAAATTTTATATATATTAATTATTAAATAAAATATATATAATAAATAATATTTATCTAAATTTTTTTTTAAAGTAGATCAGTTACTAATGAGATATCCTAAATCCAAAATCTTTAAAAATAGCTCAATCTTACTAGTGAGGCTAACCTTCATTGGCTTAAGTATAATTAAGAATATTGTATTAAACTAAGTGTAACTAAGAAACACTCTCATTAACCGCAATCTAGCTAATGGTGCGCCGGTAACGGCAATCGAGCCAACTCGCCGGCGAAGAGGATCGAGTCAACTCGCCGGTAATGGCGATCGAGTCAACTCGCAGATCGCACCGGATCTGAGTCGCTAGAAGCAGATTCAACCGATTCAAATTTCAGAAAGACATGTATATATACATAGAGAGAGAGAGAGAGAGAGAGAGAGGAGGACGCACCAGCCTTCCAAGCAACCGGGGCTCGTTGAATTGCGTTGAGGAGGCGGAGGCTGAGCGTACTGCGGTGCATAAGGTGGAGGATAACCCTGGGCGGGGTAGGGCGGCGGAGGATAACCTTGCAGTGGATATCCGGGCGGCGGATAACCTTGCTTTCCATACCCCTCCGGCGGATAACCTGTCCTCGTATTCAAAATCAGAATCACAAACTCAGATTAATTTCCCCGAAAAAACAAGCAAAGGAAAATCCACAGATCCTTCACACCCCCCAAATCACAAGCCTATCAGATACAGACTCAAAAAAAAAAAAAGCAATCCAGCAACATCGACATGCAAAGATAACAAATGCGCGGCGTAAAATGACCCAAAAAAAAAAACAGATATCTAGAAACGGAAAAAAAAAAGCACTGTAGGAGGAAGAGGACGGCGGACCTTGCGTCGGTGGAACCCCGACCGGCGGTTGCTGCTGGTTGTAATAACTCATTGTGAGTTGTTCGGAGAACGAGAGAGAGAGAGAGAAAACTGAAGGTGGGTGTGGTATGACCGTCTGGCAGTGTCGTTTTATGCAAATGGGTGATATTTATTGAAGGTGGTCTCGATTCGTGGGTAAGTCCGTCTTAGAGAGGTTGTAACCGAGGACAGGCTCTGGTTTTGTTTATGTCTATCTCTCTGTTTTTTAAACAATTTAATATGGTTATTTTGTCCGAGTCACTGAGCCGTCCTGATCGTGACACGTCATAACATTAGATGAATTTGTTGAAAAAATTTGTTATCTTTCAAAACTTATTATTTTTCGTTTAAAAAAATATATTAACAAACAAAAAATAATCACGGATATTAATAACGCTTCCTTGTAGTATTTATCTCTCAATTTTTTTTATAAAGTTTTATCTCTCAATTTTGGTAAAGAAAGATTTGATTTTATATTTTAAAAATAAATTATTCAATTCTTTTATTTTGACAAAGTGAATAATTTTAATTTTTTTCATAACATGTTATTAAAAATTTGATAAAAAATAATGATGTGATATTAAAAAATTATTTTTTTATTTCAAATAATATACTTACATACATGTGACATGCAAATCATGTCAAAATGAATTATTCAATTCTTTTATTTTTATAAAGTGAATAATTTTAATTTTTTTCATAACATATTATTAAAAATTTGATAAAAAATAATGATGTGATTTTAAAAAATTATTTTTTTCAAATAATATACTTACATACATGGGACATGCATATCATGTCAAAAAAAAAAGGTATGTACATAATTTTTTAAATATTTAAATTAATTTTAATGATAAGATTAAATTTTTATTAGCTTTATTTTTAATTAAGTTAATTTAAATATTTAAAAAATTATTTATCTGTCACATATATTTAAAATAAAAATAATATTTTAGTGTCACATTAGCTTATTTTATCATGTTTGTGATTATGCAATTATCAATAGACTAAAATTTCTCATAAAAATAGATAAATGAAATAGTTTATCTTTTAAATAAAGGAATTAAATAATTTATTTTATTAAAATAAACGGATTAAAATTACAATTAATGTTATTAATAAATATGTGTTAATCACTTAATGATATAATAAATGATTTTTTGTTTAAACCAATAAATAGAATTATTTATTTATAAGCTTTAAAAAAAACTCTTATCAATATTTGAAAGTTTATGTTATTATTTATATTCAATAAATTTCAGAAGGAGTCTTTAAAATTCGTTTTCTCTTTCAGTTCTGGTGCATGCGTTTTGCACTTTTGCTCCTTGGCGGGGAAAGATTAGACAGCACGTACCGTGTTAAATGCGCGTATGTGACATGTGATGTGTCTAAAGTAACTATACATGGTTCCGCCCCCAGACGCAGCCTCCATCCCGGATGCCCAACCAAAATGTACTTTTTGTATTATGATATTATCTGTACTTTCAAAATAAAAAATAAATAAAAACTTTTACATTGTATTAGGCGTATTTATTAGAAAAAAATTTGTATGTTATTCACTTTTACCATCAATTAAAATAAATTTCATTTTTCATCTCAGACAAAGTCATTTCAGTCTTTTTTGAAATGAGTTGAGCGCTTATAGAATTAAACTTTTTTTTATTGATAATCGATTCCACAATTTTAAAACTTTTTTTACAGAGGAAGTATATAATTTAATATGGAGAATGAGATGGTAAATTAAGTTGCAAACAAAGTTGTCTCAATAAATTTAAATTCTAAATAAAACTGTTCTTAAAAAAAATTAATATCACTTTAACTAAAACTCTAGACTTGCATGAATGCCTTTTGTTAATAATTTTCATTAGATGTTTCTCTAACATTTTTTTTCTTCATATGTTACTTAAATATATACGTTTTATCATTGTGTTTGTTGCACTTGTATTTGTACAGCTATACTTGCATGGTACGCAAAGTTATAAAAGAAAAAAAAATTAATTCTAAATCAAATAATTGTTAAAAGAAATCAATATCACTTCAACTAAAGCTTTAGACTTGCATAAATGCCATTTGTTAATAATCCTCATTCGATGTCTCTAGAACATTTTTCTCTGTCTCCATTACCTAGATATATAGGTTTTGTCATTCAGTAAACAAAAGAGTGGTCAACAAAAATAAAAAAATAGCAAAAACAAAGAAGCGGTCAAAATCTTTATGCGACTTATTTATTTATTTATTAGTAGAGTTCTAGGCTTAACCAGTCTAAATATGCAACTTATTTAAATTAAAAGCTCTCTAATTAATATAACAATTGGCAACTGATTAGAAAAACTAAAACCAAAATTCATATGTTAATAATTTTAAAATTTCTCAAATCAATATATATTAGTTTATGATAGATGTGTAAGTATTTAAATAAAAACTAAAGAAAAAGAGAGATAAATAACCTATTGCATTTTTTTTATCTAAGGTCTGAACATGTTTTTGAACTCATTAAAAACTTAAAAACATAAACGTAACTTATTGTATTTTAATTTTAAAACATTTAGACTCATGACCCTTGAAATATAAATTGGGGAAATCATAATTTAAGAAGGGCAACATTTTCTATTCGTCGTTTTTTTTTTAAATAAGTGTATAAAAACTATCAATTAATTCAAGTATTGGTGAAATCCATTACAAATAGCAATTTGTAATTGGTTTCACACTTCACCTACCTTCCCCTATGGCTATGAGTATATGTGCTAAGGCAGGCCGAGTGATCATGAAATCAACTAATGAACTACTAAATTAATTAATTTGACTTCTTCAAAACAATCCATTTGGACGATATTATTGGCATAAGCACTAAAAAAATATAGTAAAATACTTCACACGAAAACAAAAATTGGGAATTACGACTGTTGACATAATTAAATGCATTTGACTATTATATATATCAAACCAGTTTCTTATTGGGACATTAATTAGAGTGGGTGTCTGTCTAGATCAATTTATTTTTTTAGTCTAATAAAAATAAGTTATATACGTTGAGATCAAGCATATAATGACACAAAAAATTTGTGGCATGACAAAAATTTGGATTTGTGTTTTGTGATAATAGGCCTAACCACACTGCATGATCGCCCCTCCACCATTAAGTCAATCTTTTAGAACTGAGAGTAGTGTTGTTTAATTGGATGTAAAAAATAATAAAAAATACTGCAATAATTTCCAGATTTGAAGATGAAATCTAAGATTTACTATGTAAGATTAAAGTTTCTCCCAATCAAAGTTTCATTTTTTATCGTACTCAAAGAAATATGATATTAGATTATACTTTTTATGAACCAAAAGTTAATTTAAATATTAAAAAGGTCATAATTAAAATGTAGACTGTAGAGTGAAGTTAAATATATAAGAAAAATCTTCATCCTTTTATTATTAGATTTAATTATTTATATAAATTTACATATAATTTAATGATTTTGAAAATTAATTATTTTCTTATTTCTTATAATTGTTGATATATATAACATTTAATTTTTCACTTATATAATGTATTGTGCAGTTGCCCAAAAGAAACGGAAACGACTAGAAGAGCAAATGCAAATTAATTAAATCCCAACATTTATTACTCAATTGATACGCCGAATAATCTTTTCTACATTAAGTTGGTCATCATTGTTAATGTTGGCCATGTCAAGAAATCGCACATTTAGTTGTGATTCTGGAATAGATTTGGATTCTTTAAATATATATAGTACACTTTAAAGAAAAAAGTGTAAATAGATAACTATTAATAAAAAAAATTAACTGAATTTTAATAACAAAAAAAAAATCAACTGAATTTAAAATGCAGTTAAACAATTAATTAATTATGCATCCATATAGCTTTTGCTGCTTTAGAATCCAATAGAACGCAAAAGTGCCCAAAGAAAACACATAATCATATCTATCTTCAAAAAGCCATTGCTGTATTGTGTTAACAAATTATTTATTATTATTATTATTATTTTGTTAAGGGTGAGTTTAATATATTTCTAAAAATAATGATCAAAATTCAGAAACAAAATTTATATAAAGATTTTATTTTTAAAATTTTTCTCACAATTTCAAAAAGACACTAAAGTAACTTCTATATAAAATTGTGCTTAAATTTTTTCATCATAATTTTAAATAGATATATATAAAGATTTTATTTTTAAAATTTCTCTCACAATTTCAAAAAGACACTAAGGTAACTTTTATACAAAATTGTACTTAAATTTTTTCATCATAATTTTAAATAGATATCAAAGTATCAAACTGATTTTTAAAGAATAAAAAAACCACATAGAATATTACTTTATTCTTCTAAATATGTGCATAGATAATTATATATTTTATATCTAACAAATAAATTAAAAAAGTCCTTTTATGTTTTCTTACATTTTTTTAATTATATGTATGTCTAAATATACACTGAATATATATATATATATATATATATATATATATATATATATATATATATATATATATATATAACTTAAAAATTCTTTATACACATATAAAACAGAGGATATATCGTGGCCACATGAAAAATAATGTATTATTAGGTTATTTATAATATTCACTAAATAAATTACCCCTTTTCATAAAAACAAAAACCTACAACTATTATATGTAAAACACCTACTCAATTGATAGTCATATATAGTTACGTAATTTAAAAAAATATTACATATATGTAACGAATGTTGTAATTAACATAAATAGTACATTACTTTTTCAACGATGTGCTGTAAACAATATATATATAGCTGTATGACTATAGTTTCTCTTTGGAAACAAGTTCATGCTGGCATGTAGGACAAACAAATAATAATCATAAAAAGACTAGTAAACTACGCAGCCAGTGGCTGTGTCAATAATATCATCTTATGGGGAACGTCGTCAGAGACACGAGGGCTAAGCAATGCTTATTTTAAGTTGGAAAATGGATTGATATTTGTCTTTTCTTCAATATTTATGATTTTATGATGTTACGGCTAATTGCTTAGCTTGCAAGAAACGCTTTCCAAATAGAAAATGAGAATACCTTCCAAACAACTAAACCTGCTTACCTTAAAGTTGAATTTGGTATTAATAAAATGAATACGTTAAAACATAACATTAAAAAGAAAAAACAAAGAGAACATGCTAAGGGAGATTAATTATTTTGTCCTAGTATCCACATGCTTGTTTTGCTTTGCACATGATCCTGCAAGTGAAAGAGTAATGAGCGCATCCTTGAAGAATAAATATGGTCACACCTGATTTGTTTATGTTTGTGCTCAAATATTGTTGGGGTCCATCCATGTGTTGAAATGAATATTTTTTACTTTTGTAATTAACATAATTATTCGTTTTAAATATAAATTATTTTATTTAAATTTAATTTTAACTAAAATTAAGTTTATAAAATTTAATCTAAACACACCCATCAAATGATCACTTGGGTGTTATCTTACCCTATTTTTTTTTAATGGTATAGGATATATAGAATATGCCAGAAAAGCAAATTATCAAACAATAGACTAGATACTCCGCAAAGCGAGCCTTGTCTCTATAGAAATAGAATCATTTATACAGTACAATCGTGCAACTTGTCATGCCTTGCCATTAGGTAGTATGTATATCTGTACATTAATTATTTCAACATTATTTATAAACTTTATAAAAGTGGAAATTTAGATTCGTATAATAGAGTTTCTATTATGACTGAACCACATGCGACCAAATAATTAGAAGCCCTAAAATAAAAAATTTTAAAATTTTATTCATTAATACAACAACAGTATAGATTGTATTAATTAAATCTTAAAAATGCATATATATTATTTAGAAAAGCATGAATGCATTATATATGTAGTAAACCAAAGTGGGATATTTCGTGACGAACCTTTTGATTTTCTTTCTTTGGGAACCTTTCGATTGTTGTATCGTCTTGCATAGTTACATATTTCATTATATTTTAAAGAAAACGTGGCCTTTGAAAAGTCTCATACAACTATGTTTCGGTAAACAAAAAATAAGTAGACACTTGTTATCAATATCGTCTTATTTGAATTTCTGGGGAACGCCGTCCAAGACCAGAGGATTTAAAAAATCTTTTATCTTCGGTTGGAAAAATGGACAATCTAGGCCAGTTGGCTATATTTATATGTATTTCAATTGTCTTTTCTTCTTACCAACTTAAAAAACAAAAAATACCTAAACTGTTTATTAAAAAAATACAAAAAATCTAAACTATAAAGACATTTCTAGACTCTGAAGGTGTTCTGGTCCAACCGTTGAAAGCTGTAGAATATGCAGATAGTAGCTGCCCTTCTTGACCAAATTATCTGCACTTAGAATTTTAGGTTTTAGGGACTTAATTTGGTACTTATATATCTTTTTTTTTATTGATATCTGTGACATATATTTTCTGTATTATATCTAATAACATATAATATAAGTAGTAGCATATAATATAAGCAGACTGTTATATAAATCATAGTTTACTTAAAAATGGTTGGTTACAGTAAATATAAATTACAACTTTAAGTCAATTTTATATTCAATGTTAGAGGTTAAATTTTAAAATTGTTATTTTAGAAAAGATTTTACTTAATCGAATTGTTATTCCCATAATAAAGCTTGTAGGATACTTTTTCCAAAATACAGTTTATACTAAATGAGAAACGTGTTACTCATCTTTATATTGGAACCAGTGAAAGTCAAAATGGGCCAATAATAAAATTCTTAGTAAGAAAATAAAATTATTTATGTTTTTATTTTTTAGTAATATTGATTAATATTAATAAATAAAAAAATACTAATAACATAAAAATTTAAACTTTTTATATAATTATACCAACATTTATATATTATCCATATAGTGATAATGAATAATTACACTAAAATTAATAACATGAGTTTATTTTGATATGAATCATAAAAAATAATTTATATGACATGAAGCAACAAAAGTTAGTTTAATTAGTAGAATTGAATAACAAATTTTAAAAAGTCATTTAAATCCTCTTAAAATTCTTTATTTACAAGTAATTTATAAGTATCACTTTAATATTTAGTTAAAACTCGTGACACGTCCTCCCTTACCACTAAACTTAATTTCACATTTCCTTCCATGGGTAATGGGCCTACCCACCCATTGACAAGAACAAGAGTCTAGCCAGGTTGGGAACACATCTTTTTCTTTTTAGGCTACGTAATGCATCGCTGCTGTGTACTTTTATAGCACCTTCACGCTGCTAGCCACCATGCCTTGTGCAATATAATTCTCATAAACTAATTAATTACTGCACTTCAATTCTCCAAAGTGAATTTCTCTATGTCCACAGAAATCACCGCAATATAACAAGAAGAGCAGCATCATTGCGTGCGAGGAAGTCTCCCTTCCAAGATTTTTACCAAACAATCCTTGCCCCTTGGCTTTTCACACAAGACCAAACTTCTTGAGCAAAATCACAGCCCCACACATGCTATACAGTCTCAACTCTTACTATCCTCACATTAGAGTTGGTAGCATGCTTCACGGAGTAAACCTCGCAATAAACCATGCAAGCAACTCTAGGAAAAGACAGTATTGTAGTCTTGGCTAGTGTTGCCACAATCGAATTAGACAAACAATTTAACTAATTTGATTATGAATTAGATATTCAATTGTTTATGATTTAATTTTATAATCAGATTTATGACTGAATTAATTTAAAATGATTTAAATCAGGTAAAACTAGACAAAATCATTTGAATTAACAGGTTGAATGGCTTGAATAGGCTACTTTTTTTTTTAAATTTTTTTTTCACATTTTGTGAATATTTTTCATAAATTTCATGCTTTTGCATGTATATTATTTTTATAATATCATTTAGTTCAAATAAACATTTTGAATGATTGAATTGGTTAATCTAAATTGAAAATTTTGTTGATTCATTGTCTAATTTGATTTTGACATTATTGATCTTAAAAATTGTAGTAATTAATACTATATTTGAAAGTTTGAATAGAATAAAAATGAAAAGAATTTAAAGATGATGAAAAAGGAAATGAAGAAAAATAAGAGACTAATTAATAAATTTTCTTCTCATTATTTAAATATTTTAAATCTTTCACAATTCTCTAAATTGAAAAAGTTTTAAAATATTTATAAAAATAAGTAAGAAAGGTTAAAAATTCTTATTTCTTTCAACTTTTTTTTATAAATCTTTTAAATAAAAAAAATTATTATATACCTCTTTCTTCTCTTATTTCTCCTCCCTACCCCCCGCCCCTAATTCAAACATAACAAAAAGTACTAGTACGGGAGGCAATAGGGAACAATATTATTCCTCGCGGGCTGTGGCATGAGATCAACCAACATCTCAACTCTATCCCTCAACAACGTCCTCAAGCTCAACTCATGAGGCTATGTTTGGGTGGGCATTTGACTCTCCCAAACTAGCTTCTAAGTCTTTAGACGAGGGTTTGAAGAATTTAACAAATGTTTAGTTTCAAGTTTCAATCCTTTTTCAAACATGATTTTTTCCCCAAACTCTAGCACATACCGAAGCAAATTTAGGATGCATCTGCGGTGGCATTGAGGATTCATGGTGGAATAAATTTTCTCTCAACAATCACCTTTCAAGTTTACCCTCCTGCAACATGTTGTTGGCGACATTGTGGATGCAGGACCAGACGAACGAAGATGGCAATGGCGCTGGGGTAGGTCTTCTTCGCCAACAAATCGCCGAACAAGCAGCCTAGGTCGGCGTTATAGCTGATCAAGAACACGGCAACGACAACGGCGAGTGAGAGGGAGTTGAAGTGGTGGTAATGGCAACAGAGTGAATATGTTTTTCAGTGTCTCTCTGTGTGGGAGAGGGAGAGTGAAGGTGGAATTTATAATGAGAGAGGGTGAAGGGAATGGTGGGGTTTTCGCAGTTGGTGTTGGACCACCGGAAGGGTGCTCCCTCCTCAAATAAGTGTTTCCTCCCTTTGAGAGAATTTTAGTTATCTACCATCACTACATTTGTCTTTTTCAATCTCATCCAAATTAATATTATTAATCTTCATAAAAAAATTAATATTATTAGTTTACTTTGATAAGTATATTTTTATAGATTTAATTTTATTTTATTATTAATATATATTTTTTATATTATTATTTAATTATATATTAAAATATTATTAAAAATTAATTATGATAATTATTATTTATAAAGTTAATTTTTTATTAATATATCTATACGAAGAATAATAATATAAAAATTTTATATTAATAATGAATAATATATTGTGATATATGATATGTTTTTACTTGTTTAATTAATAGTCTAAAGTAGTTTTTTTTTGGTTCAATGTAAATTTGAGTTGTCCTTACAACTAAAATAGCATGTATATTTTTTTTTATTTTTAATTTAATACTAGTATTAAAAGTAAAAAATATTATTATTATAATATTTATATCATTTATTAAATTATATTTAAAAATAAATGAAATAAAATAATAAGGATAAATTAAATAAAGAAACACAAAATGTATATTATTTTAATAATTATACGTTTAAAAATAATTTTAATAAATAATATTTAAATAATATCAATTTTTTTAAAATTAATTTTTAAATATTAGTTTTTAAATATTAATTATGATCATATAAATTTATTTTTAACTTTATAAATTTAAAAACAGGTCACTCGTGGACGAACCAAGCGATCAGTAAGCTACATCACTTTGCATTTCACGTGGCCTGGATGATGACGTGGCCACGAAAGGAATCTTATAAATGCACTCTTGCGCAGACTCTGCAGCCTAATCATTTGGCAAGTACTCCGCACACAGAGAACATTGATTCGCCAAACGATCTAAATTTGTACTTATACCCACCCAAAAAAAAAAACCGATGTAAATTTGTTCTCTTGTGATTCTTTAGATTCCAAAACTCAAAATTACGTTCCCATCTTATTATTATTTTGATCTCTAAAAAAAATTAGTTCAATTTATATATATGCTCTAGCATTTTTTTTCCTTGAGCGTATATATAATAAGTCGAGAACTAATTTGCATAATGAGATAAATTGGTAGATAAATTTTGTCAAATTAAATGGTAATGTGGATATATTATATTATGAAGGAGAGTTTGCTATGCACACCAATAATATATGCGAAATTTGTTACAAAAAAAAAATTAATGTATAATTTGAGTCTCATAGTTGTGAATATGTATGTTTAATTATCATAAATTAATATAGTATTAACACAAAAGTATTCTCTGTGTTAGTAGTGTTTTTTGGTTTCTTTACTTGCTTACGCCAGAAATCCAAGGAGATATTGATGAGCATTGAAGACGTTTTAATTCCCTTATAAATTAAGGAAGAATTAAAAGAAAAAAAGCTTCAAATATTGGTTGGTCAAGACTCAAGAGCCCTCTGCTCTGCAATATTTGCTACTGTACGGCCTGCAACCGTAGCATGCAACAATGATGTGCATTTTGAAGTTTGAACTGAGCAGTACGATCTACAGTGGACATAAGAGTGGCCTTGCTAGACTGTGAATTCTGATTCTCACAGCCTTTCCATATTAGTATGCTCAAATGGCACTGAGAATTTCTGCTTGATTTGGATTTTAAATTTTAGGCTCAAATTTTTTAAAAAATATATTATTTATTTATTTTATTCTTTAAAAATTAATTTAATTTTTTATATTGTAAGTTATTTATAAATTTTATTATTTTATCATTTTTAATTTTATCAATTTAATCACTCCTAACACACGGACTTTCTCCTCATAATTAGCAAAGAAAACAAAAATAATAACTTAGAAGAAGTAATTTTTGAAACATATTTCTTTCAACAAATGGCAATGGGAGACCCTTTTCAATGAGGTCATGGTATAGCTTCAGCCAAGGCAAACGCAATGCCTTGGTTAAGAAGAAATTATAACCCTCTGTAAGTAATTGACAAATGATGAAATAGATATTCCATGTTTGGTATTCCAACATTTGAACCCTCGGGAATTTGGTAGTACCAATTGGCATACAAAAACAAAGCAAAACACCCGAACGAGGCAGCGCCAAAAAGAGGCAGAAGTAGTAGCAAGCTCAGCTACCGTTACCAACAAAAGTGACCTCATAACTGCAGCCAAGAAAATAACAATGGTCTCTCGCTAACAAGTGCACCAAGTCCATTTGGAGAGCGTTGCAGGCACCTTGGTAGAGTCACAACGTCGCCACCTACCCGTGCTCACTTCACTGTCACTCATCATCTCTCTGTCTCACTCTCTCCTTCCTTTTCATCTCTGACACCATTTCATTTCAGACAAAGCACACCCTTGCTGTCTTTTTTCTTTGCACTATAAGCAAACAACGAAAACAGAGACTGAGTGAGCATACGAGACACAGAGAGAGAGAATGGCAGCAGCAGGAGGAGGAGCAAAGGTGGATGAGTTCCAACCTCATCCGGTGAAGGACCAACTTCCCGGTGTCAATTACTGCGTCACCAGCTCTCCCTCTTGGCGTACTCACCAACCCTTTTCTCTCTTTATCTTCACTGCTTCATTTCTCTTTCACCTTAATTGTTAATACCCATTTTTTTTTTTTGGGCTTGAGGGTGAATTTTTGAGCTTTGATTGAATGATTGCAGCTGAAGGAATTCTCCTTGGGTTTCAGCACTACCTGGTTATGCTTGGGACCATCGTCATTGTTTCCACCATACTTGTCCCTTTGATGGGTGGAGGCAATGTAAGAAAGATTTTGGAGTTTTCTAAAACAATGTCATATTTTTTTTAATTCATTCTCTTTGAACCAAATTTCTTCTTCTTCTTATTTTGGAAAAACCATAGGTGGAGAAGGCTGAAATGATACAGACATTGCTTTTTGTTGCGGCCATTAACACACTGTTGCAGACGTGGTTTGGAACTCGGCTTCCAGTGGTTGTGGGGGCTTCCTATGCTTTCCTCATTCCAGCTATCTCCGTCGCTTTTTCTGCGAGGATGAGTTCATTTACAGATCCACATCAGGTTAGTGTGCCCATGTTGTTGTAGGCTTTTAGCCCATATAGTTCATAATAGCTCTCTTTAATTGGTTATTGGATGAAATAATTTAATGGAGAATATATACTTCATCAGAATTGGGTTTCTTTTCATGGGAAAAAAGAAGGGGAAAAAAAAGGAAGAAGCAAATGGGTTTACTTGGAAATGGATGGGTTTTACTGGCAGTTTTGGAAGAAAGTGTTGGTGCATGTCACTGATGTCAATTGATCCTTAACTGAATTTCAGAGGTTTAAACAATCCATGCAAGCCATACAAGGGGCACTTATTGTTGCATCCTTCTTCCAAATCATTATTGGCTTTTTCGGTTTCTGGAGAATTTATGCCAGGTAGGATATTCACAGGACACTTGAAAATGTCTTTTGATCATTGTGAATTTTGCTTCTGTGAAGAACTCGGTTACATTAACTAATGATATGGCAGGTTTCTCAGCCCTCTCAGTGTGGTTCCCCTTGTCACTCTGACTGGTCTAGGACTCTTTATATTTGGGTTTCCACTAGTACACACATTGCTCCCTTTTGATTTAAATTGGTGCTAAAAATCTTTCATCTGATTATCACTTGTTTAACAAATATAACCTTGATTTTCCTTTGATTCGGGTAGTTGGCAAACTGTGTTGAAATTGGACTCCCTGCATTGGTGATTCTGGTTATCCTGTCCCAGGTAAGTTACTTTCTTAACCATTCTCACTATTATCCATTTCAATTTCTCTCTCATCCATTTCAATTTAAATTCTTTTGAATATTTGTATAGCAACTATATAATAAGGCAGAAAATTCAAGCTCTCATTTTTTGAATCTATTATCCTAATTCCTATTTAGTAGATTACTTAAATATTTATTGGACCTGCTTCTGTTTGACATTTCTTTCTGCATGATTACACTTGATTTGGCTGACTCATGAAGACAACTCCAAGAATAGATTTATAGTGGTGTAGGTGAATATTACTTTTAGCGTTTTGACCTTACATTAACTCAAATTAGGGGGTTTTCTCCACTGAATTCATTATATTTCAGAGATACGGAAAGAACTGTGCGCATGAAATACATTAAACTTAAGAAGTGATTACCCTTATTATCTGTGCATCTTAAATGTCAAAATAGTTGCATATATTAAATTGATCTTTCAACTTATGTTAACTCAATGTCCTTGCAGTACATTCCCCAAATGATGAAATCAAGAGGAGTTGATCGATATGCAGTCATAGTCTCAATTGGAATTGTATGGGCATTTGCTGAGATTTTGACTGCAGCTGGTGCATATAATAAAAGATCACCAAAAACTCAATTAAGTTGCCGTACTGATCGATCTGGTTAATTAGTGCTGCTCCTTGGTCAGTCCTAAGTAGCTTGCTTGTGTTTTTAAGAATTCTATGGTGCTTGGAAAGCAATGTGCAATACTTTATGACATAATATATGATCTCTAGGGCTCCAAAGCATCAGACTAGATAGAGTGATAATTTGTTTCTAACTATATATAAAAGGAGCTGAATATGTACTGTGCTCCTCTTACTCCTTTGACAAATATATACGTTTAGTTTCTTTATGGATGCCTGGTAATTTGCTAATGGTAAATTCATTCACGTGGATGCTCACCAAAAGCCTTATCCTTCAATTAGATTTCACTGCATTTATGCAGGATAAGGGTTCCATATCCATTTCAATGGGGACGCCCTTCTTTCAATGCTGGTGATGCTTTTGCAATGGTTGCTGCTTGTCTTGTTGCAATTGTAGAGGTTTGCTTTAACAATTTTTTTTATATGTAGGCAAACTTGTGTGGGGATGGCTATACATTTTTGGTTATACAGAGAATGCCTACAAATGCTAACACTATAAATATTTTGCATATGAAAATGTGTAACTTGATCAGTATGACCTTGTGGACTAGACATTTTGTAAAGTGAAAATTCTCTCTGAATTACCCCTATTATTTTCTGATGATCTGACAAATTTTTTCCTAATTAGAATGTATATGATTTAAAATTATTTTTAATTGGATATACTTTGATATAAGTGTTATCCTTTTCATTCTATGGTGACAGTCAACTGGGACATTCATTGCAGCATCAAGATTTGGGAGTGCAACCCCTATTCCACCCTCTGTCCTTAGCCGTGGTGTTGGCTGGCTGGTACCTAATAATGCTGGGACATTACATCAGCATCATGGCATGTACTCCTACAAAATTTGACTTAGATGTTTAATTTTGTTGATTTCAGGGCATAGGTACTCTTCTGGATGGCCTTTTTGGCACAGGAAGTGGATCCACTGCATCAGTGTACATTTTGTTACCTTTTAAAATAATCTGCCTAGCAATTGTCAAAGATTGCTTTATATACGGTTGGGGGGCGATTCATGCAGAAATGACAACAAAAAGAGAGAGGCCTTCCTAACAACCAAATGTTTCAAATGCCTAAAAATTTTATATTGAGACTGAATTAAATTATATGGTTGCCTCCTTGTCTTATATTTAATGAATGACAACCTTGGTTGGAGAATTAATCTTTTGCTTTTATATTAAAGATGTCATCTAATTGTCCTTTCTTTTATTCCCTTAAGTGAAAATGCAGGTCTCTTAGGTTTAACACGTGTTGGAAGCCGGAGAGTCGTTCAAATATCAGCAGGATTCATGCTTTTCTTCTCTATATTAGGTGGTGTATCCCTATCTGCATGTTTCTAAATTTTCAGATGTACTGGTGAAACATGTGTCATACTTTATGTTTGTATTGGGCAATTTGTTCATTTGTAGGTAACTAAAAGTCAAATTAACTTGGTTATGTCATTCTGTTTGCCTAGTGGTTTTTACTTACAGCATCCTGGTTTGTGCTTCTCCTTCAGGGAAATTTGGAGCTGTTCTTGCTTCGATACCATTGCCAATTACAGCAGCTGTGTATTGCGTTCTCTTTGCCTATGTGGGTATGTGTGACTTATCTATTATGTTGTCAGACATATTGATATGGATAATGTGGGTATGTCAATCAGGGAGAATAATTCTACCATTTAAATGTCTATATGGATAATGTGAGAACTGAGAAGTTATGATCCGAAAATAAAAAACAAATAAGTGTAACTGCCATTAAACCTGGCATCTCCAATGTATTTCCTTTGGGTCATGCAAATTTGTTCCCTTACAAACATGCATTTTTTGCTGATTTGATTCTAATGTTTTCTTCTGGGATAAGCAGCATCAGCTGGCCTTGGTTTTCTTCAGTTCTGCAA
This sequence comes from Castanospermum australe, assembly GCA_019955255.1. Classification (NCBI taxonomy): domain Eukaryota; kingdom Viridiplantae; phylum Streptophyta; class Magnoliopsida; order Fabales; family Fabaceae; genus Castanospermum; species Castanospermum australe. Next base: position 1,044,069 of record NSJW01000470.1, read on the forward strand.
TCTAAACAGCTACAGGACACTGTTCATCCTCGGCTTTTCTCTCTTCATGGGTCTTTCTGTCCCACAGTATTTCAATGAATATCTGTTGCTATCCATGCATGGCCCTGTTCGTACTGGCTCCACAGCGGTATCTAAATCTGACCTGAAAAGTTGCCCGTAGTCTAGCATCCTTATGGTCCATTGTATACTGAAAATTCTTTTGGCTCTCATTTTGCAGTTCAACAATATAGTGCAAGTGATTTTCTCATCCCCAGCAACTGTGGCAATTATAGTTGCTTACTTCTTGGATTCCACACTGAGTCGCGGGCACAGCTCAACTCGGCGAGACAGTGGGAGGCACTGGTGGGAAAAATTCAGGAACTTCAATCAGGATATTAGAAGTGAAGAGTTCTATTCGCTGCCTCTGAACCTGAACAGGTTTTTCCCTTCAGTCTGAATCCATTTCCATTTCAAAAATAACCCAAGAGGAGATATGGGCATTCCCTTGGCAATTTGTTGTCTCAAAGTGCCTAATATCTACACAAATAGGGGAAATGTATGTAGGAATACTTGAGCAAAAGAAAGGCAGATTATAGCAATGCTGGCTAGCATGTAAGTTATTGTCTAATTGTCTTACTCATCAAAGACACAATCTCCTATTGTTTTTGGAATCTCCACAATCCAGTAATTGAATCTCTTCAACTATTTCAATGGGCCTGGTATTTTACTGGCTAACCCTGCGTGGGCAGTGAGGATGTGGATCTATTGGGCTTGTAGGGTGCAAGTCCCCAATTGAGTTCAGCCCAAATTGGCATAGACATGGGAATTTCTGTTTCTTGGGTGCTCACTTGAGGAGGTTATAATGATATATGAAGATCACTAGAGATCGTGAAAAAAGATTTGAGTTCCCATGAACTTTAGAGAGTAAAGTGTAAGTAATAATTATTGATGAGAAAATAAGGAAGAAAATTTTAACAAATACGTAGTTTGTTATTCATGTGCTTATATTTTATAAAAATATAAAATATTGATTTTTAATTAATGTTTATCAACAATGTATTTTATTTTCTAAAATGCAGCATTCACGTTATAGAATCTTGATGCCATGAGAAAAGGATAAAGAAAAGCAAACAAAAACAGAATATTGGGGGTGTGAAGGAACGTGCCAATTGAGGTATTGAAACATGGGACCATGAATTGGACTTCAAATAGGCTTATTTGGGCATGGCCTAGACTAAGCGGGCCCATCGGGCTGCCCTTGTCGGGCGGGAATCACGGTCTCATGTTGTGATCCGGGAAGAACGAAAAAAACAAATAAGAAAATGTTAGATATGAAAAAAGGTTTTGATAGTTGATACCAACACTCTCTTTGATATTTGGGTGAATTTTTCATATAAATTTTCATCATCCTATTTCTAAAGAAACTCTTAGAAGATATCAAATCTAACTAAAAGAAGCAATCGTTGACAAAATTTTATGGATAGGGAATGCTGATTTTTACAAAGAGTAGTTCGTGAAATGACTCCCGAAACAGAAACAGAGCTATTATGTGGATGCGTTTTGTCATCCTTCCCTCCCATGATTTCGCTTGCTGAATCTAAATTTTTTTCATGTGATATAGTAGCACTCTATGGATTCAAATTCTTTATCTTCTTTTTTTATGCTTTCAATTAAATGTTAATAATTCAACAAATAAATATTACATTTTTATCTTAATTAATATTTATATTTAAATTGAGATATTTGTGTGCTGAGTTTTTTGGCATTTAATTGATGGGACATGATTGAGGGAGAAAAACGAGATAGGAGATTTGAATCCAAACTTGAACAGAAATTTTCTGAATAATAGTAACGGCAAAATAGTAGGAATTGTAGAGATAGTAGGAATCCATTTTCTTTTGGGTTACATATTAACCTTTACCAAACAATGAATTTTCGAATGGCTTTCACTTCAAGCAAAATATTGCAATCGTCAAACGTGGTTGACGAAAAACTGGGATTAAGGACAGTGCAACAGATTACTCATATAGTCTTATGATATTTGCCAGACGAAAGAAAAAAGACATTCTACGTTTATTGTTATGCAATCTTAATTTTACTATGCTTTTCTATGTTTGTCAATTATTATGGCAAATATCAAACATCATGGTTATTAAAGTTGTGTACAATGAGAGTTGTGTACAAGATCAATGAGAGTTGACTCAATTAGTAAGATTGAATAATAAATTTTAAAAAATTTGGAGTTCAAATATGGTTGGAATTTTTCAAGCAAATAAGATAGCTTCTTCTCTCAACTTTTTAATCAAAGGAATAGTTATGTATAAGAGAAGGAAAGGAGAGCGTTACATCCCAAAAAGAAAATACCTAATCTATCAGCCAAAAGAGCAGAGACATAGCCAGAGGGGCATGAATCCAGCAACAAAGATTAAAAGAACTAGGAGCCTCTAGTTTAGCAAGATGATGTTTAATCTTCCTTGAAACATCTCAAACTTCCACTGACCACTTTATTTTAAAGTGAAGCTTCAGAATAGCTCCATAAACATGGTTCACAAAAATGGCCGCATGTGACAGCACTGTCCAATGAGAAAAGCTTAACCTTAGAAAAAAAAAATCGCCAATATTGACAATGAAAAAAGCAAATGAATTTTTGCTTCAAATATATATCCTTGTCTTCAGTGGATGTCAATGTCTCCAGGTACATGAATTATTGAGAGATGCAAACGTTACATTATAAATATAAACAAAATAGTCCTTCAACATTTATTTCTTATCGCTTTTGTAATATGGTTTGGGCATTTGATGATTGCATTTTGTCTATATATTAAGTTTTAAGGACTTTTGAATTAACTTTTCAATAAAAAAAAGAGGAATATTAATTGATTACAAAGAATTAGGTTTAACTTTGATAGGGGAGGAGATATATAGGAGAAGAAGCTACGTTAGATCTGAAAATTGATTTCGAAATCTAGCTACTAGCTAAAATATGACTAATTACTACTATAATCAATTTTAGAAGAACGAAAGTGATATTAAATTATCTATTATCTATAATATTCATAATCTTAAACCTGCTATATTAGATAACCACATAACAAAAAGGCACATATTATGACCAAATAATCTACAACCTATGCAACAATTTAGATTCTTCATTCGTAGTTGACCTATCTATTTTCAATAAAACCAAGTTTTCAAAATCAAAAGCAAGAGCACAATAATTAATGGGGAATAAAATCTTCAAATAAAAGCACAGAAATAAGATAGCGGAAAGAACCATTAGTTATTTATAAAAAGTAACTTTTGATTAATTTAATAGTTTAATAATACATAATCTCCATATTTAGTTTTACATATCAAACTTTAAAACATTTGGCTAACAATCAAGCTATTACGGAATATATATTTTCTTTAGTTAAAAATATTATTATTGCTTATAAAATACATATAAATAGATAAAAATTAACCAACATGTATATAAAGCAAAATTTTAATAATTTTGTAATTGAAGGCCATGAAGGTAATTAAATTGATTTCATGCCACAGTCTAATCATTTTTTTTTCGGCATGAAATTCACTCCCTCACATTTTCATTCCTCAAGCAATTGCATAACTTTACTTTAAAAAACGAAACAGTGTTAATTAAGTGTGTATTTAGATTAGAGTTTATAAATATAATTTTAAATAAATTTAATTTTATAAACTTAATTTTAGTTAAAAATAAATTTAAATAAAATAATTTATATTTGATAAAAAATTATATTCAATTCAAAAATAATAAATAATTATTTCAGATCAAATAAATTTTTACAACTAAAATCACGTTTGTAAAATAATAAATACACAAAAATAAATAAAATTCCGTTTAAGTCTCTAAAAATCAATTTATCCCACCCAAACACACTCTAAGTTTCAACTTCATTTATAATGACTTTCTTTTCTTTTTTTGGGTAGAGTCATTCATAATGACTTTCAATTTGTGTGAAAGAAGAAATGGGTTCTGATGGCTGATTCTCAGCCATTGCAATCCAAATATATATAGTGTGAATATATATAGTTTTCAAAGAGTAAAAAAGAAAGTATTCATTTACGTTATTAACAGGCAAAAATTAAATCCTTATGCAAATACGCATGTCCTCTTTATTGTTTTCTTTTTTTTTTTTAATGTAGTTCGTGATAATTTATGCAGTAGGATTTGATTGAAAGAAAGAAATATATATAAAGATTTGACAAGGACATGTAAAGGGATTTAAAACACTTATTACTGTGCACACACCATTCTGTAAATAAAATTATTAAATTAGTATATAATAAAAGCTCAACTACGGGATGTTTTCTTCTGTATTAAAAAAAAAGTGTGACTTCACCAATTGTATTAAATAATATATTGTATAAACTGTTAAAAGTTTGACCATTTAATAGCAATCATTATCGCGCAAGATTATTAAATAAACCACTAATTTATTGAACTGTAAAATTTATATATGCCCAGGGAGCAAGTGAATTCGATTAAAGGCCACCGATTAACAACCATGTAACTATTCTCAAGATTGCAGAGGTATTTACTATTTAGAGACTCATATTAAATTAGAACATAATGATATATAATTTTTTTATACATAGAATCACTCTAAAATATAATTAGAAAAATAGCAAATGATATAAAAAACCTTGGTAAAAGATATAAAATAAAAATATTGCACTTGTAAAGATTGTATAAATAGAATGGAATGATAATATGTGCAGTTAAGAAATACTATTTTAATAGCATAAATTAAGTAATATTATAATTACTTGAAATGAATTAACAAATATATTAAATAAATTGACTATTCTTTTATACTATTCATTTTTAATTAAAATATAATCATAAGAATTTAAAAGATGTTTAAATACTTATAAATTGAAAAATTAAAAATTAAAAATTAAAAATTAAAAATTAAAAATTAAAAATTAAAAATTAAAAATTAAAAGTAAGTTTGGAAAGGAAACAAAATTACCCACTCTAACAAATGGTTGTTCTCATTTCTAAAAAGAGGAATGGTAATTTTTATTTATTTATTTATTTATTGAAAGTGTTTGTGTGCTCAAGCATGTAAATTTTTTAATTTATATATTTAATAAAATTGAATTGTATTTAATAAATATTATTAATCTTTAAATAATTAACTTTTATTTTATTTTTTTAAGATAAGTATGTAGAATATTAACAAAATGGTAAAAAAAATTTTAAATAGCTAAATTTTTCTTCATGAATATAGGTATACTAAACACAAGCCAAATCTTGAAAAAAAAACCTTACTATTTTTTAAATTTATCTTTTTTTAACAAATAAAAATTGGAATGGCTCTTAATAAAAAAATTTGTGCATTGTAGGGGACATGATAACTAGTTCAATTGTAAAATACATGTATTTAAAAAAAAACATTGATAGAATACGTGTAATTTGAAAAACAATTTCTTCCAATAAGTAAAAAGACTCAAGCTCACAAGTGCTCAAGTGCTTAATAACATAATCCTTTTAAAAATCAATGCTTTTAATGGAAGAAAATACGAGATTTGTTACTCAATTTGAAGTCTTTTATCTGAATAATTATTCGGGTGGACGCATAGGTGAGACTCACTATTAAATGAGATTTAATGATGAGTTGGACCATTTCATAAATCGTGCAACTTTTTGAATAAAATGCTGAGTTTTATAATGTTTCTCTTCATATACCAAACACAAATTTTAACGATTTAATTATAATGAAAAAACAAATAAATAAATACATATTGAAATTAATTGTTTAATTTATTTATTTCAAACTAAATGATCATAATTACTTATTTATTATCCCGTTGTTAGTTACAACCAAAAAATAATTTAAAATTGAAATCTCCGAATAAGAAAATAGCCAACTCTAGGAAAATCACAAAACTGATAAGTACTTAAGTACCATTTAGAATAATGTTTATCAAGTCATAATGAATTATTTCCTTTTTGAACACAATAATTAAAAAAAAAGAGTGGAGAAATAAAACAAATAAATAACAGTAAATACAGTTCCGGAAAAGTAAAGGAAATGGCGCAATAATCCAGCGAGTAGCGACAGAGGAATCACCCATGCACCACACCAGATGTGAGATGTCATTGGCACCAAAAGCCATTAATACACCCCTCCAATCCCCATTCGCCCCCTTCCACTCTCTCTCTCTCTCTCTCTCTCTGTCTTGTCTCTGCTTGACAAGTCCTCGTTTCTGAAAGAGAAAAACCGCACATAAGAGACTCCCTCTCTCTCTCTCTCTCTCTCTCCCTCTCTCTGTTTCGCACTTTCGCACTGTCTCTGCTAATTCACACACACACAACGCAACCAAACAAACAGACAAAAGAAAACTTGAGAGAGAGACAGAGACACAAAAAGAGAGCACTTAATATGTCAAACACAAATCCTTAAGCGAGCCATGACCAAACGCACCACCCCCACTACTACTACTGCAACTACACTGAGGACCACCCTCCGTTACCCCACAGACCCCAATGCCGTGATCGTCGTTGCCCCGTCGTCCACCACCCACCGCCGCAATGTCTCTGTCGCCGGACCGTTCCTCCGTCGGTAGTCTGTTATGCGGCGAGGACGCCGGCGAAGTCGTCTCCTTCGATTCGGAAGCCTCGATCTCCGACAGCCCCCCGCCGCCGCCTTCCCCGCCGACCTGTTTGCCGCCGTCCGATGAGACGACGGTCGCCGGACTCATCGACGGGGAGACCCGTCACATGCCGAACCCTGATTATCTCCAGCGCTGCCGCGACCGTTTCATCGACATCACCGCTCGCTTGGACGCCATCAACTGGATCTTAAAGGTACACGCTTTTTCACGTAGAAGAACGTTTACTGCAATAAAATCTTTAACTGGGTGTTGATCGTTGGAACGTTGGTCCCTCTCGATCTCTACTGCGCAATGCAGGTGCAGGCATTCTACCAGTTTCAGCCGGTGACGGCGTTTCTCTCCATCAACTATTTCGACCGTTTCCTGTCGTGCTCTTCTCTTCCGGTACCCTGTCGTCTTCTCCCTCATTTTTATCCGGGAAAATAGAGTCTTTTTTCGGGAAAATATCAGACTCTGCGGGAAAAAAAGTCAGACATTTATTGTTTACTTTTTTTGGGTACTCTTTTTTGATTTATTTATTTTATTTTTTTGTTTTGAACCTGGCTGCAGCGACCAAGTGGGTGGCCGTTTCAGCTGCTATCAGTGGCTTGTTTGTCTCTAGCGGCGAAAATGGAGGAGCCTCAAGTCCCACTCTTGCTGGACCTGCAATTGTTCGAACCCAGATTCGTTTTCGAACCCAAGACGGTTCAGAGAATGGAACTCTGGGTCATGGCCAATCTCAACTGGAGACTGCGCTCCGTCACGCCCTTCGATTACCTCCATTATTTCATCGCCAAGCTCCCTTCTTCCTCCACCCCACAACCCGAATCCATGAACCGGTTCTTCTCTGCCGCCTCCAACCTCATTCTCAGCACAACCCGTGGTAAGTGATAACCTTGTACCCAAACAAACCACTTCTCCACCCCTGTTCCAATTTTGTTACTCGCATCTTTAACCATTTGATCTTCGTTGCATCATCGCATTTCAGTGATAGACTTCTTGGGGTTTGCGCCGTCCACCGTCGCAGCCGCCGCCGTGCTCTGTTCAGCTGGCCTTGGCCATTACATTGGCTCGGGCAACGGCCAATTGCCGCTGTGTTTTCACGGCAGAGTAAACAAAGTACGCTGCATATATATATATATTTTTCTTTTGTGGTTCTCAATAGAAAATCCTATTATTCGGGGTGGGATTCTTTTTTTTTTTTCATTTAGAAAGTGATTAGCTTTTTTTTTTTCTAAAGGAATTGGATTTGTTAAAAAAAATTTAATTTTTCGCATAATGGGAAGATTGGAGAAGCAAGGAAAGATGTGTGTCACAGTCTTCGTTTCAACTTCTTATTTTTTCAACAAAATCTTTGTTCTTCGGGACAGGAAATGGTGACCTGCTGTCACCAACTAATGGAGGAATACTTGGTGGACACGTGTCCCGCATCTCGCGATAAAGGCTGGAGAGCCGAGCCGGCGCCGCCTTCAAGCCCCGTCGGCGTGCTCGACGCCGCTACTTGTGCGAGCTGCGACACGCGCTCCGAGAAGAATTGCCCTGCTTCGAGCGGTGCCCAAGCCGAAGCCGAAGCCGAAGCCGAAACGGAGCCGGCCAACAAGCGGCTGCGATCCTCTGCTTCGGATGTACAGCAGCGGTAGATAAGACCAGAATCAGAAGTTGCCATGATAAATATATCTAATATTCATATAATATGTCTCCTTTTTTTGGGTATCTTTTGTCAGAGAGAAGGGTACTTACTTTTTGGTTTTTGATTTTTGATTTTTATATTAGCATCCTAAATATATCTTGATTATTATAAGACCAACGGTGAAGATTCAGTAGAGTGCTGGTTCGGGTAGAGGTAACTTTTATTTTATTTATCTTAAAATGTTTACTACAATTTTAAAATTATCATTATTATTATTGTTGTAGTAATGTTGACTTCTTATATATTAATAATTATTATGAAATGAATATTCTCAGTAATAATTGTGGACGTATTGAGTCATCTTTGTTTGAAATGTGCAACGCAACGATGTTTCAATCATTTCCCTCTGAAAAAGCTAAAGCACAGTACGGGGTTGCAAGCATTTGCACCCCGGAGGGAGGACATGGTGGTAATTTGAGAAATGAAGTGGTGTCCAATTGGGCCAAGGTGATTGTGAATGGGCCACTCTTAGCCACGTATCCGACAAAGCGGTTCGGGTGGGTGCGAACTGAAATATTGGGCTTTTAAAGCGTGACGTGTGCATGACAGTTCAATGCCACGCAAGTCATACGGAAGAGAGAGAGATACGTCAAGTGCGAGACAATACTTTGATATTCATATTTTTAATTGTAGACTTATATTTTGATGAACTAAAAATATTTATTGAAATTTAACAATTAATAAGTATATGATAACTTATTACAATGTTAGTGTTATGAAAATAAATAGGGTATATTTCTTTTTCTAAAATATTGGTATTTTTATTCTTATTATGTGAATAAATTCCTATTCTAATACTATATTATTGATTATATGTGATGAAAATTATGTGATTTATCTTTTATGTTTTATTATTGAATAAATTCTTTTTTTAAAGATTTTTAAAGGCATGCATATTATTATTTTGATTTTTTATAATTATAAAAGTAATATTAATTTAATTTTATAATTAATGAAAATATCATTAATTTGATCTTATAATTAATAAAAATTAATATTAATTTAATTTTTTTAATTATAAAAATTATATTAATTTAATTTTTATATATCACAGTATTTATATAAAAGAATAATTTTGATATTACTATCAAAATTGAGTTACTCTTATTATTTGTACAGTAAGCACGATTGATATTAAAAAAAATTATATTTTTGGTACAATGGTAGTCGACCTATAACTATTTGTACATTATTTTTTTTATTTTTTTTATCTTTTGTCATAATATTTTTTATTTAAGAATATTAAAATATTAATTAATTTTTTTTAATTTTACTTTATTTAATATTAATGAAATAAAAAAATAATTTAATTATATTAAATTATATTTTTTTATAATTAAGATTATTTAATAAATTTTTTATTATTATATAATTATTTTAAATGATAAATAAAAATAAATTTATATTCTCTTTTATTACATTACTATTTTATTAGAAAGAAATAAACATAAGTTATTTTATGTATAGAAACTTACCATGATAGTTATAAATTTTGTAATCATATTTTAATTATTTATGTTTTTATTTATTTAATATAATATTATTATATTATTTTAATAATAAAAAAATCGTGATCCAATATAAATAAGCAAAGGAAGTACCAAAAATCCTGACCATTAACCCACTCTTAAACGATAAAAAAAATATTTATAATAAGTTAGATTGATGGCTAAAAATTAGGGATTGGAAAAATATGCTACCTTGTGGGTAACCCCAACTATAGCTCAGAATGGAGCGGGTTTTTTTACCCGTTCCAGGAGGCTTTGGGGGAAACTGAGCAATGCTAGTTTAGACTTTAGAAAGATTCATCATGCACCTCATTTATTAACACTTATATTTGAAATATATTTTAATTTAAAAATGATTATATTAATTTATTTATTAAATTGTAAATAATAATAATGAAAGTATATTTCTTTGATCACGTGGGAGCTTTTAATATTTTCACACAATGAGTTCAAATTTTAATTCTCAAAGACTTAACGAGATAGACAAAGACTAATTATATTGAATTTTAAAAAATAATTCTTAAATAAATACGTGTTTAAACACTTCATTTAGCATTAAATATATATGTATAAAATTTTATTAATTATATTTTAAATACATATTAATTTTTAAAAAATGGACAATATATATCAAGTGTTTAATAAAATATAATGATACAAAAATTTGAAAGAAGAGATGATTTGACAAGGGAGAACGGACAAAAATCAGCCCCAACATTGCCATGCCTGTCAATAATTTCAAAGGGAGGGATGATTTGACGAAGACGAAGGGAAAGAGAAACGGCGTTGGAGAGTCACATCACATCACATCACATCACATCACATTAAGTAGGACTGTGGGATGAATAGCAGTAGCAATGGGAGAGCGCATGCAAGGAGCAACAAGAAACCGAAAAGGTTAACTAATTAGAATAACAAGATCCTTTGGACTTCAGAGTACCCCAAAAATCAAACCCAATACCACGGGACTGGGTGAGACGCCCATTCCGGGTAAAGACAAGGTTTTGTCATGGTTGACCCTTATTCTTTTTCCCTCTAACACTCTATTTTTAACCTTTTTTACTTTCATTTTTCACATTATCGTTTCATCGTTTGCTCATATATTATTAAAATTCTTCTTCTTTTTTGTTTTTCCTTCTTTTCATCGTATAATTTTCTTTTTTACAAAATCAAAACTAAATCTTATCTGTTTTCCTTCGATATCATCATCATCTAACAAGTCTTTATTAGGATATTCACATTCGCGGTTTGGTCTTCGGCTACCCGTTAGAAAAAAGAGAATTTGAGGGTTGAAGAAGAACAGAGAATCGCTGCCACAATGAGATTTGATATATGTAAGCTTCCATACACAATGTCATGGTTTTATGCCATAAATCATAAATAAAGAGGAATTAAGTCATTTTACAGAATGTTTGATTCTGAGATATATCGGGTCTCATCCAAGCCATTTTTCCTGCACTTTATGGCCCTCTCTTTATTAGATCTTTGAACCTCTTTTGTGGTAACAAATATTAAAAGAAAAGCATGCTCTTTTTATAAAGTGCATGTTACAATTTTAAATACCATTTAGTGGGGAACAGGGGATTTACCTTTCTCAAGGAGTTAAGACATTGGTGTCCCATCATGATTCGTTCAGGTGACATCCCTGTTTTTACGTCTTTGAAACTTAATCGATTAGTAGCATACATCGTTTCTGGTTCAGCATGAAAGTTGTTATCAAATATTAAAATATAAAAAAATAAACTATTAAAGTAATATGATAAAAATTACGATAATATAATGGGAGTAATGCATGTAATCTTGATAGATAAGTACATTAACAATAAAGAAAATTGAGTTTTTGGATTTTTCATTACAATTAGAGATGAAGCACATGATAATTGACGAAATGACATGAACTTACTATAGAGTGAAGTGAGATTTTTAGAGAAAAAAATAATAAATTTTTTTTTTATGCATGGCATTATTAAACAGGGATTCGAATCCTCTTGTCATCTTTCCTTATTCTTCATCGTGTCGTCAACTGAAAAAAAAAATGAAAACAGTAAAAAAAAAAGAGACAGAATTTCAATTTATTAGAAAGATATAAATTGTGTTTTATAATATATACAGATACGGATCATAGGGTGTTGGCGATGGTCTATGGCAGTCTTGTATAGTTGCATTGTCCGTAGTAGAGTTTTTATTTTTGTTTTGGCCCCAAGGCATGCAAAATTTCTTCATTTAGGCCCCTGCTAACTGCATGACGGTACACTTATTCAATTATTGCTTCTGTGGTCTCCACGTGGGGAATACCGGGCCCACAGGTATGTGGGCTTCCTGGCTGGGAATTTCTGCATTAGTTCGTCAATTTCAGGTCCCATCCCAGCCTGGAAGTGGGGCCCTTTTCCCTCCGCCAAGTGTGTGCACGTACTGTATAATGCACTTGCATCTATCCCATTATAATTTTTCTGTCACAATTGTAAACTATATTTAATTTCAAGTTCAATGAAAATTAATGACTAAGTGTGTAAAAAATTGAGCAAAGCATTACTTACCTAATTTTAGATTAAGAATAATAATTAAGTAATTCTTTTTAAATTGGAGTTTGAAATTAATAGATCAAGTTTAAAAAAATGTTCTTTAAATTCTATCGTGAAAAAGAAATAAATTTTAAAGAGGAGAATGATATCTCCAAAAGTGAAAACTATATCAGAAAAAAAGGTTAAATTATAAGAAAATTTCTTTAACTATAGATCATGCATATAAAATCTCTTTCTATTTTAAAATTTATTAATATGATTATTTAAATTCATCAAATTATGTATATTAATTTATTACAGGAGATTTTCTACACATTTATAAGGAATTAAATTTGCATTAGTATTTATGTTTTAGTAAATTTAGGGAGTTGTGTTAGTGAATTTTAAAGCATAACAAAAATTTTTTCACATGACCTATAATTAAAAAGAATGTCTTATAATTTAGTAAAAAAAAAAGGTAAAAGTTTGATAGGTAACAGTATATTACAGTGTTACAAGAATCAAATTGAATAGAATAATTTAATTAATTCATTCATAAATTATACATTTAATCAGTTGATTCAATTTTATAATTAAATTATAATAAAATCAGCTTAAATACATTAAAATCATTTAAACCGATTGATTTATTTGATTGAATTAAATAGTTATTAACTTTTTTTAAAAAAAGTTTAATCTTTTTATATTTTATAATTTTTTTATAAATTTTATATTATTATATATAAATAATTTTTATAATATCATTAATTTAATTAATTAATTCAAAACAATAGAACCTGGACAAAAAATCTCACCCGTTCAATATTCGATCAAGTTTTTTTCAACGACACTGAAATAACGATGAGCAATTGTACAGTTGACAGAATAGCATTACTCTATTATGAAAGTTATTATTGTGTAATTGAGAAATCTGGGTCCACCAAGGGAAAATGGGGGCCACAAAACAGTCCGTATGACTGCAGTAACTAAAAACCTCTGCAGGCTTTTTAAAGAGAGTTGGAAAAAAGTGAGGTGTCTTGGACCTCACCATGGGAAACAGCCGAAGCATGAGACAAACAAGCATTAACAACCTTTGGCAGGCACTGCCAATCCCATGCATATATATGACCAAACCCTTTCACATGCTTTCCCAATTACACAGCCCTCATTGCCTTCATTTTGGTTAATTCTGGTTGGCTTTGTTTCCAATTTCGTACCATTATATCCGGTTTTAGAAGCTGTGCCAATTCCTAATCTTGTATCCTGCCTTAGAACTAATTTCATTAAGAAACTAGCCCATTATGAGAACTGACAAAGAAGTGCCAATGGCAAACAAAAGCTGAGGTTAAGCATAAACTTATGCTAAGACACTGGTGAGCATGATTACTAGATGATTTGATTAACTATATTACATCTCTATGAGAACAAGAAGACTAGAACCTGTATGTCTCAGTGCAAATCCTATGTTTAATATTTTGATTCTGTAGTAACCTAGTTCAAGACAGCCTTCTAGGTCCTGGACATATATTCCAAGGCTGGTAACCTGTCACTAGGGTGAAGGACAGATTTCAGAGACACACTAGCGCAGAGCATGGGAAACAGTGCAATTTTATCAATTGTTTGACCAAACATCTACCAGAACAGTTGAGCCAGCTGGAGTTATTTATGTAAGTAATTGTCGTGGATTGATTCGTGTGTACATTGTATAAGCGAAATGGAAACCATGGGAACACAATTTTTAAATGATGTCTCTAATGGCAGATAATTGTACGTAGTTTATTCAATGCTTATCTACCTTCAACCATCAATACACAAGAAATGCTTTCATGGCTCTAGGGTTGTGTTATGGAGGCATATTAACAAAATTTGTTTAGTGGAATACAAATTAAAAAATATATCAAATATTTGTTACTTTTAATTGATTTGATGCACAAACTAATAATAATAATAATAATAATAATAATAATAATAAGAGATAATTATACTAACTTTCCTTAAGTTTAGTGCTAACACTCAATCCTTTATTATTTAAAAAATTACACCCGTATTTATATATTATTCTTATACTTTATACTCTTTTTTATTTAAAAAATATAAGTTTATTTTTTTTATTTTATATATAATTCTTACATCGTTATCTCTTATAAATAATAAAACAAAAAAAGTAAATATAATTTTATAAATAAGAAAAGTATCATTGTAATAATTCATAGAAAAAATTAGTGTAATTACTTCTAATAATAATGGTTAGTTTGATGTCCCTATTAAAAAATGTATATCCTTAAAATATATCATCAATTTTAAGAAGATACTATGTTGATAACTATTGTTTTTGCATGGCTGAACTGATTTCATAATAATGTTTCAAGTAATCCTCCACCGACGCCTGGTACCCTCCGCTCCTGAAGGCCGGATCTGCTAGGGGCTGATGGTGGGTTACTGCACAAAGTAACGAAACTGCAGTCCACATTCATGTTGGTCACAACTCTATGCCATGGGCATTTCCTGTTCATTAGCCCATTGCACATGATCTCAAGCGAATGTCCCACATTCCCTAGCAATTGCTCATGCGGCCATGTGAACCACAGTGGTGGTCTGTACGCACTTCGATGCCCTCGTTGAAGCCGAATTGCATCAAGAGCGTGAGGGCACCATAGATTTTTTTTTCTCTTCAATTTATTATATTTTTTTCTTATAGAATTTTAGACAATGTTAGGTCATGATAATCAGCATGGATCAATGGAAAAGTTGATAACTCAATACATGTGTGATCCTATTTAAGCATTTTGTAAAATACTAGTTGGATCAAACATTTATCATTAGGACAAAAGGACACAACTCTTTTACTAAGCTTATCAACAAAGGTTACCATTTGATATGAATTTAATCACAATTTGATATGACTTGAATCTTACTTGAGTTTTATTAAGATAAGATGTTCGTTCACTCTACCAACAATCTCTCTCCTAGCATCTCATCAGTTTTTATGTCATTTTGGAAATAAAACTTGTGACATTAATTCTAATATCACTTGTTGGATTGAATATTTAATATTAGGCTAAATATATAACTATTAGGTTGGTGTAACTCTTTTTACTTAATCCCACTAACAAACATTACAGTTTCATTTGTTTCTGACCACAGATGGACGTTGCCAATACAGGATGAATCTCAGTCCACCAATAGAACTAACTGACTTTTCAAAATTGGTATGATTCTCCAGGTAAATTAATAATAAAAATACTTAAAAGTGAAAGTTTCAATTTTTATGCAGCCATTTGAAATTAAAGAGGAAGTTTAAACTACCCAGAATATGTCATGACCTAAAATAAGTTGCGTTTGTCATTTTTCGCGATCCGACTTTTAAGCACATGACCAGAAAACAATACCACTTTTCATGAGAAAACACAATTTTTTGTTTTGTTCCAAAGAAAGAGAAAAAGAGGGTGGGGGTGGAAAATATACCTGAAATTGGGTGGCTTCTGAGGCCAAACATGGAGTCCCTGATCAGCTGCACCTGGAGGAGCTGCTTTCATGGTCAAGCTGTTGATCCAATCCAGTGGTTGATCTTCTGACATGAAAAAGTTCCGGCCGTAGCCCTTGTCATCTATGTTGGCGTACGTTCTCACTGAAGCTTTTTTTTTTTTTTTTCTCTTCAACAGACAAATCAAAAACCCTGTCACTATATCATAAACACTGCCCAAAACTTCACAGGGTAAACCATGATCCACAATAAAAAAAAAAGAAGAAAGAAGCTCAAACTTTTAGCACCATTATCTAACTTGACAAGCTCTTCAGCTCTTCCATCGGGTTCGGACACATCCCACAATTTGGCCAAGTTTATGCTGGGAAGGGCCTCCAACACATGGGAGCACATGACATGATTGAACGGTGAACGTGATCATGAGTCCTTGGCGAGCAAGCTTCTGCACCACATTTCACAGGCACCTTCGACTTCAAGATTCTGAGTTTCACTCTCTCATCTAAGAAGCTTGTTTCATAGTGGCATCCTTTATTTGTTTGACTGTCTCGATTCATTCTGGACTCTGGAGATATGTTTAGTTTCTCCAGCTGGTTTAAGAGTAGTGTTGTTGTTGTCTAGCACTGATTCTGGTTGTGAATTGCAGAATCAGTTACTGAAAAGGTCAAGTTATGTATAGAAGCTGTCGTTCAATTTGTCAATTATTGTGGTGGGTGGGCATTCTAGTGGCTTATGGTTTTGGTTAGTGTGATTTGCATTTAACAGAGTAGTGGTTCATAAACCTCATGGCATTACATGAAAACGCAGCTACTAGAGGGATGATATTACTGTTTCCCTTTGTCTGCTTCCTTTTTGATTGATATGGAATTTCGTTTTCATTTTTACTTGCAAGTGCAAATTTACTGAGATTCATCTAAAAACCAAAAATAAAAAACACAGGACCACACTTGGAAGAATTATGTATGAAAAGTAAAAACCGATAATAATACAAATACAAATCAGGGAAGAAAATCTTCAAGCAAAACGCTGTTATTCCATTGTTAACGAGGTTAATCCAAAAACAAGATGGAATCATTTTGCAGAAGACTCCAATTCTGATGCTGCTAATTTTACTTTGCTGGCAGCAGAGTAATTACTAGCACAGCGAAGTCAACTGGTATTATTATACAAAGGGGGGAAACACAACCCACTAAACATTCAAAACTTGGCTAGTGGCAATGCAATTTTCACGATTCACTGAATTTGTGCCAGTCCCAGCCAAAACGATCGTTTTCTAGGAGTTGTGACCTCGTGCCACTTTTTTTGGGGAATCAAAGGTGAAAAGAAAAGGGTGGCCACTAGTAGTTTCAAATAAGGCTCGAAACACATGCTTTCTAAGACACTTCTCAGGGGGCCGGATTGTCCAGAAGTACGCCCTCTTTCAAACAGGCCAGGGGTTGTGAAACCCAACTTGTGGGCAATCTATTACCGAGAATTAGCCATGTGTGTGTTAGCAACTGCATTTCAATGTAAGTAAATACCAAAATGCAGTAAACACAATATTCATACATGAATTAGCATATATGAATATAAGACATACAATTCAAAATACCCTAATGACTCAAATTTGGTTTCAACGAAATAATCACAATACATATAGGGTGAGAGTACGATCTCTTCTTATATTTACAATATGAGTTAACTTATTTATTATAGAAAACTGATACACATACAAAAGCTCAATAACAAAAGTGAGTACAAATGTGTTAAACTAAATATGTTTAATAATATTTCACATTTAATTAATTCAAATTTTAAAAAATAAATGAATATATTAGTTCATATAAGATTAAAATTCTAATATTTAGACTATTCTCAACTAGTAGTAAACATATATAATAGATTCCAGACCCTCATACATTGCTCCTTCATCATTATTAATAAGGGACCTATTTACATATGTTAGAGAGATGACCCACCTAATCATGATACTTTAATGAGTCGCCAACCATGAGAATAAAAGCAATATTTTTTTGTAAACCTCAACGCCCTTTCAAGCAATGCCGACAAAGTAATTGAAATATATATATTGCAAAATAAATATAATACTTCCACTAATTCCTAACCACGCTATCCAAAGCAATCAATATTTTTACACAATTCTAATAATATAATAAGGATAGCAGTTACTGTTTATTTTCCATTGTATTAGTTGTCAAATATAAAGTGATTTGATTCATGAAAAGCAGACAATGGTGTTGCATTTTGTGGTTCAATCATACCATCCCTCAAAACAAAGGCATCATTTTGTGCAGATATTGAACAACAAATTAAATATCTTCTGTCGTTATTTGTATCAAGGTGTTTGAAGATGGTAATGATGGTTTCATTTACAAATCTCTGTTTTATGGGCAAACACCTTCAGCATCAAGTTTTAGTTTTGAGTCAATGAAATAGCTTGTTTTGTCTAGCCTGCTATCTAAGTTGTATGGCTTTAGTGGCCAGTACCCAATGAAGAATTACTTTTAGCTGAAAGTTACATGGTTTAAAATTTAACGTACAGACAAAATAATTATACAATGTCCTAATCACGCTATATGTCAAAGTTATCATCCTCATTTCTCACCAATCTCGTATCACTATCTCAACCAATAATAATTTCTAACGTATTCAGGTAAAAAAAATAATACTAACTTTTATGACATCAATAAAATTTTCTATAATATTTTCTAGCTCTTTTTTTAGCCTAATTTCATTCCATATACAATAAGAGTTATCCAAAATTATTAAAAATTATTTTAATATCACTTTCTCACCAATAATAAATTATACATTTTTAAAAAAATAAAAAATTTCTAATACCAATGAAAATTTCTACTATTTTTGGATTTTTTTATCCTAATTTCATCCCATATTCAAGAACAATCACCAAAAAATAGTAAAAAAAAAATGAAAATCTCACCACAATCTCACATTATTACCAATAGTAATTTATAATATATTTCATAAAAAATAATACAAATTTTCATAACATCAATGAAAATTTTCACCAAAGTCTAAAAATATGACCAGCAACAGTTTCCCATACACTTAGAAACATGGTGTTTATTTTTTATTTTTTATAATAACTTGGGTATTTTTGTGTTACACTTTTCTTCTCTTTCCATGATTTAAATGATCACATAATTGTCAATTCAGCACACCATACAGTGCTTAATCTATTACTTGTCATTTGCTAACTTCTGCATTACGTGGGTACGTTGCCGACATGTATTGAATTAATGCTGCATTACATAGGCATGTTATTGTAGCATTGGTTACCAGCTAATTGATGTGGACCCATTCCAAGGGGACTAGGTCAAAATAGCCGTGCCCCATATCAGCATTAGTAAAATTATGGCACACATGAGCTGGATTTGAACTGGGTGCCTCTAGACACATGGCCCCAATAGGAGCAAAAAAAGTGAAAGAAAAGAAAGGAAAAAAATCTCCAATTATAAAGCCCTTGATTGGGAAAAGTTCCACTTTGGACAGGTGTGATGTTAACACTAGCTTTAGATATTACATTTGTTTGCACTAGCCACTGGCCATGAATAATGAGAGATCCGAGGGAAAACTGAACATGGATTTTAAAAGTTTTGCCCTTCTTTTACACTGTTTACCCTCATGTGTTCTCTAGCCAAAGTAGCCATGCACGTACTTATAGTTTTTAGTGGGAATTACATTATTTTAGATTTTTTTTTTGGCTTTAATTAGGCTCTTAGGGTTGCTCCCTAATGTATCCTCCCATATCCCTCCCTACCAACAAATTAAAATAAAGTGATCAATACAAGGAAGCTTCGTTAATTCTGCTTAATTTCAAGTTAATTTTTTTTTTGAGTTTCATTCATTGATTACTATTGTTTCTTACCAAACTTTGACCGTTTGGGTCTCTTATCAAATTTAATATTGATGATGGGTGGCTAGACCTTGATGGCAGGTATAGGGTGGTCCTATTTTTGGTTGATTGATTTCTGTATATAAAGTAATCAAACTTAGAAATTAAGAATCTGATGGAGCACACTGAGGGAGCACTAGGCTAATTACTCAAGATATGAAGCTCCATTTGAGTGTGATACTTGATCTTATCTTAATTCATAAATTTATACTCAAGTTAATTGACATTCTTCTAACTAGCGTCTTGAGTGTTAATTTGCATTTTTTTAATTTTTATTTATATAATTATTATATAAATTAATTATAATTTTATTATAATTATAAATTAATTATTGAAATGAAAACAATTTTTTGAAAAAGTATAATATGTTTAAAAGCAGTTATAATAATGTAGTTAATTTAATAAGAAGGTACCTAGTATTTAAAAGTAATTGCAACTGTAGCATATAATTGTCAAAAAATATTTGTATTTATAATTTTTTTTATTTATGTTTAATTAATTATCAATGATTTTTTGAAAATTAAAAATTTGATATAAAAAAAATTATTTTTTATAATAATATAGATAATCTATATGCTTTAACAAAAAAAATTAAGATAATTAATTTGACCAATTATATATAACTTCTTGTTGGATTCATTCTCCTTGTTTCTTCCAAATATATAAAGAAATTTATGAGAGCTTTGCATGTATCCATTACAGAAAGAAAAAAAATGCAAATTCAGACAACTCTTACCTATTGCTATATTGCTTTCGCACGTTTATAATTTTGGTCTTTATTCATTCCAATAATAACATGTAACACCCTGCGTGAGGAATTGCTTTTTATAACTAACACCTTTTTGCGATACAATCAGCTTAATATGTATATGATCCATGTAATGGAACTATGTAATGGAATGTATATTTATTTAAAACAACGGAACTATGTAAACTTTTGCTCAAGTATTTGTCACATGTGAATCTATGTTCAATTCGTGACAATGCAAATTTTAGATTTCAATGATATAATATTTTAGATCAAATAAAAATCTCAATTAATTTAAACACCAAATTTATTTGTGATCCAACTTGAATGTGTAAAAACTATCATAATTCCTACATGTTTCGTGTTTTAGTTTGTTAAGAACACGAATTATTTTTTAATATGTTGTTCTCCCAAAAGTGTGGATGTATTTTTTTGACTTTATGGATGAGATAAGTGGGGGTTTATTCTGTCCTTTCGTTCTTTCATTACTTTTTTTTTTCTTTTAAATTTTAAAATGGTCTTCAAGCTAAGTACGTCCTAGTACTGCTCATATTTGACCATCATCACGTGCATAGGACCTTTTAAGATAAGAATCACGTCCCATATATTGTCAATGATATTCATAGGATATTCATTTATTGCCAAGGTCGATTCTCAATAAACTTTTTTAAAAGTTGTTATTATTATTATTATTTTCTCACCAAGCATATAGTTATTAAATAGTAATGGTATTTTTTTTTTCAAAAAAAAAACTAAGGACAAACTTTTTTGACTTCAAAAAAGATGTTGGATTTGTAATCCTTTTGAAGATTTACTAATTAATTTCGGTTCAAATAAGGTGATTCTTTTGTTATTGTCAAATCAATTCAATTTTTAGAGTTATATTTGGAAAAAACTTATCTTTTAATTTCAGCTATGTTTGTATTTTTTTTTAAGTTATAAATGAGATTGAGGGGAGAGTAGGTTAAATTACAAAAAAAATGTTCTTATTAAAATATGTATAAATTGATTCATATACTACTTTCCCTAAAATGTGTAAAAAAAAGTGTCTCCAATATCAAATTGCTAAAATAAAGAAGGACAAAAACATTAAAATATACATAGCATTAAACGTTAGAAACGGCCCAATTATATTACCATTAGACATAAACAACAGGAAATTTAAAAAATGAGAGTTTAATTTAAATTCAACTTTACAAGGGGGATTTAGATAGAAGTGCATGTGCACGTGCAGACATGTGTTTGAATATGTGGAAGCACGCAGATGAATATTGTGTACACGTGCCCACATGCCTATGTGCATCCTGGTAGAGTAAATTCTTGAAAAGGAGTGAAGGATTGTGAATGTGACTGCATGTGGATTCATAAAATCCCAGTCAACTGCACTGTGCCCCAAAAAATTTTTACAGTCTCACACTGGCCTTAGTTCTGCCTAAAGCCAATTGTTTCTTTGCTCCTCTCATGCTTAGACATAGAATCTCCTCTCTCACACACGGACAGAAATTAATGGGTGGTAGTGGTGGTGTTTTTTGTTTGGAGGATGAGACTCGCATAAAAAACAACCAGTACATTTTGCAATCTCAATCTGCATAATGATTGTACAAGCTATGGGAGAGGGTTCTGTTTCCTTTGTGCCATTCTTTAATCACCACACATGATGGACACAGGAAAGGGAAACAGGAGCACAGGGATACTAAACAATGCGTGCTGTTTATGTTCAGAACAGCATAAATCTTTTCCATATTCGAATACCGTATCAGATTTATGGTGTACTAAAATAAAACCCAGTTTTGGAGGACCACTTCTGCTCCAACTAATACTGCTCCCAACGACAAACAACATCCTTTAGCCTTTGCTAACCATATCTTAGTACTAGTCTTCCCCCAAATTGGGACAATACACAGTGGGTGTAGAGAGTGAAAGAGAGGAATTACTGCTCAAGGGATAGGTGTCCATATACTGTGGAAGGGAAATGGACGTGTACCCTGTTTTGTTAAGAGGGTACACAGTGCCTCGCTGTCTAGCATGTGAAGGGGTTGTGGCTTTCCTCGTCTCTCTCTCTCTCTCTCTCTCTCTTACGTGCACCCACTATAACCCACCCAACTGGCAGTTTTGATTCATTCGCATAGAAAGCCGAATGGGTGGAGAGTCAGGACAAAACTAGTCTAGGATTTGAGTCCGATTCTCTTGGTTTTGTTTTTTTTCCACCACCTATCCACTCTTGCAATTTCTATCCAACTTGGTGAAGACCAAAGCCAAAACTAGAGCGAGACATTGCTACACAGTTAAATAATAGGGTGTGAGAGTTTGATAAAAGTTCAGTTCTTTTCATCCTTTTACCACTACTCTTTTCATCATAAATTGGAGACTCTTTGCCTGTATACTGGAAACTAGGAAAAACCCATTTCAGATTTTCTTTGAGAATCAACAGCCAAGGAAGATGAATGCATTGGCTTCAGAATGCAGCAGTGGTTGTGAGTCTGGTTGGACTCTATACCTCGAGGACTCTTTCCTTAATCAGAGTGCTTCACATAGAGGTACTCGATTTATTGGTGGATTTTATGACGAACACCATGACAAAAGAGCCAAAGACGAGGACGCAGGGGAGGAGGACTTGTCCATGATTTCTGATGCATCTTCTGGGCCTCCCCATTTCCCAGATGATGAGGCTTACTTCAATGAAGAAGAGAATGATTGCTTTTATTCTGCATCCAAGGCAGCAAAACTGGCCAAGAGTGGTAAAAAGAGGCAGAAAGTTGAAGAAAATCAACACCGTGAAGATCAGCATCTGCCTTCTTTTCTTGATGACACTGCTAGCTCTCCTGTCTTTGACTTCTCCATGGTAAGTTTGAGATATTGAATGTGAAGGGTTTTAGCTTGCATTACACTAATTCTTGAGTATTAAACATCATGCCATTCATGGGTTGTGTGCGATATGTTATTCATGATCCTTGACAATTTTTCAGAACAATGTAACTGTGACCAATCAACAAACCTCGGCAGAGAGTATGCTAGATTATTCACAAGGTTTCTCTGCAACTTATTTTGAGGTACTTGGCTTGCTTCTTTCCTTTTGATTTGAAGATTTTACATTTTAGAAGGCATACATAAAATCGTTTGTGTTCTTGCAGGGGAGATCCTCATTCCAAGACCACTTTGGTTTCTTTCAAACATCTCTATCAGAAAATGAACATCAGAGCAACAAGTAAGTAATTACTTCTTCTGTGAACTGGAGGACTATTTTACCAGATATGAAAGAGCTATGACCTGTAGCCCGACAGCATTCTAATTTTTGGTTGTGACCATTTTATTGAATTCTCTGTTTAGCAGATGGTGTGGAGGGAAAGGGATGGGGATGAGATAAAGATGAGATCAGTTCTACTAATGGCTGCCTCTGCTGTTGAAGTTGTTGCAGTGGAAGTTACTGAAGATCTATGGAGGGAGAATCACGGTGTAGAAGGAATTTGATCTCAAAAGGGAAAGGGATCCCGTTGCTGCCTTTTCTAATATTTTCTCTTTTACCTTTCAAATGTCAATGCAGTGGGAAACAACCTGAAAGGAAAAGCTAGAAATAAGTTTTTTTGATTTCAAAAGTTAAGTTTCTTGCCAATGACTAATGCATACTAGCTCCTAAGCTAGCTAAGTTAGGCCGGCTCTGTATAAGCATGATCACTCCTTGTTTTTTTTATGAAGCCCATGCTTTTATATCAGCGATGCAGCACCAGCAACTCTTTGCTAAAAAATATAGTAAATGCTTAACTCTTCTGCCCCATCCCTCCAAAAATGAAATGGCCTAGCATTTTTTTTTTGCTGTATAAAACTATCCCTCTAATGAAATATAACTTTTCCACATTGTAAGAGCTTTAGTTGCAAGATGCCCAGTTAAGTTGAGTTGAGCAGATCATGTGTCGATATTCAAAGTCCATGGGAGCAGACCAGCAGAGGTACCTGCTTTGGAAATGCAAAATTTTTTTAACAGATGAGTGCAATCTCGGGGTTCACAATCTGTTCCTCAACCTTCCTGTTTAGTCTATGTATTATTCTCAGCTATGCACAAACCAAACCCTCATAAGTATGTTTCAAGGAATAGTGAGGTTTGGAAGGTGGCAGTGATATGCTACTCCCAACTTAACAATCCCAGAAAAGAATTCATTAAAACTTGCTATTTGCTACTCTCATAATACCGAAGGAGATAAAAAAAAAGTTTAACAAATGACTCCCTTAAAGCATGTGATGTGAGTAGGACTACGAGAGGCATACGTGACAACTAAAATTATGCATTTAGTACTCCAATTGGGTAATTTTCCTGTCTTTACTCAAATGTATTTATTTATTTTCGTAAAGCATGATAAAAATTAAGTGCTGCCCCCACTAAATATCTTGATGCTCGATGCACAGATAATTCAGAAAAAGGCTATGTGATCCTAGTTGATTAGGTAGGATCTCTTTACATCTATATTTGGATCTTTATATCAGTAGCTGTGAATAAAATTAGAAGATAAAAAAAAGGTTTTCATCATTAATAAGGACAAGGCCTTCATGAATGTTCGGAAAAGTCCAGACAAGGGTCCATTTGTTTTGAAAGTTCTAGTGTTTCCTATTAACTCAAAATTAAGGGCCTGAGGCTTAATCTGCTTCCAGAAAGAGACAAAATGATGAAAACGATTATGAGGGATGGGCAATCAGGACAGTGTACAAAGATGAGGAGGAAATGTCAATCTTCATGTTGGAATATTTCATATGCATCTCTTTAACTCTTTTTTAAGCTCAGGAGATCCTGCCTGTGATCTTCCTGACCCAAAGGAACATGCCCCATTTTGTTTAGCATGTCAACTTTATCTCATTTGGAAGGATCCTCATTTTAAAATATCATATGATGTTTGTTTATGTAGGTTTTGGTCACTCCAAGTCTGTCTGCTTGGAAACTGTCGTAGGACTTGATGTCATGCACAATTGTGCCTTTGATTTTTTTATTCCTTTACTTATTCCCAGTCAGTTCCTGTTAAGATAAAAAAAATCTGGTACGAGTCCAGAAAGTTTGAAAAAGCTAAAAAAAAAGATGGCCATTGAGAATTTAGGATGTCAAAATTCTAATCTCTGCCCACATGTTGTTTTCTCATATATAATTTGAAGGTCGGTAATGGGAGTAGGCTAAAAATAATAGAGGAAGCTAACCTAAAGACAAATCAAATACATAAACTTCTAGAGATAGAAAATAATTTAAACGTGACGATAGTCATAGCCCAGCTGCATTCCATCAAATTGGATAAGAATCTAAAAGGGTGTGGGAAAAAACATTTTTGCCCTTCCAACCACCGCCAAACCCCTCTATCCCTGAGACGGAGAGAGGGCAGGGAGGGTGCTTTGTTGCTTCCAGAAACGTGTCTGCTATCTGAGCTGCCATTTATGTGACCATTGCCAATTTAGTTTTGATGTTCCCTTGTCTGAGGACAGCACTTTCTGCATCTCTGCGGATTGCAAGATCTATGCCAAGGACATGAATGTGGTACAAACTATAAAAATGATGACTAGCAACTGCTAAAAACTATGTTATGGGTTTAGAAGCAGAGTGTTTAATTTCTAGTACACTTGCAAACCTAACCCTAGAAAACAGAAGGTTGTCCAGCTAAAAAAGCAATCCACCTGAGACTTTCAAAACAGTTACAAATAACTAATAAATTTTTTGCCCACAGGAAAGAAGCAACACTGAAAAGTTTAGTCGGCAGAATGTTGTCAAAGACTCAAAAGCACAGAATTCTTCGCCTGAACTCAATGCCTCTATGAGGAATTCTATACAAAAGGCAGACTTCAAGTCAAAATGGAATTTTAGGTCTTTTCAAGTGCAGGCTATTATTTTGGAAACTCGTAACAAATTTTTGCTGTTCAGTATAGGTCCTCTTGGACTTCACGTGTAGGATACAGGACTCTTCCCCTCTGATCTGCCACTTACGAACTTGATAAAACAAAAATTCCAATAATAGAACTTGTAACATTGGATAACTGCGTGACTGGTCATGAGGCTTGATAGTTCATAATGTAGGTACAAACAAAGCCTTGAAGGGAAATACATAAACAGATATAAATTGATAGACAATTGATAGTAAAATATCTTCATGTGGACCCTTGAAAAAGGAAATATAATTCTTCAAAGCAGAGTTCCTGAAGCTACGTTGATCCCCAAAACACAAGGGGGGCCCTGCCAAACTGATCCAAAGTCATGGGCAGGATATGCAAACC
Organism: Castanospermum australe; assembly: GCA_019955255.1. Taxonomy (NCBI): domain Eukaryota; kingdom Viridiplantae; phylum Streptophyta; class Magnoliopsida; order Fabales; family Fabaceae; genus Castanospermum; species Castanospermum australe. The sequence continues at coordinate 1,070,753 of NSJW01000470.1, forward strand.
GAGAGTCACATAATGGGAGATCTGGTGGCTATACAAGTCACAAGTGCCAATGACCGCAATGTTACCATAAAAGTTGTCAGCATAAAGAAGTTCACAAATTTTGAACTATAAAATTGACTTTAGATGCCAAAATTTTAAGCTAAGAATACATACGGTGCACCTAAAATTAAGTAATGTTCGACCACACTACCAAACCATTCGGTAGTTCAGTTAGATTTTTTTATCTTCTTGAGGGATGACTTTCAGGCATCAGTCTGCCAATATATTTTCTTGTCCCTTGAACAAGTCATTGCAATCCAATGACATTGGTTTATCTTAGAATGCAACAAACCACCGCCCTCTCCTATTCTATGTCGGTCAAATTTCAGCGACACATCTTGCAGGAAAGAAACTACCACCATATCCAAATGTCCCAAGAGAAAACAAATAAAAAAGAGAAAGAAGAAACCCCAGCAGGCTGGAATTATTCGGAGCCAATAAAGTTTTTGCGGTTCATTTTACTATTGAAGAATGTGATGCCAACCAATGGCAAGGTAAAGTCAATTACTTGAAAATGGTTGTACTTGGTGCAATCAGGATACAGGAAATTACCATCTATAGGGCTATGTGCCTTTGTGGATCTAATGTACAATTTTAAAGGTGGAGCTACAGAAGCAAACTCAAAGTCAGCAAAGCGATGACTGGAAAGTAGCAACTTGGAAATTCAGAAAGGCAATTTCATTTGTTACTTTGAAGCCAATCAAGGATACCCTTTTCTGTGTCAGAAAGCTGCCCATTCTTTCCCCTCAAAGTCCCTTCCATCAATTCAAAGTAATCCTTGTAGTTATGCTTGTAATAACTGTCCAGCCTCTGCAACACGAAATGGTTAAAAATAAAACATAGCATGCAACAGAAATGCACGTTATGCTCATTCATGCAACCCCTCAGGACTCAAGATCTTGAATGGTATTATTCCAAAAACGGGATTGTGGTAGAAAATAATCTGTCCGTTGGCATTTGGCAAAATATCATCTAATTCAGTGCCTCATATAGTGCCATTTAAAAATGCAATTCCATCATTTGTCCATTTTTAACATTTAAATGCACACCCACCAAAAAGTGGGGGAAATTTAGCTACTGCCTACTCATTTGTTTACCTCTTTGTCATTTTCTTCCTTGTTTTCCTCCGATTTCTTCAGATATTCTGATAACAATTTCATTACAACGTTTTTTGAGTTGGCAAGATCACGACAACTTATTAAGAGGTAGAGCACATAGGCAGCTACCTACCAGTAACTCAAGACAAAAGAAGAGCATGAGGAGAGTGATGTATACTTTTAAGAAGCTCGGTCCTAGAGTCAGGTACTTGGTGGTGATAAGAGAATCCCTCTCCTTCCCAATCCCACGTTGGTGCTTAAGGTGGGTGTGATGGGGATTGCATCTTTTCCTTGTCTTCTATGGACTTCCTGCAAATTGGATGAAGCATACTTGTTTACTGTAACAGTTAGTTCCATCAATATGCTATGCCCTAGTGAACTCATAGGATAGTTTTCGCTAGTCTCGTCTCTCGCTTGTTTTGCTACAGCCACCAGTTATAGCGAATGGATAATGAAGATGAGGCTGCACATGCGGTCAAACTGTAAGAGGACTAAATTCTGTAAACAACAGAAACGAAACCCATTTTTTTCACTAAAAATATTCTCATTTTTCTCTTTGAGCTGATTTAGCTTTTAATAATTTAATTTTTAATAGAGTTCAATGACAATGATGGAGATAGACCAACTCTACCAAGTAGAAGCATTGGTAGAATGATGCTTGATTGTTGTTGTACTATTAATTAATTTTAATATATATTTTCAAATTTATTATAGAAAGACATTAATTAAAAGAGAGATAAATATAATTTAAATATTTATATTTACTAATTATATGTGCAAATAGAAGAGACAAGATTTGCTTGCAAAACAAAGAAGTGGCGGCCAGTGGAATATAATCGTCCTCAACCCCAAGTCTACATTACTGTATTGCAATAAGTGTACATAAAATCAAGGTTTCTGTCTACAGAATCATGTGCAATATGAACAAAGTAGTTGGAGATGAACTGTTGAAGGATCATATGTCTGCAAGAAGCAACTGGTTACTGTAGCTATAGGTGTCTTGTAAAAGAATTTCTTGCACATATATAGAAAAGTAATTCTTCAAATTACATTTCTGTATGGAACACAATTGGATTTCCAGTTACTCCAGCAAGCGTTTGTGCTTATACCAGGCAATGGCAGCCACATACAAGAATATGGTCCCAACAGTGCCACAACCAACAGTCCAGAAGAACTCTCGCATCCCAGCAAATTCTCGATCAAATAGCTGAATATGAATATTGATGCCAAAAACACCAGCCACAACAATAAAGCAACTCACTACCAGAGTTGCTGTGGTCAACAGGACTCCCATTTGCAGGAGATGGTTCTGTTTGTCATCCAGCATAATGTTGATGTAGTCCTCAGTGTCATCAACGTAGTCCCTCAGCTTCAACAGGACAACCAACAAATAGGGAGTAAGTAGTAGCAATAGAGAAATCAATTTCATCCTTCAGACAGACAATAAATGATATCATGTCATAAACTAAGAATAAAACTGTATCAGACTTCAAAGTGTTAAAAAGTTTGTCTTTAATCTTATGCTCCGCAAGATTCAAACTAAAACTACCCAACCTCCTTAGATATGCTTCATCCATCTTACTGGCCATACTCCGAAGCTTACTGATCATTTTCAAAAGTAGGGGAAGTTGACCACAAGATATATAGTTAGGTAAGAACAGTTCTTCAATCCAATCTGCTCGTGTCTTTTGCAAGCAATATCAAATCAGTTCCTATAAATCAAACTTGTCAAGCCTAGTACTTTGGCCTCAGTAACAGACCAGCACATCCTCTCAATAATTCTTGGAAATGGAAACAATCGCTCATCTTAGAGACCCTCCTCCAAAATATATATTTGGCAAGTGGAAACTCTTTCCAGCACCTTCAAATAAGTTTTCGTTAGGCTACTTTATCTGAGACAAAAAGATTTTTATTTTTTAACTGTAGATCCTCCATTTGTGGTAGAATTTCTTGGAGCCTTCTAGCTACTTAGAGAGGCAAAAACTACTAAAACAGGCCATATGATAAAAGGATAAAGCCCACGTCAAGGAATGAAAGAGTATAATAAAACTGCATACCGTGGATAGTTTGTTCAATGTTCCATCGATTTGCACAAAGTATGCTTCCAAGAGCATCTCAAGCTCCTGTACATCAAATTGCTTGCTAGCCCGGGTTCCTTGGCTGTCCCTACCGAGTCCATTAGATGTTCCAAACATTTGGTCTCTGGAGTTGTCGGTATTTTGATGATCTTCATAGCTTGAAGAATCTCCACCAGGTTCCAATGATATTTCAGGAGGATTCCTTAAAAAATAATGAAATATTTAGGACAGACAATTAATATGGTAAGAGGCATGACCATGATCAAATTGAAAATACATTCACATGCCTGTCATTTATATCTGGTCGAGGAATTTGATTATCCATGTCATTCCCATCATCCATGGATGAGGTAGAAGAATTTTCAAGCTGCTGTTGAACTAAACTTGTCTGTCAGATACATCTCAGCCATATCTTCATCATCATCCAGCAATTGCTCAAATTCATCCCTTACCTGGAGACGAGCATGTTTGCACTATTAATCAGAAGTATCCCACAAGACATGCACTAATAAAGTGCAGAAGAAAGAAGTATTGTTCAATTGGTAATGTCGTCTGAGTATGAATTCCAAGACCAGGGCAGTAGTAGAGACAGCTCAAAAAAGACTATACCTTTTGAACACGACCAGTTATGACAACTAAGCGGCTCTTAATTTGACGAACGCGTTCCAAATTTAGGGTACTAATCTTTGAAGTCAGCTTATCTAAGGCAGGATGAGCCTCCTGCTCCAATGTCTTTGCCTGCCAAAATGATGACAAAAAGAATACAAATTATAAGAAACCAAGAAGACTAGAACAACAAATAACAGTGGAAGAATATCTACCTCATTTTCTAAGACATTACAAGCAGCCTCAAGGCATGCCTCCAGTGCTACAAACTCAAATGGAAGAATCCTCATGCCATTTTGATTCTGAAGCTCCTGCTTTTCTGTTTTATCCTCTCCGTCTTTATCCTGTGACTGCATCATTTCCATGATAGTGTTCAAAGAACTAACAGTCCTTGATTGTGGCTCTTCCATATAGTACATTTTTGTCCGGTTTGAATCATCACCGTTTCCCTCTTGTACCTTTTTTGATAGTAATGACTATGATAACATATTAACAATGGTACCAGAGAGAATAATTCAAAGTTCATTAAATGAAAAAGGCAAGAGATAATAACAATGCAATGTATACCAACCAGCAGAATATGAGTCAAAACTTATAGCGTTCTACATAGCTTGCAGTAGGAGTGGCAAAAAATTTCCCAAATTTGGGGATATGCGGGAACTGCACGGGACCTGAATTTGGAAATGTTCTCTCCACAGGAACGGGGATGGGTAAAAGTCTTCCCGCGGCCAATTCAGGACAGGGATGATCTTTAAACATCGTATCTCAACTAACTTGGAATTTAACTTTGTTGAATCATATTCAACAAACCAAAAAGAAAGAAACAATCCCGAACTACTTGGATCACCTCTTTTGACATTAAAAGACCAAAAAAGAAAACTTTATATTGTGTAAAAAAAAAAAGATGACTTTATATTGTAGTTGTCAATATTATGTTTAACTCCTTTTAATCACGCCTATCCCAGATATGAGTGACAAAATTAATTCACTTCCAAAATATACCACCATATAAATTGATAGAGACAAGACAATTTGTACCAAAAAAGGAGGGGATATATATATAACAACAAAATAAACCCAAAATAAATAAAATTGAAAAACAGAGAAAGGTGGGACAAAACCGGAGCTTTAGTGGCTTGGTGATGACGAAGAATCCGTCTCTGAAGCTCCTCAACAAAAGGGGCGACGGAGGGGTCCTTTGAATTCAGCAAGAAAACCTCTTGCGCAGTGATTATGGCTTTGATGTGCTCCAAGTTGATCACGATCGCTCTCTCACGGCCCAGAACCGCGGAAGGGTATGATAGGATCGGGTCAAGGATCCGGAGATCCCGGGCGGGCAGCCCTGTCCGGCGCATGATAACGTGCTTGCCGGCCTCGACCACCTGCGTCTGTCCAGCGGCGTCGAGTAGGAGCCAGGCTCTGACGCCGGTTCCCTTCTTACGACTTCCGCCGCCGGAAATGATACCGGCGCCGGGGGAGGGCGGGGTCTTATCTGGGTCATCTTCGTTTGCGGAAAGACCAGATTTTGACCGGTGCGGAAGATGATCCCCCATAGGTGAGTGGTCTACGTGATGAATCAAAGGGTTTTAGCGGCAAGCAAGCACACAAAGCGGTAGCAATGGCAGTCCAGTACTAGATTTCGTTTTGGGGTGCTATATTATATTCATCATCAATACAATTATTTTTTTGCTCCTGCTGTGCTGATGATCTTGCTGTGAGAAAACAATGCAATTATTGCATCAGGTCAGCGGCATTTCTTACTATTTTACATCATTATCGGATCCATATGTTCATTGCAGAAGAAGTTTCCGATTAAGGTTGCTTAAAAAAACATTTGACGAACAGAATTTGGACAACATAATATGTTGCACTTGACGCTGACAGGAACTATAAATTATTTTCAGAAAGTAGAAGAAAAATACATAGAAAAATTGACACGAGTTTTATCTGGTGTAGCGATTAGAGCATATTACTTCACCACAAAAATCTTTGCAGTATGGAAAGATAGAGATATATTATTCTAACTATTGACCCACTACATGAAGTTACTTATGTGACAATTAAAGGTATTTATATATACATTAGAATTGACTCTTATGATTAGATTTTTTTAGATAATTATTTCAACTTTCAAGTAATTTATCAGTTCATGAACTTCATGGCCGATAGTTCATAATGTAGATAGAAAGCCTTGAAAGAAGATGCATATACTGATAACAAATTGCTGGACAATCGATAGTGAAGTATCTTCATGTGGACCCTTGAAAAAGGAACTTAACTCTTGAAAGCAGAGTTCCTGAAGTTATGTTGATCCCCAAAACACAAGAAAGGCCCTGCCAAACTAATCCAAAATTATGGGCAGGATATGCAAATCAAAAGTCACATTATGGGAGATCTGGTGGCTATACAAATCACACTACGTCAATGACCGGAATGTTACCATAGAAGTTCTCTTAGGATAAAGCAGTTAACAAATTTTGAGTTAAGAATTTGACTTTAGATGCTAAAATTTTAAGCTAAGAATGCATATAGTGCACCTAAAAGTAATGTTTGACCACACTATCAAATCATTAAGTAGTTCAGTTACATTTTTTATGTTCTTGCGGGATGACTTTCAGGCATCAATCTGTCAATATATTTTCTTGCCTCTTGAATTAGTCATTGCAATCCAATGAAATTGGTTTATCTTATAATGCAACAAACCACCCTATTTAATGTCAGTCAAATTTCAGTGACACATCTTACAAGAAAGAAACTACTTCGATATCAAATATCCAAATATTCAAAGAAAAAACAAATCAAAAAGAGAAAGAAAGAAGAACCCTCAGCAGGCTGGTATTGCTTTACTTTTAAATAGAAATGTCTTCTTTTAACTGTCCAATTCTGGGAGCTTTAATGGAACTCTTATATCTCTCCACACAATCCCTCCAGAATTGCACTTAGCATAACAATGATCATCCTGAAGCATAAAACTGCAAAAAGAATTGGATAAAAAAAATTGCCTGACTAGGAAACTAGAAGTGTGCATGCTTGCGAAGAATTGGGGTCTATGTTGGAGTTTTATGCAGGGTATAACAGAACTTCTCAAAGGAGGAAAACCACTGCACAGATTAGAATCTCACAACAAAGCTGTGTCCCTTAAATCAGTCAGAGGTTCTACAGCAATAAATAACATAAAAAGAAAGGGATCACTCCAATTTTGGAAATCTTGGTAAAACAAATTTCTAATTAGGGAAAAATAACCAAATTTAATATTTATGATTAATCTAGTTATTGTTTGTTTAAATCATTGACCACTCTTTAAACATGGATTAACAATTATTTCTGACTTCGGTTGGCTAACAGTAACACCTATCAAGCCAAGCCTGACCCATGGCATCACTAAAATGTCAAATTTCAATTGTTATAAACACATGCTTAAGATTCTGGGTTGTTTTAATCACTGTACACTCATTTATATATAATTTTTGTAACAACATCCACAAACTAACTTATCCAATCAACCCTTTTAATTGATTCAACAAGACCGTTAACAATTCCATTAGTCAATTTGCATGTTCTATGAATGTGTGGTCAAGTGTAATGATACAATGAAGAGTTCAATCCGTAGAAACCAGAGGAGAACAGAGAGGAACAAATAAGTAAGAAAACCCTAGGCATCACACTTATGAGAAAGACGCATTACACGCCTGGCAGCTAGGGTTTTCCTGAAAGTAATCTATTCATTCACTGATTTCTTTGAAAGCTGAATACATCACTTAATAGGACTATTACTCAAAAACTTGGGGACCAAATAGACTACACTTGAAGATCAAGTCGAACTACCAGTCACTTACAAACATAAATAAAAAACCAAAAAACAGAAACTGAAGGAAAAGCCTACAAGACTAAAGCCTATGAACATGACTAAAAACTAGACTAGAAGACCTAATCATAAGCTAAATACCCCTAGGACTAAAAATATAATATTGACTACAGCAACAGCTAATTAATCCTAATAACCTCAGATGACTTTGATCTATTATGGTCTTGGATTCTATTAGGTCCAATATCAAGATCTAAAATAACTAGTTAGATTGAGTCTGTAAACTTATGACTTTTGGATTTTTGTGCCGCCTACAACATACATACTGTTCCAAGCTTTAACTCTCCTGCGTAGGACACAGCTGAAATGCTTGTAAACCTCTGACCTAGGTTAGCAATAATGGAAAACGTAGATTACAAATATTCCTAGGTTTTGAGGCTGGCAAAAGCAGAGTAAGACCAACGAACAGCATTTCACTCTTTTCGATTATGACTAAAGAGAGATATTGATCTAATAATGTAACTGTGAGATACAATGTTCCTTGCATCAAATCATGCTTGAAGTGTACCTGTTTGTCTAGAGCAATAAGGAAATCAAAATGAACATACTTAACTCCACAAAGAACAAGAGAGAAATGAAGTACAATGAGAAAAAAGGGCATGGGGAAAATTAGATATATATATTTCAACTCACTAAAAATGGTTTTATATTTCTAACATACACCCTTATGCAAGGGCTTGAAGTGTGGCTAATATACAAGCCCACTTTATCTTATGCTGAAATTTAATATAATTATGAATAATGGGGGTGACAATCTAGCAAGGTTCAAACTCTTAACCACTTGGTTATAAAGGCTCTAATACAATGTCAACAACCAACTCTACTAAAAGCTTAAACTGTTAAGTGGAGGCCCAATAATAGTTTTATATCTCTAACATAACATATGCAATAACTCATCATAATCAAATCTCTTTTTATTCATTGTCACAACTTCCCAACCTTTGCAGTGAAATTTACTGCCAGTTACCACACATTCTTGAAAATTTTGTTGCAGAATAGCCCCACAGGTGAAGGTAGAAATGTAAACTGTCTAGACTAAAGGTTATAGCTTATTGGAAGTGTTAATTATGATAATTCTGCAAGATTGAGAAGACTTTAAAAGCTCAGAGATTACATGAGCTAACCCAATAATAGTTTTATATCTCTAACATAATATATGCAATAACTCATCATAATCAAATCTCTTTTTATTCATTGTCACAACTTCCCAACCTTTGCAGTGAAATTTACTGCCAATTACCACACATTCTTGAAATTTTGTTGCAGAATAGCCCTACAGGCGAAGGTAGAAATTTAAACTGTCTAGACTAAAGGTTATAGCTTATTGGAAGTGTTAATTATGATAATTCAGCAAGATTGAGAAGACTTTAAAAGCTCAGAGATTACATGAGCTAACAAGCACTAAGTAAACAAAACAATGTAAAAAAATTCCATGTTCTTTATTGAGTTAGATACAATGCAAGTTGAAGAGATGTGTACTCTCCCTAAAAGTTTAGGCATTCCATAACACATTATGCAGTGCATAATAAATACCGACAGAAAAGAGAAGGGAGTAGAGAATAGGGGAAGATAAAAAGAAAAAGGGAAAGTTTAAAAGAGATAGAATAGAAAAATGGGGGAGGCCAAAAGAGGGTTAACAATTCCTTACTAATAATAATAATTAAAATCTGAGAATTAAAGTACATAATAATCCTCTTGCAAACCAAACCAATCCTAATTTCACTAGGATAGAAAACCCTGACTTGACACTCAGGTAATCTAAATCCTATTTTGTATGGAAATCCTTATCCAGAAAATTACTCATGAATACGCTAATCATGAAAAAGCCATACACTATGATATAACTCCATCATCCAAATAACTGCATATATATTATAAATATTCCTGTCTTATAATCCATAACTCTTACTCAGTCTCCTCCTTTGTTCTTAATTTTAGAGGGAGCGAAGGGACTACTAAACTCAAAGGTCATTTTTACAGCATCATTTCTTAGTTTACACAAATTGAACTTATTATAACTAGAAACTAGTGATGCTTCTAAAATCTAGCGTGAAATTTTTGGAAAAGAAGGATGTGAATCTTCAAAGATTTTATTCCAAATTATGTAATAGTGCATATCTGTTTATAGCATGTGCTTTCTGAGCCTATGAAGAGTGTGCACCATTCAATAATTTTGAACTTACAATTCCTTCTCAATTACCTTTACTCATCTTAGACATCAAGACAGTTTACATTGCCTTGCCTGCAATGAGAGGTTTAGGAGGGGACAGTGATCTAACTTCAGGTGCAGAACTGGGGAAAAGTATGTTCAGCTTGTGCATCAGGATATCAGCCCTAGATGGAATTTCATTCAGAAGAAACTGCTGAACTATTGGTTTCTTAAACCACTCCATGACAGAATCTCCTGTGGCTCTCAGAACCACTTTACTGACCTCAAATGGAGACTCTACTGAACTCAACATCTGCACAACCACAATCTTTAAAGTGGGTCCTGTCACCAATTTAATCCGTCTTGGGACAATACCATAATATAGCATGCGCTTTCTGAACCTGTGAAGAGTGTGCACCACTGCTATAAGAGCAGCTCCGACTGACAAGTTTCTAACATCGAGGGACCAAGCAATGTGCTGATCAAAAACTATAGCCTTTGGGAAAAGTTTATTCTCATATGCAACCTTCCAAACACATCGAGCTCGATTTATCTGCCCCATAAGAACAAGGTAATTCAGAAGAACATTGACAAAGTATTTTGCAGCACCTTCCTCCAATTCATAATCAATTCCTTGAAAGAATTCCCTGACAAAAGATAACACTGGTTGTCCCCTCTGTTCTGGGCCTGTGAAAAGCCCACACATGAAAGAGTGTGCCTTATGCTTCGTAGCACCAAGGATAGACATCAAATGCCTCTCATTCTGTTCTTCCGGACACCTAACAAGATGGGCTAAAATGGATGTGTAAAGTATCAAATCAACTTTTGCAGCAGAGTTAACGTATGTTTCTAGAAGAGGCTTGGCTGACTCATATAAGCTATTTTTCATGCATGACTCAAACAACTGTCTGATTATAAAATTATTGGTTCTGATCCCTGATGAACCCATGAAACGCAACCACCTCAGAGCAAGATCAACTGAGCCCTCCTTAATATACACCATCAAAACATCACTAGCTGTCACATCCACAGAATATCCCATGGCCTTCATCTCAAGTAGAATTTTGGCAGCCACATCCACCAGTTTCTTATTAGCCAGTAGGGTCAAAAGAACAGTATAAGTGCTTAGACCAGGCCTCAAACCTGCATTAGTCATTGAATTGTAAAGCCTCATGGCATGATCTATTTGTCCAGATGCAGCATGCATTTCTAAGAGACAAGCATATGTAGATGGGGTGGGAAGAAATCCTGCCTTCTCCATATCTGAAAATGCAGACATAGCAATTTCAAGCTTCCCAGATTTTGCATGTGACTCAATGATCAATGTGTACAAGCCAAAGTTAGGCCTGAACCCTGCTTTCTTCATCCCATCCCAAAGCCTAAGAGCAGTTTCTAACTTCCCAGACTTCACATAAGATTCAATTAAAGAAACATATATAGTAGGAGGCGGCCTGTACCCATAACCTTGCATCTCCATGTAAACCTTCATTGCAGTGTCCAATCTCCCCGCCTTCCCCATTGAATCAACAAGTGATGCAAAGATGTTTAAACCTGGCCGGAAATTTCTTTCTTTCATTTCTTGGAAGAGTTTTAAAGCAGCATCGAGACGGCCTGACTTTGCTAAGCTTGGGATCATCAATTCATGTGTTGAACTATCCAATGAACAATTGGCTATTTCCATGCTCTCATATATCTCAAATGCCTTATATGGTAAACCCTTATTCAAAAACAAAGTTATGAGTGAATTATATGTTTCAGTATCAATTTTAAAACCTGCATCTTGTATTTTCTTAAAGCAGCAAAATGAGACCTCCAACTTCTCAGCTTTAGCCAAGTATCGGATTACTTGATTATATGCAACAAATGAGGAAATTCCACTATTGGCAGAATCACCAACCATCTCATCAAACAATGATTGGATCCCATCAAAATCCCTACGCTGGTTTAAACTATCAAACAACATAACATAACAGTCATCACTAGGTGAATACCAAGATTGCCTCTTAGCCCACCTAAACAAACTCAAGCATGCATCACTGTCATTAATGACCTTCAGGGCTTGAGTAACGTGAGTTATGTTTGGTACAAATTGGAGTTTGTCCAATTGGGTCTCCAACTCTGGCCCCCATTTCCACCTTTTGACAACCTCAACTATTTTCGCGACCGCTACAGCATTCAAGAAGGGCTTCTTGACCTCACCTACCATTACATGATCATCAAGCCCAGGCTCCACGGACCTGATACCTTTACCCTTGTAAAGAACGCTACCCGATTCGTCCAAGTACTCTATTTCCTCAGTCCACTCCTTAGACCCACCATCAAAGTTCTTCGCATAACAGTAATATCTGCTTAAACTAAGTTGCCCCACTAAGTTAGAATCCCTGCAGAAACCTGGGTTTCTGCTAACACCATCATTGTTTAGAACAGAAAACCTGGGAGCAGTCAAAGCAAATCTCGTTGCAGAGCTCAAAAACCTTAACTTTCCAACAGAGATTAATTGAGAAGTAAATGAGTAAAAGGGAGAGAAAAGAGAAAGAGAATGGGTGAGTTTGTAGAGATTCCTAGAGACAAATTGGCGATGATGAAACATTGAATATGGGGAAGCAAAAGATAATGTATTTGGAGTTCAATTCAAATAAAATCACATCGAAATCTATGGATAGTGATCGAAATTGCTTACAGACACTTTATTCGTCTTGTAGTTGTAGCACGCTTAAACCCTCAAAATGCCGTTCTCGTTCTGGGTTTATCTCACTCATGACCCAACACTTGGAGCCGCTCTCTCTCTCTCGGTTGGGTTACTCGTACAAAGTTTTTATTTTTTAAGGGTTTTTTTTTTTTCCTGTCATGGCTTATGTTATGGGGAATTTTTTTTTTTGAAGATAACAATTTCATTAAATTATGAAACATTCAAAAGTAAAAAAAGGATGATTTTGATGTATTTTGAAGTTAAATTTTTTAGGAAAATATTATTTACTATTAATAATTTTTTTTTACATATCTCACGTAACATCAATTAACATCATTTATTTTTTTCTCTTCTCTCTTTTCTTTTTTTTTTTATCAAAATCAATAGCTCACCTTATTTTATATAAGTTATATGAGTTGCACGTTATGTTCAACTATCATAGCTCATTTATTTTTTTTATGTTATTACGTAATTTTTTTTTTTTTTACATAGACGGTATTAGCACATAAGTAAGGAAAAAGGATAAGTAATTTTATGGAAGATCCAACTTGTAATATTATCACATCTTAATCTTAACACTGAGATCAATGTCAGTTGAGTTACAAGTATATTTTTTTATATATAATAATATGTAGTCACATTATTAAAAGAATTCGATTATAATAAAAACTAGTTATGAGATCAAAATCTTCTAATAATATACTATCACATGATAAGATGATATTTTAAACAAGTCTATGCTAAAATTATATTATAATTAAACTAAAAAAAATACATGGGTATCCAAAAGCAGATTAGACATTGATAAAGAGTAACACCTAACCTTAAATTGTTTATAGGCCTTCTATATCCTAAGATTGGGCTTTGGACAGAGGATGGGGATTCTGATGTCTCTTGCAAACATAAATCCATCTTCTGATGATAAGGAACCAGTTAGACCAAGGTTTCACAAGTTTAAAATGCCAGATGATTTGCCAAAGGTACAATTTGCAGTGGGCGTGGAATTTGCATCACTGGAGCAGGCAAAAAATGCTGGGTATGCAATGAATAATGCTAGAAATGTGTATTTTCATTTGCAAAGAATGATTCGAGAAGATTGGTAATCAAATGTATAGAAGGTTGTCAGTGGAATTAGAGGATCTGTATGGTTGGAGGGAAGGATTATTTTCAGTGTTTTATTTTGATTTGACTAGATGGATGCTTCTTAAAAGGAGTAATTACTGGCCAGCCCTTAGCAACAGTTGGAAAGGATGGAATCAATCATATGTTTCCTATTGCATTTGGGGTTGTTAAACCAGAAATAAAGTGAATCATGATTTTGGTTTTTGGAATACAATACCCTGTTGGTGTGAGGTATGACTCATAGAAGATGGGGTACCTAGATAAACGTGCATTATTATTTAAGCAATGAACCATTTGTACCACTTTTGTCTTTTTAAATAGGGTTCATGTCCTGCACTAGAGACACTTGTACCTGACTCAGCAAGGATTTTGTGTGAAATATCTTTATAGCACCAAAGGATGCAATGTGGAAAGCAGCAAGAGCCACAACTGGGTCAGAATGGAAAGAGGCAATGGATGAAGCTAAGGACATGGATTCGTTTTCTTGGCAACATTGGACATCCCACCTACTCAGTTGACCCGATTTGCCTTTTCATACACACAAAATGTGATCTACAAGTTAATAACGTGCGCAGCCGTCAACAGAAACCATCCTAGAGTTCATGGACCTACCTATCATCACCATGATTGAAGAGATAAAGATTATAATTGATGGATAGATTCATCACGATGATGAGCAGGGTTGCCAGATACCCTACCCCATTGTGCCCCAAAATTCAAAAGACTTTGGAGAAGCATAAGGAGAAAAATGGTTTGTGGACACCAAGATGGGCAGGTGAAGCAGAAGTTGCCATTTCTTTAGGTGTCAAAGAAACCTGACCACTTTGTCCTAATATAACTGAGAAAACATGTTCCTGCGGGAAATGGGACTTTAGAGTTACAGATATACCTTGCTATCACTGTATTGCTACCATCTGAGCTGTCACAACTTCAGGCAGAAGACGTTGTGGAACCTTACTACAGGGGTACCCTGCCAACTTTACATCCCAATTACATTTAACTGTGCAATTGACACTAATTAGTTTTTGTTTCTGTACAGTAGCAAAGAGAACTCTATTGAAAATTATTATCATATCCCATTAATGTTCCTAAACTGTGGACAACGACAAATGCTGATTGCTGAACCACCAAGGCCACACACTTTAAGGGGACTACCCGGAAGGCGCTCAAACTGAGAAATAAATCAAATGATGAGCCAAGAGACCCTTACAAAATTGCTTAGACAGAAATCCTTATGAAGTGCAGCATTTGTGGTCAGTATAGCCATAATAGGAGAAGTTACAAAAGGAAAACAAAGGCTGACGGGGCCATACCACCTGGTGGTAACAAAGTAAGCCATAAAAGATTACTTGGAGTAAGTGTCTCCTAGTTTCAAAGTTTTTCTATCTACACATTAATGAGTTTATTTGGATCTGTTGTCAACAGTACTTGCACATAAAACCAATTGGCATGGTCACATGGGTGTTTACTTTGATGTAGGGTCAGGTGGATCTCGCATGCCAATGTTTTTGCATCCTGTTAAAAAGATGCAGAAAAGTGAGCCTGCAAATTCTACACCACCTGCAAGTGGGATATGCTGATATCATTCTCAGTCTCAAACTGCTACGAGGACTCAAACAACTAAGAAGCCAACAAAACAAAAGACCACTGCATCTGCATCTTCAGAGTTCACTAAACAACTTAGATCAATATCTTTCATCACCAGAGGACACTCGTGTTACTAAAGAGACATTGCAAAGTGCAAGTGAAACATCTAAGAGGAGATTCCATGGTTTTGATCCTTCAGGAGGAGGAAACAAATGACAGCATGTCATGGTACACAGGAATTAGTTGCATGAGACAAACGATGTTTTGCGGGGTTTAACTGCTTGTTTTGTTGTGCAGTTTATCTCCTCATCATGACAGTTTGGGTACTGTTGGCTATTTGTATGCAATATTTTCCTAGGTATGCTTTAAGACAAACAATATTTGTATGTTTTCCTAGACAGTGAAATGACAACAGATGGGATTAATGTTGGTTGCTGTAAGATATTAAGTCCTTTCTTTATGGTTATGGATTGATTTAACGTAGTATATATCTTACTTCAAGGGAGTTGCTATGGTAAGCTCATGGTAATGGTATCCCTAACAAGTTGTCAAGTATTTATTAGTTGTTAGTTCTCACAGTAAATATTTAATGAATTAACAATTAATTAGGACATTGATACATAGACAAAAACTATAAGTACGAAAATAATCCTCACAAAATCACTTCTTATCCAACAAGGTCACTTCTTTATGAGAAGCAAACAGCCCAAAAATAATGCATGCAGAAATTATCAAAGAAGCAATGTGAAACCTCTTCCTCACACAAGGCGCACCAAACTCTTCAGTGTCCGTCTAATGACCTTTCCTCATCACCAAAAGAAGGCTTTCCAGGGTTATCATTTTTCCATGGCATCACAAGCAAAGCTTCTCTCTCACATCTACATACTTCTCATGTTCTCCCTAGTAGCATATACCCTGAATAAAACGCTCCATCAATTCATTTTCACTTTCCCTTGAGCCGAGTCTTAGGAATACCGGACCCATTGCTCATTGAGAGATCCTAAGCATGAAACACAGCCCCCAACCTGACCCTTCCTTCCCCTCCTACATAGATTTTGGCCCAAATAATGCCACATAAAGACCACATTTGCATGATGTACCAAAATATCGAAAGAAAAAAAAAATGCCACATTTGCATGGGTTTGCGCTAAATTATTAACATACTACATAGAAAAAGTCCGTCAAAGTGTTAAGAAGTCAACTAATAGTTGGACTTAATTGCTCTAATTTGAAAATTAAGATAACGCAATTGACCAAATCAAAAATTGCACCAATTTGCCAATAAGAGATACTAAAAGTAAATTTGAACAGTAAAAACCACTAATGCTTTGAAAGCTGTAAGTCTTTATTTTTTTTTTTGGTATGTACCTAAAGTCTTTAATTGTATCCGAGTACCTGTTTGTACCGATTTTCGAAGGGTCTACGTTCATCCCATTCTTTCCAATTAATTTCAACTACTTCGTTAAATAAAGATCTATATACTCCATTTAATCAGCCAATTCAACGTTACTCAACGGCGACTTAATCAAGCCTGTTTGACATCTACATGACAATTTGTACATTGTTTTACAATTAAATTTTCCTTCAGATATCTAACATTAATGTTTCTTTTTTAAACTGTTGAGAGAATCCACTAAAATCCTCCAAAAGACAGTCATAGTTTCTACTTCACTACATATATATCCAAGCGAAGATAGCTTATCACAACCAAATAAAAATGAAAAAGCACAAACACCTAGGCAAATCTTACCAAATGCCCTCACCATTCATCTCCATATGTCCCGTGACTAGATTTAGAATTAAAACGATTACCTACCTTCGCTTCATAAATATTCTATTTTAGGTTGAATCAAACGCAAGAATTGAAATCAAAATCTATTGCATACGAAGTAATTAAGTCCACACACTTCAGAGTAATGGATATATAATCTTCACTGACAATAGCCAACACAGTAGATAAAACCATTCAGTCCTATCATCGTCTCAACAAAAAAAAAATTCTCCTCAGAAAGTACAAACAGCAACCAACTTTATCGCAAATTGGAACAAAAATCCATGTGCCTACTAATCAGCTGTGAATTCTACTAGGCATCGTATCACCAGAATCTGCAAAGAAAATTAGAATGTAAAATAAGGTAAACTGCATAAAAATATCTATTATATTTAAAATAAGATATAGCAGTCATTACATCACATAATCTTTAGTCAATTCACTTGGCCGGACATATGAAACGCATAAGAAAATGAAGTGCAACACCATGTTAAAAGTTCATGTCAAGAAGCAGTCTTTTGTATGTATTTACATGGCCAAGCACAAATATCTATTATCAAGGCTTCATTATTTGTTTTGTTATTTGACTGGCATGCTTGTTATATACATTAGAGTATTAACTAATCCATAAAGGAAAAAGCAAGTGAACAAGACAAACAGTAATGTATAAAAAAGGAATCATCAATATGCATGTCATAAAATAAAACACATCTGGAGAGACAAAGATGCACACTAATCCATCGACAGACACAATGCATAAACACATATCTACAATATCTAATCAAACATAAGAGTTACAAGAATGTTGAGTGGAGAGATATATTAGAAGAGAGAAAGGACAATCAAATTCAAAAAACATCAATAGATGTTGACTTACCTCATATATTGCTTGGATACATGAATACCCTTACCCTAGCTCCCTGAAATGCATCAAAACTCCAAAACTCACAATACTATTCAAAAAATTCCATATAATAAAACTAATGCTCTGAAATTATTACCATCGATCTGGGTGGAAGGTTTGACTTGAATTTTGCTCGAACAATACCACTGTTACCATGAGGCCTGGTAACCTTACCCCAAATGCAGCGATAATGGCTTCCGTTCTTCTTCACCTTGGCCTTGTAGATATATGCCATTCGCTTACCAGCATACCATGCTACCTCTTCCTTTGTGTTCACTCCCTCAATTTGGATCAGAGATGTGTTTGGGTACTGGTTTGATTTGGATCTGAAAAATATAACCAACCTTGTTAGTATAAACCAATTAACCTTAACAGCCTATATGTCTGACTGATTAGAATTCAGAAATAAGAAAAAAATGTATTATCCCAAAAATGTGTCTCCATCAAACTAGACTTTAAATTTCTCAGCATTCAGCAACCAAACGCATTATAGCATAAAGGAAGCACAAAATTAGTAAAATCGCCCAGGGCAAGAAGCTTTTACCTTTTGTATCCAAGGATTGTACCTCTTACGTAGAGTCTGTACACAAGGAGAACAAGAAATTACAGTATTAGCTTATTTTACATCAAAAAATATGTAAGACAATGAACAACTATAACTATTCAGTAAGGAAATGAACCACAAGAAAATAGAATCAATGACCTCATATAAAATTCAGTCAAGATATAAACTGCCTTGGAAAAAGAAAAAATTTTCAATATTGCAAAAGCAGGTATTGCTATCCATTTTTACTGCAAAGAATTCTAACTTTGTAAAGTGACTTAGAATTAATTTATGTTATCCAATCCTTTGAATAAAAAGTAGTCGTTGATCACTACACTACTTCCTGCAAATCAGATATCTTTTACTGAGATTGACCAGTAACTGTTATGGCAGGATCTACATTATCAGTAACTCGGCAGATTAACCATTATCAAATTCAACTTTCAAGGCACATATTAGAAAGCCACATTTGGAAGACTCTAAGAAATAGATAGAGAACTTAGACACTAGCAGTACAACTGATGAATACAGCACATACACATTTCTGAGTACAAGTTAATCCATTCTCAGGGATTAATATCTGACTATAACTTCGCACTTTCTCTTAGAAAGAGAACTACGATTCTCTCTGTGTGTTAGGAAAGGCAACTTTTGTCCAGAACAAAATTGATCATGGGGTTTTGAAACAAACAAAAAAAAAAACCCTAAATTGCAAATTGAACAAGGGGTTTCAAAACACCAAAAAAAAAACCCATAAAATTTACCATTTGGTGCAGAAACAAAGATAAAGGAGGACCATTAGGCCAATGCTAAAAGTGTGAATAGAGCACCGATACACACAAATCTAACCAAAAGAAAAAAAAAAAAGAACAGAAATTGATACATAAAGCGAATAAGCGAGAGAAGATAGCAGGAATCGGATGGGTTGGAAGCGTACCTGACACGCTCTCCTTGGCGTCCCTTCACCATCTTCGTGCGGAGGCGCTTGCTAACGCTAGCTGACACACAAGAGAAACAGAGACGCGGCGTAGCCCTATAACTGTGAAAATCGGATTTAGGGCTTTTATAGGGAAAGCACGAAAGGAAGAGTGCATGGTTTAGGGTTTTGAGGAAGAGCCCCTCTATGACTATGAATCAAGCCTCGCTTGGCCCAATTGGTCTTGCCACTGAAGACCCAAAATCAACAATGTTGGAAGGCCCGTTTGGTTGAAAACAAACTTATGAACAAAATCAATGTCATATGTTCGACTTAATTGGTACAAAAAAAAAAAAGTTGTGAGATGCAGCTACTAATAATATTAGTTTGTTACAAGTGAAAAATTTATGGATGACTTTTATATATACTCTTTTTATATAAAACTTGTTTTTCACTCTCATTTTTAAGTAAATATTAATTATGTCAAAGAAGACCAATAAATATTTTAATGAGAAAATTAATTTAAAGAAATAAGTCTAATTAAAAAGGATAGTACAATATCAATACAAATTTTAGAAGAAACCACTAAGAAAACATTATTCTAAATAATTTTATTAAAATTTTAGTTTTTGACAAAGTTTAATAGTGTCAATTGATTTGTATAACCAACTCCAACTATCAACTTGAATTGTAAAAAAAATTTTCATTTTTTTTTGGTGTAGGAAAATTTAGTTTGAAAGAATGACGTCTCAGTTTAATATTAGAGTAAGCTCTTGAGTTTAACTAATACTTACAAAACATTTATAAATAACTCACCACTAAAAACTAAGTAACTGACAATTTTTAAGTTGTAAATCTATTCACTTATCACTTGACACACCCTTTGATTGCAACAAATATTTATAATACAAATATTAAAAGAAAGGGCATCCTAACATTTTGGTGTTTGAAAGATTCCAAATTCCTCAATTTGATACTTGGTTCTAAAACTCTCTCAATGAAGCATCCGAACCATTTGATCTTTCTATTCATACCTTAAACGATTATCTTGCCATTCAACGATTTTTATGCTTTGGTTTTGTTCTTGAGAAGAGACTTCCATGGTTACACATTGTCCCGGATTTTTGCACGTCATGTCTATCCAATGAGGCCTAGCCTTGCATCTTGCCGAGTCCCATATTTTATTGCATAAGGTTGTGTTGTGTGAAGCCTCTCCAATTTGTTTTTCAACATTCATTCACAAATTTCTGAACTTGCATAAATAACCGTTTCATAAGTACTAAAGCATTACATGGCATGGCATGTTTTCAAGATGTTCATTTCTGTATGTCCCTTGCTGAGATCTTCAAGATTCACTCACTTTATTCACTTTTTTCAAAACTGTTGTAATGTTCATTAGTACGAGTCTTCTTTACTAGTCAGTTCTAGTTGTGATATGCCCGAGTAAAAGTGTTCACAGATTCAGTTTAAGCATCAACCTCAAACCAAACCATAATTCTTGGCTTATGAATTTTATAAATCAAATCATACCGTGAGTTTTTAAGGCTCAACTAAATCAAATCAAACTAAACCAGACTAAATCAAAACACCATTCAACATGGTTGGTTTTGGTTCCAAAACACATTCCATTGTTGTTTGAAGTTCAACTATTACAATGTCAAATATTTAACTTTGTACATTAAAAAGGTATGTCCAATGAGAACAGTAAAGTAAAATAAACACAATTATAGTAACATAAGTACATAATTCAGTCTCAAACTCTCACATTATCTTATAGCAACAATAAATTAAAATAACAAAAGTGAAGTGTATTAATCCAGCAATGGAAATGTAAATAACACGCCAACAACATTAATATAATACGTGAATTTTATATGAATTGCATCTGTAATATTACATATGCATATATGATTTGGTTCTAGACCAAACCATATTAAACAAAATTATAAACCGATCCAAACTAACAAGATAGTAAAAATAAAATAAAATCAAGTAGTAGTTTAGTTCATTTTAACCTATTTACCTAGTTGGTTAGAAATTTCAAACACCCATATTCCCAAGTGTTTAGTCTCTTTCCAATAAGCTATGTATGTTCCTCAGCTGTTTGGAAAGATGGTCGCATAAGCCATGACACTGCAAACTAGCAATTCGAAGTCTGAGTTTGGTTTCTTGATATATTTAAGCACGACTGTACGCCCATGTTAGTTGTTTCATATATTTTGACCCTACATTTTTCTAAATCTATCTTCAACGTGCATTATTATTGTTTGATACAGCGGTCTCATCGAAATGAGATGGTTAACCACCAAAAGCAAGTCTCACCAAAATGATATAGCTAACCACCAAATCAATATGACAATAACTGACACCTTAGTTAAGATCAAGTCAATCAAAAAAAGAGTCTTAATGATAAAGATAAACTTCTCTAACTATAAATACGGTAACTACTTAAGGGATATACTTATCACCTAAGCTATGAAACTTGTAAAAGGACTTTAATACTTGACTTATATATGACACGCTAACCAGATATACAATTTTAATTTACTTTTATGTACTCACTCTAACTTAGCGTCAGAATATCATTGCCACATTATTCATTGGAGCACTAGATCTTCATACAAATTGATTGAATTCTAAGTATTCTTAAATCTTTGAATTTAGTCCAAAACAATTATTATCCTAATTGCACATTATTATCCACTAGAGTAATACCAATTGCACATTAATTTATTATAATTTTATATTATCATCTAATTATATAAAGATATACAATTTAAAAAATTTAACTTTTTAAATAATTATTGTCATAATCAAATTTTTTTAATGATATATTAATATATAATTAAATGATAGTATAAAAAAAATTCATATCAATGATGAAACAAAATTAATCCTTACACATGATTTAAAGCCAACAATTTATACGTATGCAGAAAATTAAAATTTTAATATTTGATGTGACTTATTTCTTAACAAATGAGTGCATATCACAGCTAAAACCTATAACCTCTATTCAAATTCATAAACTGCAACTATTATTTTACTGTTATTTTAGTATTATTACTTAAGAAGTCTTTAGACAGAGATCGCCCTCTTCAAATTTTTTTTTTTTTGCTCTTATTGAAGCCTCCCAATGGCAGTCTAACTCAGGAAAATCATTCAGGACTCACCCATGAATGCTAAGTGGTCATAAATGCTAGCCCACTGAAGCAGAGAAGTTATCAATGGCAAGGATTAGCATACCACAGAAAATATTAGCATGACATATCAAACCTATGCCAAAGGAACACCGACCTGCACTGAATACCATGCGAAAGGACTAAAGGAGTAAGAAAGACAAATTAAGCCATCTATAATTAGCATTACTCTTTCTTTGTGTACATACAAGATCTCAAGCCGATGGCACAAGCATCTAATATTGATTTTATCTAGGATTTGATTTTTTTAGAGTGAGATATTTACTTTAAAAAGTAAAGTAAAAATTTATAATTATTAATAAAAAAATTAATAATTAAAATCATAATAAAATATATACATAAGTATAACATACTATAAAATTATTAAAATATACTTTTTAAATTTTTTATTAATGATTAATGCTCCTTTATTAGGTCAGAAGAGCAAAATCTTTTTATCTAATGGTACACCATTTATAGACTTGCGCACCGAAACAAATTTTAATGTTTGTGTAAGTGAAGATAACTACATAAAAATGAGAAAAATGTTTCTTATACACTAATCACTTTACACCATCCTCTGCGTCTTTTTGTTTGGAAAAAAAAGATAAAAAGAAAATATGTTGAATTGTGTTTATCTTATTTTATTATTAAAAAATAATATAAAAATAATATAATAAAAATTATAAACAAATAACATTATTACAAAAATAATGTGTCAGTCAATTCGTACTATGAACTAATGGGAACACATAGTTTCACAATATCCAAGGTATCTCCATTACCAAGGAGTTTTCCATTAGGTGGACCTAAATAAATGTACTTCAAATGAGCACTACAAAATTCACAATAACAGAACAATGTATTCCCAATAATGAACTAATAAATTAGTTTTAGCATGTTATCTTTTGTAATATGATTCATTATATTCAAATAAATTAATATTAAGAACCCATTCAAACATGTGAAATATTTTCAATAGCTACTTCATGGATTAATTCAAATGAAGCCTAAATTGTAAATTGAGATGAGAAACTTGCAACCCTCCTCCTTTTTCCGGGCTGGGGACCGGCTGTGTTGTATGATATAGGGACATGAGACACAGGCGGAGTTAATTGCCAAAACCACACAAGCAGCTTCATGCTCATAGGCATTGCCCCCTCTGAGGGAACAAAGAAAAGCAAGTACCAAGCACTTGAAGTTGAAGGGTATGCCCTATTTCAGAGCATTACAATTTGAAAAAAAAAAATGAATCCACCCATCTTCCATCTTTTGTTACAAACTGCCACTAGATTTTTTCAGTTTTATGTTTGTGTTAATATTTTTCATAACCCTACAGGACTAAAATACAGCCACTGCTCTCCATCTCAACATGGCAATGCTTCAAAGACAAACTCTAATTTGATCCTTCACTAATATGTTCCTTATTAATTTAGTTTCTCGTAGATTAATTTTTGTAATTTATAACATGTTTGGTATAACTTATTTTTTAGGAAATTTTTTTTTCAAAAACTCTGAAAATTTTTTTGATTGTAAGTTGTTCTTACTACAAAATAAACTACACACTTAATCTCAACAATCAAAATCCACATCAATTTAATCCCCATAAAGTCAATTTGAGACAAATTTTGATCACAAAAAAACTAAATGGAGATTATTTTGATCAGTTGGGGAACTAAATTGGCAAAATTGATATGTGAGAAACTCAATTGAGAACCACCATACTAGTGAGTGACCAAAATAGAATTTGTGTCATGCTTCAAACTAGACCGGATTAAGTACACTTGGACCTTATCTAAATCTTGTTATTTTTTCAGTAAGCCTTGTCATATAATAGAGGAAAATGCTAAAGAAAATAAAAAGGCACAAGTTTTGTAAGTAACAGTTGGGTTGCATGTGAATTTAGACAAAAATATTTGATGTATAAATGATTGTACAGATTCAGAAATAGACATGATGGTGGAAAAATAACGTGGATTTTTCGTGTTACTGATTATCTGTACCATTACTCTGTTCCATTGATAAACTACTCACAAACAATTTTTTGTTCATTTATCAACTCATTTTTTCACTACTTTAATCAATAGACAAGTTCCATTTTACTCTATTGTCTGTTAATTTTTTTAAGATAAAGAAAACATGGAATTAGAGTTATGTGTACTGTAATTTTAGTTAAATTCACCAATACAAACCCCACAAAAACTTGTAATTTAAAGCAAAAAATAATCGTTGGAATCTGTGCATTGATTTGAACAAGTAAAAAATAGAGTAGATAAATTGGTATATAACTGAATCTGTGTTGAGTTAGTGTGCATAACTGCATATCATTCATTACTCATGTAAATAAAGCATTGGTAAGGAGTCAATTCAAGAAATAAAACGAAACCCACTGCTCCTATCCACCCACCACAGAAAAGGAAGATTTGAGAAAAGAAACTAGCATTACACTAATCCATTTTTAACATCACCCCAAAACGTAATGTTATTCGGCCAGCAATTCACACATCAAAATACCTTTGCTTCCTCTTTTGCTGCTTTTTTTTAAATGTGTTTAAATTCATAAAAACATAGATTTGATTTCAATTCCAATGTTTAGAACTTATTATAAAAAAAAATATGATTTGAATTGATTTACAAATAATTTTTTATGTTTGAAACACATTAAAAGTAAAATGAATTAATTTTGTTTTCATAATTTTACTTTATTACACTTATTAGAATAGGTAGAATGACTAGATTAATATGGACAAACTTGTCAATTCAAATAATTAAAACTAAAATCAAATCAAATTTACTCAAGTCCAATCCAATCAAATTTGAGCGAAATTTTACATATCCACAATTAAAATCACAAGATTTCAAAATCAAATCAAATCAATTCTTATTTTATTTTAGATTTTATTTATAAATTAAATCAATTTCTAAATTTTGTGATTCCAAAACATATTCTAAGGGTTGTGACAACTGGGAATCAAGGAAAGCAAAGCTTTGACTGTAATTACAAGAAAACAAATGAAAAAGTACTCACCAGCAGTGGGGAGGAAAAGAGAAACGTACCAGTAGGCACAATTCAACCCAGTAAACTAATACGGTTTTTCTCTACTTGGGCTACTCCTGCAACCATAGGAATTAAAGGAAGGAAGCATAATAAATAAAAAAGGCACCAATAGCATCAACAAATTCTACTCACTTGCAAGATAGGGCACTTACCAAGTTTCCCACAAGGGGGGCTTATTTTCTCACGACTTATTGAGCATATAAACTCGTTGAGAACTAAAAACACACAAATTAATGACACACTAACATGTAATCCACTTTTTTGTCATTTTTTTAGTATAATGTAAAGGAGATTTACATTTCAAGTAACCAACAACCATAATTTTTTACATCTAGAGTACTCTGTATTACAGTGATAAAAGAACACTACCAAATTTTGCCATGATATATTAGTATAGATATACTTCACTGCATAGACTCAATGATTCATACCAATCAGCTTTACTACGGCATAGTTTTTAAACTGCAATTAGAATCCCCTCATTTCGAATCTTATCAGCTGTTGTCCAACATCTTAATTTAACTTCCCCTGTTTTCCTGTTGATGAGATTGGAGAAGGCACACCAAGCATAAGTAACTGACATTTTAAGACAGTTTTACAGACCCAAAAAAATTATTGCTCGTTTATGCTTAGTCGGTAAGTAATCTGACCAAGGCAAAAAAGCTTGTCATAAATTCACCATGCAGCACATCATAATTATTTAATATTATAATGTTCCAAAGGGTTGATATCCATGTCTCATAATTTTACTATCCACTTATAAAAGGAACTTCATTACCATTATTGTCGGCCTATAGATACATCTAATCGTTGCCAGTTATTCAGCTGCAGCTACTAATTCAACTCCAGCGAATATTTGTCATAGAAAAAAGGAGGGCGTGACAAGGAAAAAAAGGGAAATAGAGGGTAATTGAGCCTGCCCTGTTGTGATTTTCAGTAGCATGCACTAATGTTTCCAAAGCTTTTTACACATTAAAGAATTAGGCATCTTTTTGTATCAAAAGAAATCATTCCTGCAACAATATCATATAAACAAGGAAAAAATTATTTATAGCTTCTAAGAGGAGAAACTCATCTGCCACATAAAGTCTACAAGAATGCACGTGGGTTAGTATTTCATCTTCGAACAAAGTAAACAACCCAAATTGGATACCAATCACCCGCAATATGCCATTTAGCCTTGTATCAACGATGCTGCTCCATAACCTGAAACACCATAATACTTAAATCAATGCCCAGAATTCATGCAATAGATAATATGTCTTTGTTTTGTATCCATTATTATCAACAATACATCAACAATCTTGTCCACTCAACAATATCATAGGTGGACCTAGAAAAGAACCGACAAAAGCATTGAACAAGTGAGCATGGAGGTATAAAACAACGGAAGTCACCTTAAGCAATAAGTGCATACCAGGATTAGAAACTCAATCACTCCCTAATTCAGTGATCCACGACACCTGTATGAAAAGTACATAAATGTTTTTAGGAATGTGTGTATATCTCTACAATTAGCTAAGAGAACAAGGAGGTAGTTTTCCACATTCACTTTTTGTCATAAAATTTTTAAAATAATACTCATCCAATTCAAAAGCCTGTTGAAAAAAAGTAATAAAATTTATAGGGTAATAAAAGTGCTATAAAATTAAAATAAAATAAATTGACAAATCTAAATAACCACACCTCATTTGCTCTCTCCACTTCCCTTATTTTTCTCCACTTGTCTCTGTCAGTTATTCTCTTTACTCAGCTAAGACTTTGTAATCAAAAGTGTAATGAAAGTTGAAATGTAACAAGAAGATAAACGACAAGGATGTACTTATGTTAGGGATCAATACCATGCATTTTATTTTATGGACTTAGAGAGATTATCTCGGCCAGTTTGTTGTAATGCCTTATGATAAGGCTGGAATTCACTTCAACACCCCATGATATTCTTTGTTTTCACATGATTTCCTCGACAGTATTTACCATTGAATAATACCAAAAAACCAATTAATTCAGTTATGATTTAATGGAAAGCTTTAAACTTTCTAAAGCCATAGAAAATTAGAGGGTAATATCATTAAAAGAACTAAAAGATAGAAGTACCATATGAAAAGGAAGCCAATTGATAAGATTCAGATCAAGCAACAAAAAGAAAAAAAAATAAGGCAGCGCTAAGAAACATGAAAGTAGTCTCATGGGGTAGAACCCATGAAAACCTACATAGTACTTAATTATAGCAATGCAATTCAAACTTTCAAATCCCTAGCAATGATGCCAAGAAAACCGTAGACCTAAAGATGTGCAAAGAAATTAAAGTTTGATTATCTTACTTTCTGGAGCCACAGTCACAGGGAATCTTTTTCTCCTCCAAAGGGAACTTATAATTGTATGAAATTTCTTCACCAGCGGCTATATGCCGTTTTGCATATATGAAAATCATAGGAACCCAAATCTTTGATATCAGAAAAATAGGGATAATTCCCAATTACAGCAACTGATTCACAGTTAAAACACCAGAAAATACAAGAAATCACTCTGAAAATATAAAATGGAAATGTTAATACAGGCTCTTCGAGACACCTGCAACCTCCCTACCCAAAAAGGTTGCCCAAAACCTTAACAAATGACTGCCTACCTTCTCTCTCTCCCCTCCCCCTTCTTATATTACCTCCTACTCACAAAGTTCCCACCCACACTGCCACGTGTGGAAGGTTGTTACCTCCTTAAATTCCCATCATGACCATTACTCACATCATCCTTGCATCTTGCTGCCTTAGTCACCTTATATCGTATGAGGCCTAACAATACTGCCCCCCAAACTTTCACCCTGTCCTCAAGGTGAAGGTGCAAGGACATATTCTGTAACAGCCCACCAGGGTCCCATTGCTTGAAGCATACTAGAACCCTTCTTGTATTGCTAACAGCTGCATGGATAGAAATTGTTGAATTGATCATTGCTGCAGCAGACATTTCTTCAAATTTCCCTTTCATGCTTGAATGGCAAACAACTGATTGATTGAGCCAATCTGACAACTGGTCATAATCCAAAAATGTCTCCACATCACAATCTGCCCAGGGAACCAAGGAAACCTTTTCATGCTTTGATAGTAACCAAACCAAGTAAGAGATTAGTGTTTGCAGCATAGACTAGAACAGCAAAGAAAATTTGGACAGTCAAAAGTGCTTGCTCATGTATTACAAAATGAGAGATAATCTCAGGAGCAAGATACTCCTTAGGAACAACATCACTAGCTATCAGCTCTGCAGCAATAATAATAACAACATCTCTGTTTGAGCCTTCCCTATAAGGCTGATAGTCGTGAGATGGCAGTGAGACAGCTGTGGGTGCTGCTGAACCCCTCTTACTAGCTTCAGTTTACAGATTGGGCCGTGGCCCAATGTCCACTAAAGTGTTCAAAAATGGTTTGGGCCACTTCTATGTGAGTTTCTCCATTTCCCTCTAGTACTCTATTTTCCGTAGAATTTCTCTTTATGAAAGAGAGTATGGTTCCACCATCCAATTGAATCAAAAGCCAAATGGTCCCAGCTCCTAAACCACTTACAATAAGGCAGACCATAACAGGAAGGCCAAATGTCCCATGGATAACCCCAAATAAATTGTGCCTCACCATAAAGGGCCAAACCAGCCCAATGCTCAATCCTTCATTGGTACTGAATTCTTCTGCCCATTCAACAAAACGCACTGCATGAGTAAATCTGTGCAATGACAGAATGGACAGCATTACTTGCTCCATTAGCAGGTCAGGGGGTGGAAAAAACCATCTGAACTGAAAGAGGCTTATGGAACTCCTGTGCAATTCTGAAATCACAGAATCCATGAATTAGAGAAGCTCATGTGGGTGGTACTGTAGTTGCACTCAGATGCATCAGTTTCGTATCCTTCTGCAGAGTTTGCATCGTGGTAAAGTCCTTTTCCAAAAAAAAAGTCTTCTTCCCTACAGCCCACCACTTCCCCTCTTCAGCAAGTTGGGCTTGGCCCATTAAGTCAAAGAGTGGACCCAAATCTGAAAATTCCCCTTCTGCCCTTCCAGCCACCCGTCTCCTTCGTGAAAGATTCTTGCAGAAGGGCTTCAATGGAGCGGCGTAGACCAGAACATAACCCTTCAAGGTCAGGGTCTGGTAGCTCCACAACTTTGGCAGCTCTGTTGGGGGCGGGTGGTTAGGAGGAGCCCTCACGTCAGAAGGTTTTGGCGGGGGTGGTTGATCGGCCGGTCTAAGTGAGACGTCAAGTTCTGTGGCCGACATGCACCACTTTCGCCTCTGTTCTACCACCGCACAGGCCAATGGCCATTGCTGTTTCTTCTCCATCTCCTCACTCTCCTCGTCAACTAGTTGTGGCCACCTGTCCCTCGCCATCGCACGACCCAAGAATGGGTCTTCTCCCATAGTTGTGATTTGCATCTGGAGCTCTTCTTCAATCTCAGTTCCGACCTCTTCCAACCCATTGAATGATTTCGTTTCCTCTTCATCTGTAGCATTGATTGCTTCTCCTACGTCACCGCCCCATCTCCTTTCTTCCTCTACAACCACCTTCGGTGTAACAGCCATGGTCAAAGGGAGGTATCCCTCCTCGATTCTCTTTTCCCCTTCCTCTAACTCCAATTTTTTTGGTTCCAAATTTTCCAGTTCCTCGTCTCCATCGACTACCTGCAGATATGGCTCAAACTCGGGCTGGAACCATTTGATGAATGCAATCTGGAAAGTTAACCAAGTCGCAATTGGATGGCAGAAATCCCACCATTGATACCAATTGAGAGCTCGTCCTCTCAAAGCCATCACAGCCTCCTGTAACCTCTGCGTATCAGGTGTTTCCTTTGCTTCAAAGTGCTGCACAACATTGATCAACCACCAATAACCTTCCTCTCCCTCAAACATTGGAATCATCTTCAAGTCAGTACTCAGCTCTTGGATAGGAGCTCTGATACCAATTGATAGGAAACCCAAGTCTTTGATATCAGAAAAATAGGGATAATTCCCAATTATAGTAACTAATTCACATTAAAACACCAGATAATACAAGAAATCACTCTGAAAATATAAAATGGAAATGTTAATACAGGCTCTTTGAGGTACCTGCAATCTCCCTACCCAAAAAATGTTCCCAAAACCTTACCAAATGACTGCCTACCTTCTCTCTCTCCCCTCCCCTTCTTATATTACCTCCTACTCACAAAGTTCCCACCCACACTGCCACGTGTGGAAGGTTGTTACCTCCTTAAATTCCCATCATGACCGTTACTCACCTCATCCTTGCATCTTGTTGCCTTAGTCACCTTATATGAGGCCTAATAGAAAATCTTATTTTGTCCCTCAACAGATATAACCTTTGTGTAGCAATTGGGCTGCCAAAAATTCAGTTCAAATTAGGAAGGACTCGAAATCAAGATTATAAGTAACATACGCACACGTGCATACACCTGAATGCTTCTTAGAATGAGTGCATATAACAACACACATGCAGATTGAAAGATGATAATACTACCCAAGTACCTTACAAGAATGGTTAACAAATCTTGCAATCCCACCTCTCTTTGTAGCATCAACCTACACACAATCAGGCAGAAAAAACAAACATATCATTGCAGTAGGTATTTATCATCTAATTAGAAGTTATCAACATATGTTCATTTAGAGATTCACAATTAAGAGACATCCAAAGCTACATGTAATTCAGGCTCCATTT
Organism: Castanospermum australe; assembly: GCA_019955255.1. Classification (NCBI taxonomy): domain Eukaryota; kingdom Viridiplantae; phylum Streptophyta; class Magnoliopsida; order Fabales; family Fabaceae; genus Castanospermum; species Castanospermum australe. The sequence continues at coordinate 1,102,052 of NSJW01000470.1, forward strand.
GGATAAGCTTATGTAGATCTTATGTAAGCTTATTTAGAGGAATAACCACTTATATGCAATTATGCAGTTTATTAGGTGTTTGGATTAGCTTATAAAACGAGCTTATGCAAGCCAAATAAGCCATTACATGCTATAACTGGGAACTTTATTTCTCAAGGTCAAGTGGTGATAATAATGTTCTCAATCTCTGATGATCACCACAAGCTCAGGTTAAGACAGACACAACTTCATATTTAGCTAACCATCCCACTGGCCCATACATGCCAAAATCTTGGCTTCACCAAATTATTGAATCAACCCTAGTTGCACTAAGTGCCAATCATTTGCACAAAGATTCTAGTTACAAACCTATACGTCTATCTTCTAGTTTCTAATCCAAGGTGATACACGCATGATCATATATGTATGATCCACATCAGCTCTAAAATCCCAAAATTTCAAAACTCAACAAAAAGTCACAAGATCACTTAAATACATGACCAGATCAGTATGATCCTCATCAGCTTTTGGAATCCCAAAATTATAAAATTAACACAATTCATAAGGTTTAACTCTGACGATACTTTGGCCCTGACTTCATTGTGTTTTCAATTGCAAAAAACCAAAGTTACGAGATCCATATCAAATGGAGAGACTAAAATATCCAACATAATGTCTCCATGATATGTTATAAATTACCTAGAGAAGCAAGCAAACAAAACTTGCAAAATCTAAAATAGCAAAAGTATTGCAATACCAAGTACTAACCACATAACCATCATCAAGTCTAAAAAGGTAACTACTTCCAATTCCCATCTTCTCATACTGACGTTCACGTATATCAGATATCTGGGAGAAACAAAATAAATATCAGATAATTGATCCAATAAAAAAGCAATTGCAAAAAAAGATTGATATTGACTAAATTAGTATAACTTATTGTACACATGCAATGAGGAAGGATCTCTTCAAGCACAGTTTACAACTTGTTGGTTTTAAACCCATCAAGAGTATCGTTTTTCAGGAAAGCGGATGCTGGATAAAAAGTTTGTAAAAAACCTTGCACCCAGACTGTAAGCACTCGTTTGTAGATATATACAGGAAAAAACTTACATCTTCCTCAGTTCTAAATTATTTATAAAATATATATATTAGAAACAACTTGGAAACATTATACAGAGAATCCTTCCTAATTGATTGACTTCATGCATTTTGTTATATGTGAGATCTAATTCAAAATTCACTTTGTTAAAACAGATTATCATGATAAAACCTTGACAGATGCATCTTAGTAAAACTAGTTCTATGATGTACCTGAGGATGAATTAGTTCTCCAATATATTCAATCACAAAGTCCTCTGCCTCAATTGGCTCCAAGGCAACAAGACCCCAGTCATGCATCTTGCTCCATTGAAAATGTAAACGCTTTTTCCTTGCCTGAAAAGTGCAAAACAAATCCTTGAAATTTGATGTATTCAGATGCACTAGATAAGAATCTCAAAAAATATATTCATTCTTCAAGCACCTTTGATTGAGTGACTTTTAGAAGATCAGCACCCTCTGCAGCAGCAAGAAGGTTACGCATTTTCACCCTATTTGTTCTTGCAGAAAGACCCTTACTATTTGACAACTGAGATAAATTATTATCAGAACCTATGCACTTGTTTTGTACACATGGAAGACCCCTGACGCATGCTCTATATGTAGGACTGACATGTAGAGACCATTTATGCCATTCCCACCCATCAATAGAAGTCCTAGCACATCCATCAGATCTAGGGCATAAATTCAATGGCTTGGATTTAGCAGAATTCCTTTTTGACATGGTAACCTGTCTGCTAGCTCCTGGCTTCTCACCATCAGTGTTGTTAGAATCGCACGATTCGCGATTCGAATCGTGCGATTCGATTTGATTCGTGCCGCCCACGATTCGAATCTGAAGATGAATCGTTTCCGGCTTTGAATCGTGCCGGAATCGCTTGAATCGGTGCGATTCTGTATCACCGATTCGAATCGTGTCTTTTGCGATTCATTTCGGTTTGAATCGTGCCGGTCTCTGTCTGCTCTGTTCGTTCTTCTCTCAGACACGCAAGCTCTCTGCTTCACGCAAACGCTCTGCTGCAGTCGATTTTCTCTCAGACACGCAAACTCTCAGCAACTCTCTGCTCCTTTCGTAAACGTTCGCAGTTCGCGCAGTTCGCAGTTCGCAGTTCGCAACTCCCTGCTCCTTTCGTAAACGTTCGCAGTTCGCGCAGTTCGCAGTTCGCAGTTCGCAGTTCGAGTTCACAGTTCGTTCCAGTTCGCAGTTCCAATTCGCAGTTCGCAGTTCGCAGTTCGCAGTTCGAGTTCGCAGTTCGCAGTTCGCAGTTCGCAGTTCGCAGTTCGCAGTTCGCAGTTCGAGTTCGCAGTTCGCAGTTCGCAGTTCGCAGTTCGCAGTTCGCAGTTCGCAGTTCGCAGAGCTCGTTTTTCTGCTCCGTTCGGTTCTCTCTCTGCTCCGTTCAGATCTCTCAGAGCGCACGCAGACTGCAGATTACAGAACGCACAACGCTCCGTTCGTTTTTCTCTCAGAACGCACGACGCGCAGTGCTCTGCGTCCAGTCCGTGCCTCTGTTTTTGGTGGTTTTCACAGCTTCTTTGTGCCTCTGTTTTATTGGTTCAAAACAGAGTAGCTGAGTGGGTGTTAAAATTTTTTCTTGTCTCTGTTTTTGGTGGTTCAAAACAGAGAGTATTTGGATGGCTCCTAAGGCTAAGAAGAAGGGGAAGACTGCTGTCACATGGGATCATTGCAGTGTTCTTGATAACAGATTACATGTTAAATGTAATTACTGTCCCACAAACAATGTGGGGTGGTGCATTTAGGATGAAGCACCATTTGGCAGGAACACGTCAAGAAGTTGCTGCGTGTACTCAAGTACCAGAAGATGTTAAGAATCAATTCATGAAGATGCTGCAGAATAAAGAGAAAAAAGAAGATGATGTTGCTGACCTCTTCAAAGAGATAGATAATCCTATTGATGGTTCACAAAGTAAAAGAGCTATGGATGCATTTGTCATGAAGGGGAAAGGGGGAAGAAACTTTAAAGGCAGCAGACAGCCAACCTTGAATGAGATGGTAAAGGATAGAGATATGGTGGTCAGAGATATATGTCGATGCATTTATGGGCAATGCATTGCCATTTAACTTGGTGAAGAGTCCTTTATTTGTTCAAATGGTGAAGTCCATATCTGAATATGAGAGAGGTTTGAAGCCTCCAAGTTATCATGAGATCAGGGTAACATATTTAAAGAAAGAGGTTGATGAAATTCATGCTAACTTGAATATTTATAGGAGTGAATGGAAGAAGACAGGCTGTACGTTGATGTCAGATGGGTGGACTGATGGAAAGAGTAGGTCTTTGATTAATTTTTTGGTTAATACTCCAAGAGGAACTGTATTCATAAAATCCATTGATACTAGCAAGTTCATTAAAGATGCTGAAAAAATGTTTGAGTTACTTGATAATATGGTGGATGAAATTGGGAGAAGAAAACATAGTTCAAGTAGTAACTGACAGTGCATCTGCCCTTGTAGCTGCTGGAAACAAATTAATGGAGAAAAGAAAACACCTCTTTTGGACACCTTGTGCAGCTCATTGCCTAGACTTGATTCTTGAAGATATTGGTAAATATTCCAGTATTTTATAATACCATTGGAAAGGCTAGGAAGATCACAAGTCTTCATTTATAGGCATACCTTGGGTGCTTAATTTTATATAGGACCATTTTCCAATGGTAAGGAAATTAACAAGGACCTAACAAGTGACTAGGTTTGCTACCTCTTATCTCACATTGAAGTCAATTTTGGATTCAAAAGATAAGCTCTCCAATCTATGTTTGCATCAGAAGAATGGGCTACAAGTACTTATGCTTCTGGATTTGATGGTGAAAAAGTAAGGGAGATTGTTTTGGAAGATTCAAGATTTTGGAAATCCTCTAACTTAATTAGCTGCACTTGTGTCTCACCACTTAGTGAAAGTACTTAGACTTGTGGATGGTGATTCAAAGCCATCCATGGGTTACATTTATGAAGCCATGGATAGAGCGAAGGAAGGCAAATAGCTATAAAAATTTATTCAAAAAGTGGAGAGTAGATATAAGAAAGCGTGGGAACTCATAGATCGACGTTGGGACTATCAACTCCATAAGGCCTCTTCATGCAATTGGATACTATCTTAATCCTTGGTAACTTTTTTTGAATAGTTTGTATTTTAATGTAGTATGTAAGCTATTCCTTTTTTTTTTCCTTCATAGTATATCCAAATATATCAATGATCAAAGCTTATTAAAATTTATACCAACTTTAATAAGGTTTCATTATGAAACAAGCTTTCAATGCTGATCTTGAGTTGATGACTGGTTTATGCAAAGTGATGGATAAATTGGCTCCGAGTATAGAGACAAGGGTGAAAATCATTGTCCAACTTGATAAGTTTAATAAGGCAAAGGGAATGTTTGGATATGACTTGGCAATGGCAACTAGAGACAAGATGTAGCCTGGTATACTTTCTTGCTAAGATGGCTACATTATTCATTTTGCTTGTAATTTTGTACCTTATGTGTTTGCTAGCATTAAAAGATATCTAAATTATGAACTTTCTGAATCTTATTTAGTGTATTCTTTGATTCTTTCACTTTGTTAGCCATATGGTGGAATAGTTTTGGAAGCAGAATGCAAGGAAGCTGCAAACTTTTCGCTGTTCGTGTGTTTAAAGTCTCACTTGTAAGTGCTACGAGGTGTGAAAAAAATTGGAGTGTGTTTGAATATATTCACTCTAAGAAGAGAACGCTTAGAGCAACAAAGATTGAATGCACTTGTATTTGTTAAATACAATCTTAATCTTCAATCAAGGCAAAAGATAAGAGAGGACAAGGAGAGACTTATGATCCTATTTGCCTTTCGGATGTGGAATCTGATGATGAATGGATCACAGAAAAAGAAGAGGCTTGCCTAATGGATTCGGAGCTGCAAGCAATAGATAGCTCTTGGATGGATGTCCAAGAGTGCTTTAATATTGATGAAGGAGCTCCAAGTAAAAAGAGAAAGAGAGGTAATGTAAATTATTGACTTTCAGTTACAGAACTTCCTATTCCTAGTTTCATATATTCAATGATCCAAATTATTAAAATCCTTAACTTATATTACATTACTTGTATTCCATGATTAGGACCAAGAAACCTTAATGCAGTGGGCAAGAAGGACAAGAGAAAAAACCCATGCAAGTTGCTGAATTGAAGACATTGGAGATGATGGTGGTAGTGAAAATGAAACGAAAGAAGATGAAAGGGCAGTTGTGGTTTGATGATGACGCCCAAGTTGGTCATGATGATAACTTTGATGATATGCCTGAATTAGAGGATATTTGAAGAAGGTATTAGATTATTTAATAATTACTAATTAATCATGTGTATTTAAGTATTTAGGTAATGTGTTTCTGAATCGTACGATACGTTACGATTCACGATTCACGATTTTTGAAAAAAACGATTTACGATTCAACGATTGAAAACTATCTCACCATCATTTGAAATTTTCAAAACCTAGCAGGATGTAAGGATGGCATACCATCCATTAGATGCTTCCTTTTTGGTTTTGATACTTTATTTGTTGCTACAAACAGGAACAGGCAGCCATAAAAAAATATGAATCTAGCCTGAAAACTTAAATCAAGACATCTACAACAATCAGAATAAGTTTCAAGCAGGAACAAGCCGCTGAGAAACATACAAGATCCAGCAAGTAAGTCCTTGTTTTTAAAAGTAAACCTACCATTTAGTATCTGTTAGGACCTCCTTGAACGAAACAACATGGGAATTAAAGCCAGTACAGAAAACACACTTGTAAACTGACAAAAATAACGCATGCAAACACACTGCTAACTGACAAAACTACAAAAAACACAGAAGGAAAGTTAACAAAAAGCTTTCGAGAGGCTTGGTCTCTCCCTCAAATCTGACTCCAGAAAATCTCTCTCCCCCCTCCTCCACGAAATTGCCAGCCTTTTACATCTTCTGCATCCCCCCAGAACTGTAACTGCTCCACTATCCATAACTGCCAGCCATCTTCTGCATTTTCCCCAGAACTGTAACTGCTCCACTATCCATAACTGCCAGCCATCACTCATTCATAACCGCCCCACACTGCTGTTCCACTTCTTCTGCCACTTCTTCTTCATTGCTTTTTCTGCTGTTCTTCCGTAACTGCCCTCCACTTCCCCATGTAGTTCCTTTTTTTTCTCTCTAACTCTCTCCTTCTCCGGTACACCTTCTTAATGGGGGGTCTAACAATACTTCCCCCCAAAAGTTTCACCTTGTCCTAAAGGTGAAATTCAGGGAAGCTTTCCTGAATGGTGAGAAAGGGTTCCCATGTGCTCTCAAAATCTGGTAAGTCCTCCCATTTAATTAACACTTCCAGCTCCCTATTTGATGTTTGTCCTGACATTGAGCACGGCCGCCGGGTATACTTTCAGTTCCCACTCCTCTGTTAATCCTTTGGGCAAGGGTTGCTGGTTCACTACCTCTGCTGTTGATTTTTTTAGTAATGACACGTGAAAAAAACCGGATGTATACTGGTATAGTCGGGGAGGTGTAGCCTATAGGCAACTTGCCCCACTCTTTCTATCACCTTGTAAGGGCCGTAAAATCTTGGACTTAGCTTCTCATTGGTCTTCCTTGCAAGAGACTTAAATCGGTAGGGTCGTATCTTTAAGTAAACATAATCTCCCGGTTGGTAAGGTGACATCCCTCCTCTTCTTATCTGCTTGCGACTTCATCTTGTTCTGTGCCATTGCTAGATTATCCTTCAGCTCGTCCAAGATCATGTTTCTTTCTGCAATTAACTGGTTAACCCCTTCCACCACAGATAAATCTTCCGGTTGCCTTAGCAAAACAGGTGGGTCCCTCCCATATAATGCCTTAAAAGGAGACATTTTAGTAGAACTATTGTAATTGGTGTTAAACCAGAATTCGCCCAATTAAGCCACTTAGGCCACTGCTTAGGCTTATTCCCCACAAAGCATCTGAGATAAGTCTCAAGACACCTGTTCACCACTTCTGTTTGACCATCAGATTGCGGATGATAGGCTGAGCTGAGTTTGAGGGTTGTTCCAGATAGCTTAAACAGATCTGTCCAAAACTGACTGATAAACACTCGGTCTCTATCTGAAACTATTGAAGTGGGGAACCCGTGTAACCTCACTATCTCCTTCACAAATACTTCAGCCACCTCCTTGGCTGAAAATGGATGACACAAGGGAATGAAGTGGGCGTATTTAGTGAGTCTGTCCACAATCACCATGATAGTGTCTGCGCCATGTGACTTAGGCAATCCCCCAACAAAGTCCATAGAAATATCACTCCACACTTGAGTTGGGATCGGTAACGGCTGCAGCAAACCAGCCGGAGACAATGCCTGATATTTGTTCCTTTGACAGATATCACAGGCTGCCACAAAACTCTTGATATCTCCCTTCATGCCTTCCCAGTATAGCAGCCCAGCTATCCTTTTATATGTCCTAAAGAAACCCGAATGTCCTCCAAAAGGGGTTGCATGGAATTCCTGCAAGATTGCAGGTATCCTTCCCGAATTTCTGGATAAAACCAATCGCCCCTTATAGTATAAACGGTTCCCCTTCGCCATATATCCCGGATGAGCCTCCTGATCTGTCAACAAATCTTGCAAAATGGTTTTTAGCCTGTTGTCGTTTTGTACCTCTTCTGCCCATTGCTCGGAATCTGTCATGTGAAAAGTGGAAATGGCACAGAATTCTTCTCTTCTGGATAGAGCATCTGCAGCTTTATTCTCCCCTCCAGGTTTGTACTGCACTTCAAAGTCAAACCCCATCAACTTTGAGGTCCACTTCTGCTGTTCCTCACCCATTAGTCTCTGCTCAGTCAAGTATTTCAGGCTTTTCTGATCTGTCCGTATCACGAAATGCCTCCCCATCACATAATGTCTCCATTTCTTGACTGCCAACACCACTGCCATCAACTCTCTTTCGTATACTGATTTCTGTTGCGCCCTGCTTGACAAGGCTTGGCTGAGATATGCAATCGGTTTCCCTTCTTGCATCAGCACAGCTCCCAACCCTTTTCCTGACGCATCTGTCTCCACCACGAATGTCTTAGAAAAGTCTGGCACGGCTAACATGGGAAGAATCTCCATGGCTGACTTCAACTTTTCAAAAGCCAACTGTGCTTCTTCATTCCACTCAAACCCGTCCTTCTTGAGCAGCTGAGTTAACGGCCGGGCTATCTTGCCATAGTCTTTTACAAATCTTCTATAGTACCCTGTCAACCCCAAGAATCCACGGAGTCCTTTAACATCCTTGGGTCTCTGCCAACGGGTCATGCCTTCAATCTTTGCGGGGTCAGCTTGGACCCCCTCAGCTGAGATGATGTGACCCAAATACTCCAGTTTTGGCTGCCCAAAGCTGCATTTCTTCTTGTTTAACAGCAGCTGATTTTCCCTCAGTTTCTGCAAGACCCTCTCCAAGTGCTGTAAATGCTCTTCTCTACTCTTACTGTATATGAGTATGTCATCAAAAAACACTAATACGAATTTCCTCAAAAATGGGCGGAATACCTCATTCATTAATGCTTGAAATGTGGAGGGTGCGTTGGTCAACCCGAAAGGCATCACCAAAAACTCGTAGTGCCCTTCATGAGTGCGGAATGCTGTCTTGAAAACATCCTCTTCTCTCATTCTGATTTGATGATACCCTGACTTCAAATCCAGCTTGGGAGAAAATCACTGCCCCTCCTAACTCATCTAGCAGCTCGTCTATGGCAGGGATGGGAAACTTGTCCGGTACCACTACTTTGTTCAAGGCTCGGTAATCCACACAAAACCGCCATCCTCCATCCTTCTTTTTTACCAAAATAATAGGACTGGAAAATGGACTAGTACTAGGCCTTATAACTCCAGCTGCTAGCATTTCAGCTACTACCTTCTCAATTTCATTTTTCTGATAGTGCGGGTACCTATAAGGTCTGATGTTGGGTATGGAGGACCCTTCCTTCAGCCGTATGGCATGATCCTGGCTTCTGGAAGGTGGCAGCCCATGGGGTTCTTTGAAAAGGTCCCCAAACTTCTCCAGAATCTGATGCAGCTCTTCCCACTCTTCAGTTTCGGTCTGCTGCCTAACTTCCTGCGCCTTCAACTCCACATAAAATCCTTCTCCCTCATTGTACAGAGCCTTCACCATAGATTTTAATGAGGCTGCAGATCTAGACAGAGAGGAATCTCCCTGTAATGTGACTGGCCTCCCTTTGGACAAGAACTTCATTGTGAGCTCCTTGAAGTTGGCTTTGATCTCACCCAATCCCTCTAACCAATCCAGTCCGAGTACAACATCCGCTCCTCCCAACTCAAACCGGAAATAGTCAGCTGTAATGTTGAATCCTTGCACCCGCATATTCACCCCTTTGCACACCCCATGGCACCTAATTTGATGCCCATCACCCACTTCTACTATGTATTCAGCTGTTTCTGTCAAAGGCAAATGGAGTTCTTCAACTATCCTCCTATCTATAAAGTTACTCGAAGCTCCACAATCCACAAGAACAACTACCTTCTTTCCTTGTATCTCTCCCCATAGTTTGAGCGATTTTTTGGAGGTTAACCCCATTATACTATTTATTGACAGCTGTAAGGCCCGGTCCTCCCCTTCATTCCCCCTTTCTTCTTCAGTTTTTTCCTCAGGCTCTTCCTCCAGATATTCCACCTCCTCCTCATTGCCCAGCAGTAGCACGTTGAGCTGTTTGAATTTACATATGTGCTCCGGTCCAAACTTCTCATCACATTTGAAACATAATCCCTTCCTCCTCTTCTCCTGCAATTCAGCTTCAGAGAGTTTCTTGAAGCCTGCAGTCTTCTTCGGATAGCTACTCCCCTCCACGGATCGTGCCTCTACTGACTTCTGCCCCATAAGCCCAGTTCTGGAGGCAGCTGTCGTGTAGGAATTCCCTCTGGAGGTAGAATCATAATTTGAGTATGATTTAGTTCCCATTTCGACAGTGGCTGTTCTGCCCACAGAGTAAGGCCGGCTGCTTGCCTTTGAGCTCAACCCTCCTCTGTCTCTTCCCACCACAGAATTCCTCTCCTCCACCAGCAGAGACAAATCCATTAGTTCTGCTAAGGTTTCCACCCTTGTGAAGCTTCTTTCTTTGCTCCTTTCTTCAAAACATTGAGAAATTTCCTTCGAGATTCTCATAGTTATTTGTAACAGGCAACGTGAGAACTCAACCC